>OW240919.1:70283128-70302017 GCA_933207985.1 Pelobates cultripes
TCTCTTGCGGCAGGCATCGAGAAGCTTAAGGCCTGGTACTACCTGCTGCCACGGAACATCGCTCCCATAACATGCCACGGATGGTGCCGGAGTGGACAATTACCTGAAGCGGCCTGACCACAGCAAGTATAAAACCATCACGAACGATATAATAATTCACCTGCTATATATGTTGTTACTTAATGTTATGTACCTGCTATTTCTCCCATTGGGCCCGGTTAACAATAGGTCCCCGGTATGCTATATAGACATATCGCACTATGGACCCGCTGTTTCCCTCATAGTTAGGACCCTCAAACCAACCCTGGGTTCGGACACTGGGGGCCAAGTACTACGGGCTAGTTGTCACTCGCACTACTACTCCCAAAGATAACTCCCATGATATGAATACTGCCTTGCTAAACCAACTGCCCTACCCACACTAGCCCAGGGCTAATAGGCATCTAGATCCAAGAGATCCAGTAAACACATGCCCTGACCCCTCTACACAAGGGGTAGTCTCGCCCGGCCTCATGTGGACAGTAAGGCTACAACTTCCTCCCGAACCACTAAGCCCAAGACCTCAAGAGCCTTTAAGGTGGGCGCGCTCCCCCTTGTTTTATTGCTTACTGTATACACAACAGTAACTACCACTCCGAAGTCATGTATTGACTATGACAGCCACAGAGTCCCCTCCCAGGTATTAAAGCTTGGCTACGTAAGCCCATCCCTGAAGCTCATTAAAAAAAAAAAAGTGTATATATATATAAATAAATAAACAAACACAATAGGTACCTATTACCCTGAATAAATGTTATTGTTTAATAGTTCTCCACTTGCTCCTCCAAGGTGAGCTCTCAATATTGAGCCGATGCTCACCACCACGTCCCCTGGTATCGGCGGCCAAGTCCCACTTGGCGCTCCTTGGTTCACTCTAGGTGAACCTAGTTGGGCATCTTACCCCCAAGTTCTTCCCCCCCATGTACCCTCTTTCCCCCCTCCACCCATTCTGTCCCTGCCCCCCGTAAGTGCAGCATTACTAGCAACTCCCAAAACTTCTATAAAACAGATACAGTACCGACCCCTACCACATTCAGAGACAGAATCACTACAATCCTGAATGTACTGCAGACAACATGTGCCCGCTGGAAATCGCAGTTGGAGAGTGTCCAAGGCCCTCCCCAGATCTGGGAAAATCAGTTGACCCCGATACAGGTTGAGATTGCAAACATGAACCTTAAGGAACCCCACTTAACCTTTATCCTAGAGTATGAAAATCATTACTTACAATGTTAAAGGGTTGAATACCCCTAGTAAACAAAGGCTTTTACTCAGAGACCTCAAGAAAAACCAAATAGCTTGCATACAAGAAACCCACTTTAAGAAAGGACACACACCGGCCCTATTCACTAAACATTACCCCGTCCAATACCACTCGCTGTCGGACAGCAAAACCCGAGGGGTCTCCATTTTCATCCACAGAGATGTAGCTCAACAACTCCACCAACAACACATAGACCCCAACGAGTGATATTTCATCCTCATGGGGCTGATTAATAACACACAGTATATGTTGGCTACAGCCTACTTCCCCAATGACAATTCCAAGTCCTATCTTCATTCCATGCTCACCAAACTTGACAAATACAAACAGGGCAACCTACTCCTATGTGGCGATTTAAATTTCACAGACTAACCTCGATACATCGACCCACACTTCAGGCCGAACACATAGCACTAGAGAAAGAGTCGCTAAAGCTCTCACTAAACTCCTATCCCACTACGACCTGTATGACGCCTGGAGGACACTTCACCCCACTGAGCGAGATTATACGTTTTACTCTAGCGGATAGACGCTTTCTTAGTAGATAGAGCCTCACTAGCACAACTCTCTGGATGCTCCATAGGAGAGATTACCTGGTCAGACCATGCCCCAGTCACCCTTGAACTATTTGATCTCTTCCAATTTAAAGGGAAAGGGACGGGGCGTCTCAATGACTCCCTGCTTTCGGACCCAGAATTCGCAGCCACTATCCGAAGGGAAATCCAGGAATACTTTAGGACTAATGCGACGGCAGAAATGTCTGACTCAACTGTCTGGTCCACTCATAAGGCGGTCATAAGAGGCCATATGATACGCCACTCCTCTTTCCTCAAAAAACTTCAAATCTCTAGCACCCTAGAGTGCCACAAGCAAATTGCACTAGTAAACTCTCTGAATAAAATACAACCCTCAAAGGAACTGGCGAATAAACTGTCCAAACTATATGTCCGCTTAGCGGACGTAGGTGAGAAAGTTGTAAACACAGAGGACATTGCCCAAGAGTTCACAAACTTTTATTCAAAACTTTACAACCTCCAACAGGATACCACGATACACTACCCAAATGACACGGGCATCTTCCAGTACCTATCCGGAATCCAACTCCCCAACATCTCATAAGCACATACAGAACAGCTCCTGCAACCCATAACACTAGAGGAAGTCCTCTCAGCTATTAAGGCCCTGCCACCTGGCAAATCCACGGGGATTGATGGGTTTACCAATGCCTATTATAAAGCATAAGCGGAAGACCTAGCACCCCACCTCCTTAGAGTATACCTGGAGGCCGTCAAAACCAACTCTCTCCCACCGGAGATGCTACTAGCCACCATAGTAACAATCCCCAAACCAGATAAACTTGCCGACCTATGCAAAAACTTCCACCCCATCTCGCTTCTGAATACAGACGTGAAGATATATGCCAAAATTCTGGCTAATAGACTGAGCCCCATACTACCGACACTGATAGTGGACAACCAAACGGGGTTTGTCCAGAGCAGACAAGGCTCTGACAATACACGCAAATTCTCCTTGGTAATGGAGAAGCTCCGGGGGACCGGCGGAGGCGGACTGCTCTTGGTGTTAGACGCGGAGAAAGCGTTCAACTGCCTCAGCTGGTCCTTCCTGAAACACGTATTAACTAAGTCACCCCACAAGTCACTGGCCAACTATTTGCCCTGTACTGAGCCCTAACAGCCCAAGTCATGCAAGCAGGTTTTCTGTCCCGACCCTTTCCGATAAGCAATGGAACTAGGCAAGGGTGCCCACTTTCCCCGTTATTATATGTCCTAGCCTTGGAGCCCATCTTATGCACGGTTAGGGACTACCCAGATATCTGCGGAATAGAAGTAAGCGGAAAGGAAACCAAAATAAGTGCATTTGCAGATGACATACTCCTACGTCTCCCGCCCCGAGCCCTCCATACCACCGCTCATGGATCTCATCCGGGAATATGGCCTACTTCATACTACTCCCTAAATAAAACCAAGACTCAAGCTTTAGCTATAGGGTTACCAAACCCTGTTCGAGAGGCCCTCCGCACCAAATACCCGTTTGAGTGGTGCAGAGACAATATTAAATACCTAGGAGTGTTATTCACTAAACAGGCGACATACTTATACTCGGGGAATTACATAAGGGTATGGAACAAATGCAAACTCATCCTCCAGCGTTGGGGCTTGCTGTACATGACCTGGACGGAGCGAATAGATGCATTCAAAATGTCCATTCTACCAAAACTACAATATCTTTTCCGCACACTACCCATACAGCTCCCTCAGGCCTACTTTAAAGCGGTTCACAAAGACATGTCCACATTCGTATGGGCAGGCTTCCAACCGAGAGTAACCATGAAAATGCTCCGGCCTCCAACAAAGGCAGGGGGACTCCAGATATCGAGGCCTATTTCCATGTCTCGGTACTGGCCTTGGCGATACCCCACTTCCTCACCGGTCCCTGGCCCCAGTGGGTAAACATAGAGAGCAATTGGCTACAGCCCTTCGACTTCCCCAGCATGTTCTGGCTGCCAAAACAGCTCAGACCACCCTTGCTATCAGCACCACCCCAGATCACCCTGACTCTCTGACTCTCTCCTTGGCCACCCCTATTGGGGCCCTTTCATACTGCATCCCCACCTTTCACGATAAACCTTGGCAAGCTCAGGCACAGGGGAAACTCATAGACTTCCAACACCTGCAGGACAGTCACAACCTGCCGAGTATCTCACAGTTCTCCTATCTCCAACTAAAATCCTTCCTCACACGAGGACAGGCACTAGCCCCCCTGCAACCACTCCCACACAAACACTCACTGTGTGGGAACAGATATGTATAAACACAAGGTTACCTCCGCAAATTAAGCCAATCTCCATGTGCTACAAGTTAACCCCTTCAGGACGGGTGACGGACGAGGTCCGTCACAGAGGGGAGACCCTTAACGACGGGTGACGGACCTCGTCCGTCACGCGGTAAAATTAACCCCGGATCGCCGCTATCGCGGCGATCGCGGGGTTAATGGTGCTCCCGGTATGCCTCTGCATTAGAGGCATACCGGGAGCACCCGGTCAGTCTGCCCAGCACATGTGCTCACTCTGACCGCAAGTCTGAGCGAGCACATGTGCTCTCTATACTCACCTACCGGCTCCCTGCACTTCCGGGTTCTGTGTGAAGTGCAGGGAGCCGGATCAGTGCTGATCCTGCCCCCTGCTGTAAAAAAAAATAAAGTTTATTTAAAGTCCCCCCCCCTTACCCATTTTAATAAAAAATTAACCCCTTCCCTGCCAATTGATCACTGACTACAGTGATCAATTGGCAGGGATTACATTTTACTATGATCTGATTTTTTTTTTTAACCCCTGAGGGTTAATTCTTTTTTTTTTTAACCCTCAGGGGTTAAATTAATTAAATTAATTAATTAAATTATTTTTTAATTATATATTTAGCTAGCTGGGGTAGGTGGAAGTTAGTGGGGAATTGGGGGATTTGGCGTTAGGCTAACTAGGGGTTAACGTTAAAAAAAAGTTTTAAAAGAAACTTTAAAAAGTTACAAATTAAGCTTAAAAAAATGTTTTAATAACATTTAAGTAAAAAAAACAAAAAAAACACACTTTACCTAGTCCAAATAAAAATTAACCCCTTCCCTGCCAGTCGATCACTGCCTACAGCGATCAAATAGAGATCACAGTATTATACTGTGATCTAATTTTTTTTAACCCCTGAGGATTAACTTTTATTTATTTTTTTAACCCTCAGGGGTTCAATTTATTTAATTAATTAATTTAAATATTTTATAACTATATATTTTGCTAGCTGGGGTGGGTGGGAGTTATGGGAAAATGGGGAATTTACTGTTACTGCTGCGTACTGCTAGTTAGGGGTTAACGGTAAAAAAAAAAGCTTAGAAAAATGTTAAATCTGTAAAAAAGTTTTAAGAAAGTTTAGGAAAGTTTAAAAAAAATTTATAAGCAAAACAAAAGTTTAAAAACTAGTTTTTAAAAGTAAAAAAGTTATAAAAAGTAAAAAAATACATTTTAAAAACGCTCATTACCACTACACCTGGAGCAAACTAGAGAAAAAATTATCCCACGCCAAGGTTCAAAATATGCCTTTTGAATTACCCCAGGGTGTATTCTTTAATAAATAGTATGTGTTTGTGGGGAAGTTTCAATAACCAACCGTCTAAACTACTCCAAATTGGAACATGGACACAGCGTAAAACTTCAAAGTTAGAAAAAAACTGAATGGCTGCGTCTCAAATGCGCCCCTTCAACATCCACATATACCTGGCAAAGGTACATACGGGGGTATTGCTGTACTCAGCCGACATAGCTGAGCAACATATGAAGTATTATACAGTCATAGCACACATAAGGTTTGCAAAATATGCTGCGCAAACTCACTTTGTATGTCAAAAAGGCAGAAAAAATGCTTATTACCACTACACTTGGTACAAGCTAGCGGAAAAATGATCCCACGCTAAGGTTCAAAATATGCCTTTTGAAATACCCTGGGATGTCTTCTTTAAGAAATGGTATGGCTTTATGGGGAATTTGGATTATATAGCCTGGTAAAATACTCTAAAATGGGACATAGGCACAGCATAAAAATTCAAAGTTTGAAAAAAACTGGAATGGCTGTGTCCCAAATGTGCCCCTCCGATGTCCACACATACCTGGCAAAGGTACATACGGGGGTATTGCTGTACTCAGCCGACATAGCTGAGCAACATATGAAGTATTATACAGTCGTAGCACACATAAGGTTTGCAAAATATACTGTGCAAACTCACTTTGTATGTCAAAAAGGCAGAAAAAACGCTTATTACCACTACATCTGGTACAAGCTAGCGGAAAAATGATCCCACGCTAAGGTTCAAACTATACCTTTTGAAACACCCTGGGGTGTCTACTTTAAGAAATGGTAGGCCTTTGTGGGGTAGAATTTAAAACCTGCGAAGATGCTTGGAAATTGCACATAGGCCCAGCGTCAAAATTCAAAGTTTGGTAAAAACGGATATGGCTTGGTCTCCTATATGGCACTGTAGCTTCACGAAATAGTGCCAAAGACATTCATATGGGGTGTCATTTTACTCAGAAGACTTAGCTGAGCATAATTTGGGGGGTTTGAACTTAGTGGCACATATGAAATATACAAAACGCCCAGCAAAAATGCAATCCGTATGTAAAAAATGCACAAAATTATTTTTTACCACATACTTTGGCATATATTGGTGAAAAAATGGGGGCATGTTAAGGCACAATATGCACCTTATAAGATACCCTGGAGTGTCTACTTTTACAAATGGTAGGCCTTTGTGGGGGTTTTTTGAACAGTCAAACTGTTATAATACCCCAAAATGGAAGCTAAGGCTCATTAAATCCATCTCTCAAAATTCTACTGTGAATACTGAAAAGGACAGGTATCCTGTATGGCACTGTAACTTCACGAAATAGTGCAAAAGACATACAATGGGGGTGTCATTTTACTCAGCAGATGTAACTGAACACAAAATAAAACTTTGTACAGGAATAGCACACACCAACTTTACAAAATATACACGAGAATTTCTCTGTTATAAGTTTGTGTGCCAAAAACCAAAAAGAACACAATTTTACTCCAATATTTAGCAGAGGTTGGCGGTGAAATGGCTACGTAGAAAGTGTCAAAACAACCTTAGGTAAATAGCCCGTGATGTCTACTTTATATAAATATATACTTTTGTGTGGCAATTTTGTTTTCTTTTATGGCTATTAAGCTTACAAGACAAACATACCAAATTCTAAAATCGCTCCACATTAAAAGTTTATTTTACTCCTTGTGCTTTGTGACCTGTAACTACCAAAAAAAACTTAAAATCCCAGACACATTATATATTCTGTAAATCAGAACAAATAAATAAATTTATTTTTAATTACTTTCCTTAACCTGCACTAATTATGCACACATTATTATTGCAAAAACTGTAAAAAACCCCAATATTTTTCATTTTTTTTGCATTTTTCTGTATTTTTTTTATAATAAGTAAGCATTTATATATATATATGTTATACCAAATTAAAGCCCTTTCTGTCCTTTAAAAAACAGTATATAATATGTGTCGGTGCAATAAATGAGAGAGATGCAAATTGCAGTTGAACGCAAACAGCAAGAAAATGCAAAAATTGCTTGTGTCATTAAGCGTAAGTCAAGCTTCTGAAGCTGTGTCCTTAAGGGGTTAATATTAAGCAACCTCCCTTTCCATATGTCGCCACCTTCCCAGCAGTGGAGCGTGGACCTAGGGATTGAGGTCTCCCAGCAGAGATGGGACCAACTGTTCACCACGACTAAATCCCTAATTAAGTCTGCTACCCTACTGGAACAGCAGAGAAAAACAATCTATAGATGGTACATGGTACCAACGCGCATCTAAAAGATATACCCCGATAGCTTGCCAAATTGCTGGAGTTGTGACAACCAAGAAGGAACAATGCTCCACATCTGGTGGCAATGTCCGAATATCCAACCATTTTGGAGAGGGGTTCACACCATGCTGACCTCCTTGACTGCAACCAAATTGCCCCTACAACCTAGCACGTATCTAACCATGCTCCTGCAAGACGGTCTCCCTAAGCAGTGGCGTACATACCGTGGTCGCAGGGGTCACGGCTGTGACCGGGCCCGGCCCACCAGCGGGCCCGGCCGCCCTGCAACCCGGTATGTACCCACTGTGGTCAGCCTCTTCTCCTGGGGGGCCCAGAAGCCGGCCACCTCAGGGCCCCCCGAGGCTGGCCCTGGTGTCACCCGGCAGGCAGGCTGGCGGGTGCACGAGAAAGCACTCTCCCCTGTGTGCTCCCTCTTCAGCTTCCTCACGCACCGCATACTGATACCGGAGCCGGAATATGACGTCATCTTCCGGCTCCGGTATCAGTACGCGGCGCACGAGGGAGCTGAACAGAAAGCACTCAGGGGAGAGTGCTCCCTCGCGTGCTCGCCAGCCTGCCCGCCCGCCGGGTGACACCACTGGACCCCAGGGAATCCCCTCCACTCTCCCAAAGGTAGGGAGGCTGCAGGGATTAAATAAAAAAAAAAAGTGAGTGTGTGTGTGTGTGTGTTAGAGTGTGTGTGTGTCAGTGAGTGTGTTACTGTTTGTGTCTGTTACTGAGTGTGTTAGTTTGTGTGCGTCTGTTAGTGAGTGTGTATGCATCTGTTCATGAGTGTGTGTGTGTCTTAAGCACGTACCTTTCTCCAGCGCCGGACTCCCTTGGCGGTGGGGATCTCTCCGCCCCGATCCGCCTCTCAGCTCTGAATGCGCATGCGTGGCAAGAGCTGTGCGCGCATTCAAACTGCCCATAGGAAAGCATTACTCAATGCTTTCCTATGGACATTCAGCGTCTTCTCACTGTGATTTTCACAGTGAGAATCGCAGAAGCTCCTCTAGCGGCTGTCAATGAGACAGCCACTAGAGGCTGGATTAACCCTCAGTGAAACATAGCAGTTTCTCTGAAACTCCTATGTTTTCAGCTGCAGGGTTAAAACTAGCACCCAGACCACTTCATTGAGCTGATGTGATCTGGGTGTCTATAGTGGTCCTTTAAGTGTATGTGTATCTGCATGCACTGGTGTACATACCGCGGTCGCAGCCCTGCGACCCCTGCGACCAGGTGCCCGCCACCATGTGTTGTGGCCCCAGCCCATGCAGAGTAAGCGAGCGGGGGGGGCCCACGGGTCAGTTTTCGCACCGGGGCCCCATGGGTTGTGTGTACGCCACTGTCCCTAAGCATCTGCAGAAGCTTATTTACCATGTCATATTATCAGCCCAAAGACTAATAGCAAGAGCATGGAAATCCCCTAATCGTCCCGCAGTGTCCACCCTAGCGATGGAAATAGATACACAATGCAAGTACGAGCAGGGCTTTGGCAGACTATGGCCCCGAAATAAAACTACCCAAAGGACATGGGAGGCTTGGAGCACATGGAGATTGGCACACTGTGTGGTGTATTACCAAACTCTATAAATTATTATGTACGCATACACATATAAACTCTGGTCCGTCTACTTTAACAAATATTTATTCAGAGACAAAACAACAACAACATACAAATAATGACACACAATCTAACTAACTATACCACCAACAACAGCAACAACAACCTAACTAACAATAACAACTACATCTTATAAAATCCCACTCACAGTTCACCATGATAGAAATAAGGCCATGTCTGCTTAAAGGACTGCTCAGTAGCACAGCCAAGAAGGAACAGAGAGGAATGGAGATAGGGGGAAGTGGTTATCTCTTTCCTGACTAGTAAAGGTATTGAATTACCAATTAACATTTCAAAAGGGTAAAGCTTATCCCACTGTAAGAGCTTGGTCACATGATCCCTGGTCACCATATTAGTTTGATGACAGAATGTCACCACATTCCCTCACTTTTTTTTCTCTTATGTTGAGCACATTTAAAAGTGAGAGAATATAGTCAAACAGGGGTTGCATCACCCCACATTCCCCCAATTTCAATTGTTTTCAGTTGTTCCGTTTTTAAATTAACCACTGCCCAAGTGGGTTGGTAAGAACCCTGGTAGTTGTTCATTAATATTATATGGTAATGTGTTCATGTGAAGTAGTAATATCTAGACGCAATCAACCCCATACAGTAATTATCACTAGTTTATGACACAATATGATGTTTAATTTCGCCTGGGACTGGAATCTGAAGACTGTGACTGATCTGTGTGCTTGATAGCTGTGATTTTAGAATGAACTCTCCTTGAATATTGTCTTTGCCAATCCATTACAAAGCTTGAGGTTTGTAGGTTTAATGACACATGCAAGTTCATGAGTGTAGGGTAAACTCATTCTGTGACCACCTTGAAATGACACAAATTCCTGCTTCTTGCTGTTACTTTACCCTCATTCTGGGCTGTGTTAATAGTTTGACTTGGTAATCTCAGCACTTCTTCATTTGTATAGTATCCATTTTCAGGATAATAGTTTGACGTGTAATCCCAGCACCTCTTCATCTGTATAGTAAACTGTGACAGGACATGTCAGTTACCTTCGCCTCTCTGGGCCTTCCAATTAAAATGTTCTTTGAATCAAACACAGACAATGAAATATGTACAACAGTAATCAGCATATTGTCTTGTGTCAAAGGCTTAACTAGTTTTGTCTAATAAAATCTATTTGGTTGTGGTGTCTTAAGGCTATGTTTACATTTTAGAGGTATGTAAAAGACCCACAAATGTCTCCTGAAATTTTGATTAATTTAGACATTTACTCCACACCTGATGGAGAGTTGAACACAAAACCATATTAGTTATTTTATAATTTACTGATGAATACATGCAATAATCACAAAATGTACATAGTTTAAACCGTAAATTATTATACATGAATGTGAGTGGGAAAGATCTAAGGGTGAAAAATGTATTCGCAATTGAACGTAGGTGCAAATTCTCATACCCATAACTATTTAACCCCCTGCGGATAGCCAATTAGAACAAATAGCATACATTTTCACTTTATTATTTATGCCATCTTCACTCAAAGCAATCTAATTTCCCTATATTCTTAATGACAAAAAAAAAACCAAAGCATCAAAGATGGAGAGAGAAGAAAAAAAAAGTAGATTGAATGCTACCATTACACAGTTTGGCAGCGTGCAATCTATAGAAAACTGTCTGTTGCTATTCAAAAATCAAAATAAAAAATCAACTTGAGGTTATATTTGTTGGGAACCAAATTTAAAAAAAAATGCTTTTAAAGTTTTTACTGTTGTAAACCAACAGAAAGTTACACTATCACATCTCTCCAGTGTGATCAAATATAAGCCTCACGTTGGCAACAATTCACTTAATCTATGAATTTATAATTATTAATCCAGCATCAAAAAATAAAACATAGCTGGCAGTGCAGGCGTGCTAAACTAATAAAAACAAAAATTATTTGGAATTTGGCCCACCTGACTGTAATGAATGAATTTAGAGGCTTATCCTTAGTATGACTAAAAATATATATATATATATATATATATATATATATATATATACATATATATAACAATACATACTAAGGTCCTCTTTAAACTGGAGTGTTACGAGATAATGGTGAGACAGATAAAATATAGAAACAAAAGAAAAAACAAACATACATACAGATGTAGAGGACAACAAAAATTATGGGAGTTATTCATTGCTGGGGACCCCCAATTGATCAGTAGTGATGTCGCGAACCCGAAATTTTCGGTTCGCGAACGGCTAACGCGAACTTCCGCAAATGTTCGCGAACCGGCGAACCGCCCGAAACGCCATTGACTTCAATGGGGAGGCGAATTTTAAAACACACAGGGACTCTTTCTGGCCACAATAGGGATGGAAAAGTTGTTTCAAGGGGACTAACACCTGGACTGTGGCATGCCGGAGGGGGATCCATGGCAAAACTCCCATGGAAAATTACACAGTTGATACAGAGTCTGGTTTTAATCCATAAAGGGCAGAAATCACCTAACATTCCTAAATCACAATCAATATGGATTGACACCTGACATATGACATATTGACACCTTGACATATGGATTGACACCTGTCCTCAGAGCCCCTGATACACACTGACACAGAGCAGAATAGGGACTGTTCCCCCTACATCGGGTCACTTGGCAGATATGGATTGACACCTTGTTACAAACTGCTATTTGTAACGGGCCCTTTAAATGGCAAATTGCCCTGTTTCCCTGGGTTGTGGAGAAGCCTCTTTGCCAGCCTCCTCCCGCATGACTATGGCCCCTGGGAGATTGTGAAAATGTATGCACTTTTATTTGGTGTGTATGGCCTTTAAGACTGTCGGTGGGCATATTGGGGCTTATGGACTCTTTATGTGACTGGTGCTGGCCCTTTAAACACCTTTTTTGGGACATCAGGAAGATTGGGACACTGCCCCTTTAAGGCCGTGTCCCCAGACTTGTTGGGGACACGCCCCCTTTAAGACGGTGTCCCCTGTGTCCCCAGACCTGGTGCAAACCCTTTGTGCCTGCCTTGCTATTTCCCACTTGGTTCAGTAAATGGGAAATTATTTCAGCTGCAGAGACTAAGTCCCATTCGGCGATGGGACTTAGTCTTTTTTTCAGCCGCTTTTTTCAGCCTTATTTCAGCTGCAGAGACTAAGTCCCATTCAGCGATGGGACTTAGTCTTTTTTTCAGCCGTTTTTTCAGCCTTATTTCAGCTGCAGAGACTAAGTCCCATTCGGCGATGGGACTTAGTCTTTTTTTCAGCCGTTTTTTTCAGCCTTATTTCAGCTGCAGAGACTAAGTCCTATTCGCGATGGGACTTAGTCGTTTTTTCAGCCTGAAATAGACTGACCTCACAGCCCAAATCTATGGAACTGTTTTGGGCATGAAAATTTGCTTGCGGTCGGTCATAAAGGGACCTCCAGCTAACTTTTTAACCCCTGGATGGATTTGGCTGATTTTTGGTTATGTTTATGTTTTAAGTGTGCTGATTCCAAATATGTAATTATGAAGATGGATGTGTAGTTTTAAAGTTACAGGGTATGGCTAAAAACTGTATTTTTACTGCCTGTGTTTAATTATGTTAATCTCTTCCCAAACGTCATTTCGTTCAAAGTGGAGAGAATGTTAAAAAATTATATTTTTGTTCGGAGTGTGAGAAATGCTTTTCAGCCACTTCTAATCTTAAGCATCATTTGAGGAGCCATACAGGAGAGAAACCTTATTTGTGGTGTGTTTAGTATTGTTCTGATCAGTTTAATACCTTTCGCGTCTCCTATCAGTGGACGTGTATATGGCAGCCATTTTAGGAACCGCACACCTGGGACCCGAGCAAGGTCACCTCGCTCAACAGGCGACAACATTTGTCCCTGGAAAACTATCCTGGACATTCTGTACAATTTGTATGGATATGGCAGTGATTGCTGTAACAGGGAGATGGAAGAAGATGCTTGGTCGGTCCTCTTAATTCAAATTTGGGGCACTGCGCGGTCAAGCTAATGTGCCACCAGATAGGAGTGGTGTGTTTAGTATTGTTCTGATCAGTTTAATACCTTCCGCGTCTCCTATCAGTGGTCGTGTACACCGCATTGATTTTTGTAACAGGGAGATGGAAGAAGATGCTTGGTCGGTCCTCTTAATTCAAATTTGGGGCACTGCGCGGTCAAGCTAATGTGCCACCAGATAGGAGTGGTGTGTTTAGTATTGTTCTGATCAGTTTAATACCTTCCGCGTCTCCTATCAGTGGTCGTGTACACGGCATTGATTTTTGTAATAGGGAGATGGAAGAAGAGGCTTGGTCGGTCCTCTTACTGCAAATTTGGGGCACTGCGCTGTCAAGCTAATGTGACACCAGATAGGAGTGGAGTGTTTAGTACCATTTTTATCAGTTTAATACCTTCCGCGTCTCCTATCAGTGGTCCTGATACACACTGACACAGAGCAGAATAGGGAATGTTACCCCAACATCGGGTCACTTGGCAGATATGGATTGACACCTGTCCTAAGGATCCCTGATACACACCGACACAGATCAGAATAGGGAATGTTACCCCAACATAGGGTCACTCTTGGCAGCATATGGATTGACACCCGTCCTAAGGATCCCCTGATACACACTGATACACACCTACTTGAATGGTATAGACATTTTTAGCAGCTCCCGGCCCGAACACCTGACCCACATAGGAGCCGTAATAGACCGGATTAGGGAGTCCGGACTGACCCTAAAGCCCAGTAAGTGCCATATAGGAACGTGTAAAAACCTCCCCAAGATAGTAGTATGGCCCCAGAATGTGAACAGGCCTTCCAACAGCTCAAGACGGCGCTCATTAAATCACCTGTACTTTCTTCTCCTGATCCAACTAAACACTTTCTCGTCCATACAGACGCTTCTATGCTTGGATTGGGAGCAGTATTGAGCTAAGTCGGAGCAGATGGTGGCTAGCAACCCGGGGCTTATCTAAGCCGTAAACTTTTGCACAGCGAAGTATATTCACTGCCATTGAAAGGGAGTGCATAGCGGTGGTGTGGGCCCTCAAAAAGCTGCAACCTACTTGTATGGACAACCGTTTACCTTACTCACAGATCACAACAAATTTGGGGCACTGCGCGTGCAATCTAATGTGCCACCAGATAGGAGTGGTGTGTTTAGTACTATTGTTATCAGCTTAATCACTGTTACGCCCCCTATCCGTTGATGTGGAGCAAGACGCAGCAGCAGAAGAGGACTAAGCCGAGGAGGTTATGGAAGAGGATGGAGTAGGAGGAGTAGAGGAGGTGGCAGCGCACTGGCAGTACACGCCAGGGCTGACACACCTGCTTGAAGATAACTAACTGCTATTCAATCTATAACAGTGGAAAAAATAAATTCTCGTTTTTAAATCCAAGCTTACCAGGACACCAGATAGGAGTGGTGTGTTTAGTACTATTGTTATCAGTTTAATCACTGTTACTTCCCCTATCCGTTGATGTGGAGCAAGACGCAGCAGCAGAAGAGGACTCAGCCGAGGAGGTTATGGAAGAGGATGGAGTAGGAGGAGTAGAGAGGAGGTGGCAGCCATAGCAGCACACGCCAGGGTTGGACACACCTGCTTGAAGATAACTAACTGCTATTCAATCTATACAGTGAAAAAAAATACTGTTTCTTTAAATCCAAGCTTACAGACAACAGAGTGAGTGGTGTGTTTAAATTATTGTTATCAGTTTAATCACTGTTACGCCTCATCCGCTAATGTGGAGCAAGACGCAGCAGCAGAAGAGGACTAAGCCGAGGAGGCGGTGGAAGAGTGGTTTAGAGGAGGAGTAGAGGAGGTGGCAGCGTACTGGCAGAGTACACGCTGTAGGGCTGACACATCTGCTTGAAGATAACTAACTGCTATTCAATCTATAACAGTGAAAAAATTTTTTTGTTTTTAAATCCAAGCTATTGTGACACCAGTGAGTGAGTGGTGTGTTTAGTACTACTGTTATCAGTTTAATCACTGTTACGCCCCCTATCCGTTGATGTGGAGCAAGACGCAGCAGCAGAAGAGGACTAAGCCAAGGAGGTTATGGAAGAGGATGGAGTAGGAGGAGTAGAGGAGGTGGCAGCGTACTGGCAGAGTACACGCTGTAGGGCTGACACACCCGCTTTGAGACAACTAACCGCTATTCAATCTATAACTGATGTTTGTTTCACAGGCAGAAAGTGCCCTAAAAGATGGCGGCTTGAACCCAAGTTGGTGGCGGATCAGTCACGCAAGTCAACAGGCATTCAGAGCCAAAATACAGCAGCGTGTGGACCATTTTTAGCCCAAGGCAGCTCATCTCATCAGGCCTTTTTTAATCTAATGTATCGCCCAGTGTCAGTCCCTTCGGGATCCATCCCTCATTCATCTTAATAAAGGTGAGGTAATCTAGACTTTTTTGACCTAGGCGACTTCTCTTCTCAGTGACAATACCCCCTGCTGCACTGAAGGTCCTTTCTGACAGGACACTTGAAGCGGGGCAGGCCAGAAGTTCTATCGCAAATTGGGATAGCTCAGGCCACAGGTCAAGCCTGAACACCCAGTAGTCAAGGGGTTCATCGCTCCTCAGAGGTTTTATATCTGCAAGTTATACAGTTCTGCCACCTGCCTGTCGAGTCAGCTTCTGAGGGTGATCCGGCGGGTTGTATGCGTTTTTTAGGACTTGGGTGTCCGCATGTCCCTCCTCCATCACCAACACGCCTCTCTAAAGCGCCCTGTCCTTGCCGGTGTGGTGGTCATATGGGGAGGAGTGAGAGGTGACTTCCACCTCTCCCCTGTTAGATTCCTCGTTGTGCTGTGACATCACCCCTTATACTGTGTAAAGCATACTTTAAATTTATTTTGCAAATGCTGCATCCTTTCATACTTGTTGTACCCAAAATACTCTCACCCTTTCTGTGTTTATACCCAGTCTAGTAGCTTGACACCCAGTACAGGTCGTTTCTCCTGCCTTTGTATACCAGGTCCCTCAACAGGCACGACAGCATGAGCACCCCATTGCACAAGGTTGGATGCCGAGCTACTCATTTCCCGCTTCCTCCTCACTGATGTCACGAAGGTATTTTTCTTCCCCCAGCCACGTACAACACCACGGGTACTAGATAGGTGACAACGAGCACCCTGGGATGCCTGTTGTGGTTGGTCTTGCTCCTCCTCTTCCTCCTCCTCAAAGCCACATTCCTCCTCTGACTCCTCTTCCTCACAATCCTCTTCCAGCGTTGCCGCAGGTCCAGCAAGCGATGCTGATAAGGCTGTTTCTGAGGTGATGGTGACCACAACTCTTCCTCTTCCTCTTCACGCTCATCTACGGCCTGATCCAGCACTCTTCGCAGGGCACGCTCCAGGAAGAAAACAAATGGTATGATGTCGCTGATGGTGCCTTCGGTGCGACTGACTAAATTTGTCACTTCCTCAAAAGGACGCATGAGCCTACAGGCATTGCGCATGAGCGTCCAGTAACGTGGCAAAAAAATTCCCAGCTCCCCAGAGGCTGTCCTAGCACCCCGGCCATACAAATATTCATTAACGGCTTTTTCTTGTTGGAGCAGGCGGTCGAACATTAGGAGTGTTGAATTCCAACGTGTCGGGCTGTCGCAAATCAAGCGCCTCACTGGCATGTTGTTTCGCCGCTGGATATCGGCAAAGGGAGCCATGGCCGTGTAGGAACGCCTGAAATGGCCACACACCTTCCTGGCCTGCTTCAGGACGTCCTGTAAGCCTGTGTACTTATGCACAGAGCGTTGTACGATCAGATTACACACATGTGCCATGCACGGCACATGTGACAACTTGCCCAACTTCAATGCCGCTAACAAATTTGTTCCAAGGTTACAAAACCACTTTGCCATCCAGTCAACAAGTGCGAGTCGTTTTCACTTTTCCACCTGTGCTTTCAGGGCGGACAGGAGTGCTTGTCCGGTGTGACTCTCTGCTTTCAAGCAAGTCAAACCCAAGACGGCGTGACACTGCCGTATCCGGGATGTGGAATAGTACCTGGGGAGCTGGTGCTGCTGATGGGAGCAAGACGCAGCAGCAGAAGAGGACTCAGCCGAGGAGGTTATGGAAGAGGATGGAGTAGGAGGAGTAGAGAGGTGGCAGCAGGACTGCCTGCAAGTCGTGGCGGTGTCACCAACTCCTCTGCAGAGCCATGCATTCCATGCTTGGCAGCAGTCAGCAGGTTTACCCAATGCGCAGTGTAGGTGATATACCTGCCCTGACCATGCTTTGCAGACCAGGTATCAGTGGTCAAATGGACCCCTGCCCCAACACTGTGTGCCAGAGATGCTATTACTTCCTTTTGCACAATTGAGTACAGGTTGGGGATTGCCTTTTGCGAAAAGTAATTTCGGCCGGGTACCTTCCACTGCGGTGTCCCAATAGCTACAAATTTTTTGAACGCCTCAGACTCCACCAGCTTGTATGGTAAAAGCTGGCGGGCTAATAGTTCGACAAGCCAGCAGTCAGACGCTGGGCAAGGGGGTGACTTCTGACATTGTCTTCACGCTCTCAAACATGTCCTTGACAGACACATGACTGTGGGAAGATGAGCGTGAACGCTCTAAGCATGGAAAGGAGTTGGCAGATGGTTGAGAGGGACAGGAGGACAGCAGTGGTTGACGGCTGAAGATGCTGGACCAGGAGGAAGCCATGCTTAGAGTAGGCGAAGCTGCTTGTACTCATGTGTTGGATCCCATAGGCCTGTGATGTGATCATGTGCCCACGCTAAAGCAGTTGTTGTACCTAGGTGGGTGTTGGACTTCCCACCCACTCAGTTTCTTTGGCACAGGTTGCAAATGGCACGCTGTTGTCAGAGGCAGACACAATAAAAATTCACACTGCTGAGCTCTGCAATGACGGTATTCTAAGTGGTAATGTTGTGCATGCGCTGATTGGCGTTGTCGGGCTGACCCCGGTGCTCATTTACGCTGTCTCGACCAACAGCCACGCCAGCTCCCTTGCGACGCACCTCCCCTGCTTCCAACTCGCCTCCCTCCTCCTCCCCGTCTCCCCCATCTGAACTTTCACCCTGTTCTTCTTCTTGACGAAATGGCACCCACGTGATAATCCATGGACGATCAAGCCATCATCAACCGCCTCTCAATTTGTATCTGACAAACTCAGCAAAGGAAGCAGCATGTGGTACAACATCATCATCATCATCACAATCGCGACACCCATGTAAGTGTGTAATGCCGCTCCGCCTGAGACATATCCCCGTTATCTACATCCTGGCACAATGTATTAAGTATCACTCATTTCTTTCAAACGATGTGTGAATAACTCTCTGGCTATACCAACCGGAAGCGCTGGTGGTGCTAGTTTTGGTGGTGGCGGCAGGCGAGTGAGTGGTATCTTGAGAGGTGCCTGAAGCTAAGCTGGAGGAGGATGGTGCGTCAAGGTTCTGAGCGGAGGCTGTAGAAGATTGGGTGTCCTGTGTTAGCCAGTCAATTATGTCCTCAGAACTTTTCAAGTTCAGGGTACGTGGCCTCTGAAAACTGGGCATTATTCTAGGGCCAAAGGGAATCACAGCACCACGACCACGATGGCCACTGCGGGGTGGCCTGCCTCTGCCCGTCATTTTTGTTGGGATTAGTGGT
>OW240919.1:70302117-70329529 GCA_933207985.1 Pelobates cultripes
AAAGTGATTTAACTCCTAAAAGAGATTTGAAAATTGACAATACAGGAGCATTAAGAAAAAGTTGTTTTGGTGCTTAAAGCATCCATTTTAAAAAATAGATGATCTGCCAAACCAGCTGAAATAATACATTATCTATGTGCTTAAATTAGACTTAAAATACTGTTGTAAAAATAGACAGGCATGTTCACAAATGTAAGCATATCAGGGGAATTTAAAATGTTTATTTAGATAGGACTAATTAATAAAGTGAGACTACAAAGAGAATTACAAGTGGATTTCAAATGTAAGGTGAAAATAGCCGAAGTGGAAAAAAATATCAGCAATGCTTTCAATTTGACTACTCTTGCTTTAAAATTTGAAATACATTTTCAATTTGTTTTAAATTCTCACTTTACAAGGTTATTCACTAAAGTGAGAATTCAAAGTGAATTTCAAATTCAGCATTTTGGAACTTCGGGACTTCTGTTGCAGCTGCTTAGTAGATAACTCCCTAATTCCCTAGGTATTTCAATTAACCAATCAGAGTGTTGTTATGAGTCAAATTACACAGCATGGGAAAATGCCAAAGAACTTTCCCAAGCTGTGTAAAATGACACAGAGCACTCTGATTGGCTGGATTTCCAGCTAACCAATCAGAGTGCTATGACAGGTAAATGTAGAGACTTGCCTATCAGTCTCTTCATTTACCTGTCAGAGCACTCTGATTGGATGGCACCGCGGATTTGAGTGACCGTCAGGAGGGAAGTGCAGAGCGCTCCCTCCCGCCGGTCTCTCAATGTAGCGTGGCCGGCAGCGGCCGGGAACAGGAAACAGAAGTTCCTGTCCCGCATTTTCCAGCGCTGGGCGGGGAGCTCTCCTCCTCCGATCCTCCTCCGTTCCTCCTCCTGGGCTGAATGCGCACGTGCGGCAAGAGCTGCGCGCGCATTCAGCCGGTCACATAGGAAAGCATTCATAATGCTTTCCTATGGACGCTGGCGTGCTCTCACTGTGAAAATCACAGTGAGAAGCACGCAAGCGCCTCTAGTGGCTGTCAATGAGACAGCCACTAGAGGATTAGGGGGAAGGCTTAACCCATTCATAAATATAGCAGTTTCTCTGAAACTGCTATGTTTATGAAAAAATGGGTTAACCCTAGCTGGACCTGGCACCCAGACCACTTCATAAGCTGAAGTGGTCTGGGTGCCTAGAGTGGTCCTTTAACCCCTTAAGGACACATGACATTTGTGACATGTCATGATTCCCTTTTATTCCAGAAGTTTGGTCCTTAAGGGGTTAAATACACAGAAACACACCTTGCACCCCTTACACACACACACACACACACACACACACACACACCCAGAAACATACAATGCATTCCTTACACGCAAACACACACTGCATCCCCTATAAACACACTACATCCCTTACAGAAATTGGTATCCCTATACACTACATTCTATAAGAACACACACACATTGCATCCTCTACAATAACACATAAACCATCCCCTACACACATACACTCCACTTCCTGTGAGAGAACTCATGGGTGGGCCATGTAGCTGGATGGGCATTGTAGGCATACTCACGGTCAAGCCCTGGGGGCCCAGACCTTGAGCTGTGTAAGGGGTCCTAAAAAATGGAGCTGCTTCCTGTTCGTTAATTGTTGTGAGCACTGTTAAAAACAGTCTCCTGAGAGCCTCTTCTACACCAGACCTGTGGACCCAGACAGAGCCCAGCATCAGCCTCTTGTTCTCATCTGGTGGTAAGTAGGCAATCCAATATATTATTACTGGCACTAATCTCTAATTTACCTCACATTAAATGGATACTATAGTCACCAGAAGCACTACAGCATAATGTAGTGGTTCTGGTGTCTATATCCTGTGCCTGTAGGCTTTTTAATGTAAACACACTGTCTTTTCAGATAAAAGACACTTTGTGAAGACTGGCGTTGGCCCATATGGCAGAGCATATGGGCGGGGCATTGTGATGTCACATGGTGGGCCGGACATATGGGGGGGGCTGCAAATTTTTTTTTTGCCTAGGGCGGCAAAAATCCTTGCACCGGCCCTGGCTCTGAGCCTAATTGCAGGGGGGGGCAATGCTTTATAAGCCTTCCCCCGCCCTGCAGAGCTCAGTCTGCGCGAAGCCCTCCATGGGTGAAGATAGATCATTTTTTTGCGCTCTGTTTTTTTTTTTTCAAAGTGCGACGGTTATTATGGATTTTTATTTGGCCTTTTTTAAGGCTGAAAAAAATAAGATTTTAGAAAAAAGAAGACATCAAATGGTAAGTTTTATTTATTCTTTTACAGGTACCTAGTTATTGGTCCTCTCTCATTATTTTTAGGGTGAGGGGAGTAGGTAGGGGTTAATTAATTTTTTTGGGAGAAGGAGACTAGGGGTTTGGGGTTTGTTACATTTTTATTTAGGGCCCCCACCCACCACTCAGGGGTAGGGGCCAGGGGTGGAGGACAATAGGTCGTCGTCCCCTTATTTGTATTTAGGGCCCACACCCACCACTCAGGGGTGGGGGCCAGGGGGAGAACAATAGGTGCCCCCCCTTATTTTACTTTAGGGCCCCCACCCGCTGCTTAGAGTTGGGGGCTGGGGTGGGGCAATAGGTCCCCCCTTCAGGTTAGAAGCCCCTACTCGTGCGGCACGGGTGGGGGCTCGGGAGGGGGGACACGTGTTTTTTGTGATACATGGCTGTTCACTGTTTACTAGACATGCCCCTACTCGCGGTATAGCGAGTAGGGGCATAATTTACTAATACTAAGTAATCTTTACTTAGTATGAGTAAATTTGTCTGAAAGACCAATTTAAGTCTTTCAGCCTTTTAGTAGATAGCTCCCTAATACCATGGGAATTAGGGAGTTATTCATTCCTGTCATTCCATTGACTGGCTAAGTAACTAACATTTTATATGACTGTGTGTTACTTGATTGTTGTAAGTGTTGCAAATGCTTGCAGCTGAATCCTGGCTATTTTGTATACTTTTTATTTAAACTTGTATACAGTGTAACATTCTTCATTCTTCCACTGGGTAGGTATATTAGTACTTCGGCAATACTGTGCTTTGGAACTTTGGCACTTCTGCACTTCAGAAATTCGTCAATTTCGGAACTTTGGCAATTTGGAACTTTGGCAATTAAGACATTCAGACGTATCCGAATGTCCGAATTGCCCGAAATTCGTCCGAATAGACATTTGGAACGAAGCGAATTTCACATCTCTAATAATCACTGGATCTTGCACAGCAGCACTTTTTTGCTGTATGTGCATTGTTAGGGGTTCATTTTTTAAAAATCTTTTTTTATGTGACATATCACTACATAAAGTGATTGTGATCATGTCACAGACGTCACATATGTAGTATAGTGCTGAGGAGGTGTATGCCATCCTTGCGTTAGAGTCTGACACGTCTATATCTGATTCCCTCCCTGATTTTGACCCTGCCAGATGCTCAGATACATTACTAGATACAGTGTCTGCAGCTAGTGATGTTGTATCTGTGCCTGCTAGTCCCCCTACCAGAAGGAGACGTGCTGCTCCAGCTGGCAGTACTGCTGAGGAGTGGGCAGTGCCTCATCGCCAGAAGCCAGATATCCCACCCTTTACTGCAAATCCTGGAATCAATGTGGATGTTGCAGGATTTAGCCCTCAGCAGTATATGCAGGGGTTTCTGGGCGATGATGTTCTGGGGAACATTTTCGCCCAAACTAATTTACATGCCCATCAGTTCCATGCTTCTAAGCAGGAGTCTTTTTTGGCAAAGCAGCAATGGGCCCCCATTGATGTGCCAGAATTTAAAAATTTCTGGGCATTAACTATGCTGGTGGGCATCATAAAGTAGCTCCATCTGCTCTACCCCCATTTACTGGCATGGGTGTGCTCAGGAGGGCTTGCAGAAAACACCCTGGAGTGTTTTCTTTCAATGACCAACAGGCTCTGCTAAATCACAGTCAAAAAGCAATGTGTGTGTAAAAATAAAAATGTAAAAATAACCACCACACACTTTCTCTGATTTTTTTTGGCTAAAACGATTTCATCAAAGGCATTAAAACAATCCATATACAATACCGCGGGGTGTCAGTTTTTCAAATATATGCACGCTCATGGCAAGAAAATAAATTGGGATATCTAAAAAGGCCCCCAAAAAGAAGATATGTCAAATTTGCGAAACACATGTCAGATGTTTGGCATTGCACCCCCCAAACAACCCAACAGACCTATGCATAGGTGGTATCACTGAGATGTTGCTGAACACATATTGGGTGATCTTTGGCAGTAACACCTAACAGGAGCTGAGAATTCATACCAAAAGTACAATGTGAGAGAAAAATAACACAAAAAAATGACAACCCAAAAGATTGACAAAGACTGGTGGTAGAATTAGTGCCTGGAAAGTGTTTAAATACTATTTGAAACACCCTAGGGTGTAAATTACATTGTCCAGCTTCAAAAATGTCCCAAATAGGACATGGGTGCATGATGACCAGCTGTGAAAATTCCAAGTTGGAAAACTGGAATGCGCAACCTCCAAATAAGGTCTTTTAGACCCAAGAGAACCCAACACACCTGTCCATGGATGGTATCACTGTACTCAGGAGATGTTGCTGAACACATATTGGGGTGATCTTTGGCAGTAACACCTAACAGGAGCTGAGAATGCCAAGAGTACAATATGAGAGAAAACCCCCACAAATGACTTACCAAAAGATCGACAAAGACTGGTGGTGGCAATAATGATCAATCTGATAGAGTTTAACACGTAAAACAACTGATGTTAGAGAAGGGGAGGGAGGTGGGTTGTCAAAAATATCAGAAGATGTGCCTGAAAGTGAAAGGTGCAAGTTGGCTTGTAATAGCCAGAAAAAGTATATAAACTACACTGTATATATATATATATATATATATATATATATATATATATAGATATATGTGACAGAACCATTCATCTGACTATTGTGGTGGATTCGTCTGTTTCCTGCACTTTCGTGTAAATGGCTGTTTCCTATAGCCCAGCCATACGAATGACTGTTTTTCCCGAACAAAACTACCGAACGGACGGCCACCCAGGATAGAAGTGTGCTGCTGGTTAACCTATTGATCCCAATCAGAACATTGTGGTTAACCGCAGACAGAACCGAATTCAAGGTGGTCGTCATTCGTATGTCGACCACGAAGCAGCGGCCATTTTAAAACACACGAAAGCCCAGTGGTGTTCGGCTCTATTTTCATGGAACTAAAAACGGACACTTTTTCTGCTGAACACCGCTGAAACAACGGGACGCCTGGCAACCTCCACGAAAACGTACGAACACCGGCCGTTCGGGAGTTTTACAGCACATGAAAAGACTTAACCCAGACAGCCTTCCCATGGAGTCATTCGCATACCGAAAGACTGTAAGAACTTTGACTCCATGGCGATTGAACTATGTGTGTGGGATCTGAGCGCTATTCGCCAATAATATGCACTCAGATCCAGGCTATCTGGGGATATGTGATGTGAATGAGAAATGTTCGGTTATTTTCAAATGATGTATTTTTATGTATTTTCTGGTTTTGTATCTAAGATTGCGATTTGTCTTTGTCCTGGAGATAATTGAATTACTTCTCAATTATCTCCAGAGCAGAGGGGAGGAGACCATATTGCATTGTGGGAAAAGCTTGTGACTGTATGTCTGTTATGTCCTCATGTCCATCTGTAATTACAGTCTCCCATTTGGTCCCCTAGGGGAGTGTCCACCAAGTGGGAGACCTGCATAAATACGGGCAGGTAGCCCACAGTAAAGCCAGATCCTGTTTGACCCTCAATGCGGAGCTTCTGTCTCGTTATTGGGGGGATTTCTTCTTTGCGCTTAGAGACTGCTGATTGGAACCGAAAGCCGCTTGGTGGATATCGTTGTTCGGCAGCTAGCAGCAGTTCGTGGATTTCTGTTCGGGAGTTTGGAGCCTTTCACGGATCCCGGTCGGGAGATTGCCGCTTCCCCTGGTTATGGTTCGTGGATTACAGTTTATGCGAATGGATTACTGATATTGTGAAAGGGGAAGGTGAACTAAACGGCGGTTTCTCTTAAAGACACCAGGGGTGTCTTAACAATATATATATAGATATATATAGATATATAGATAGATATAGATATAGATATATATATATATATGTGTGTGTGTTGTGTATGCATATGTGTAAAATTTAATTTTTAGGTACTCAGTTGTTTCAATCAATTAAGTGCATCTAATCCATAATGTATATTTTACATTAAGTGTTCACTAGGTGTGGCCTACTCTATAGTAGTTAGGGAAATTCTTATCTACAATTATAGCTAGATTTATGAAACCATGGGTGAAAAGGCATCACTTGTTAAATCAACATTTTAGTTAATAAACCCCCAATTGGTCAAAACCTATATTCTTGATTAGAAAGGCATAGTGGTGTTCTGGATACAGAATTGCTTCTAAATAAATAGTTAATTGTGAATTATATAGTACAACTGTAGCCCATTGATAGCCAGATTATAATAAAAGAATCCAGTAATTCGTGCAAGCCAAAGAGTAAAAGTTGAAAATGTATTACTAACCACTAGATGTCAGACGAGAGCATATTTACTTAGACTCCAATATTTTGTAAATTCATGCTACACATTGAGATTTCTCTTGTTTTCAAGTATGTCCTGGGTCTACAAACACTGCATTGTTACAGTAGGGTACAATATAATATTACAAAAAAATGCACAGAACAATGTGGTTATGCAGAAATCTCTTCTTTCTAATACTCTTTCTGCCTGTATCTGTAGGTGTGTGAAATAGAAAGCAAAGATATTAGTAGATAATAATAATAATAATAATAATAATAATAATAAAATAAATATATATAATGCCAGATTAAGTGTATATATAATATATAATATTAGTGTATAATATTACACTAATATTATTATATATTATATTACTATAACTATAAGTGTATAGTATAATATATATATGTATATTAATATAAAAAAACACTTAGAATTAAATTCCACATGTATATATATTGTACATATATATTATAAAATTTAAATGCTAAATAAAAATAAATTTAAAAATGTAAAAATAATAAAATAAAATAAATATATGCAATTTTATTCTAACTGTATTTTGATGTTAATATATATATATATTTATAAGTGTATTTTGATATATATTTATATCAAAATACACTTAGAATGAAATTATATATATATATATATATATATATATATATATATATATATATATCCAAATAGGTAGCTGCTCTCACGGCTAATAAAAAGTCACAATTTTATTGCAAAAAGGTAAAAAAAACAGCAATCAACGTTTCAGTCCTGTAAGGACTTTCTTCAGGATCAAAAGTAAAAAGGTTTTTACTTTTTATCCTGAAGAAAGTCCTTACAGGACTGAAACGTTGATCGCTGTTTTTTTTTTTACCTTTTTGCAATAAAATTTTGACTTTTTATTAGCCGTGAGTGCAGCTACCTATTTGGATATATGGATGGACGGCTATTTATTGCTAGCACTCGGGCACCAAGGGAGATTTAAGCGTGAGTGCAGGAGCATTTGGTATTTTTATATATATATATATATATATAAATAAATAATATGAAATCTATATACATAATTGCATAAACAGAAATATACACGTAGACTTTAAATATATAAATATGTATATATATTTAAATTCTACGTGCATATTTATTTATGTATTACATTTAAATAATTAAGTAACTTTATTAATTGCAATTCGAGGGACCTGCTTGACAACCCAGGCCGTAAGTCCAGAGAATGTAATTTGCTAGCACTATATTTAACCCTGTAATTTTCCAAAACACCCTAAAACCTGTATATGGGGGGGTGAGGGGGGGGGGGGTCTGTTTTACTCGGGAGACTTTGCTAAACACAAATATTAGTGTTTCAAAAAACGTAAAACATATCACAGTGATGATATTGTCAGTGAAAGTGATGTTTTTTGCATTTTTCACACACATTCTATGGAACCGTTTTGGGCCTGGGACCATGCGTGCGGTCGGTAAAAACTATGACTTCCAGGAAATTCCTGAACCACTGAACTGATCTGGGTGATTAATTGAGATAATTGAGTTTAGTAAAGTGCTTGACTCAATTATTTCCTAAATAAAAGGGAAGGCTTATTGTATTGTATATGGGAGTGTCATGCATTGTAACACTGGTATTTTTGGTCTGTGACTTTGTAATGGAGTTCTCCACAAGGTCCATGAGAGAGTGCCCCTTGAATGGGGATTGCTATGAAAAGCCAAGTGTTTCACCATTAAAATCAGTTCCTCTTCACCCTCAACGTAGAGTCTTGTCTCATGTGTGGAGGGGCAGCTATATTCACTCTGGGGATTGCTATACTCCTTATACTCCCTGGAATTATAATCACTAGCTCTTATAAGATCTGTTCCTGCTATACTCTCTGGAGTAGGAGAGGTTCATCCACTGGAAGCTAGATCCTGGTCTTGGGTCCAAGGTAGGTGGAAGGTGGAGGACGGTGAGATCTCCAACCAAGCTGCGGCGGTTTGTGGGAGTCTACGGTGCTGATTGATGGTGTCTGGTGGAGTGATTGCAGTCTTCGGTGAGCACTAGGAGCATCGATTGGTGGAGGCACCCAGTCGGGATGCCAGGCAGTCCATCACACAGTTCATGCAAAAACAAAGAGAACGTTACCTGCGCTCTGGCCTAAATCCCCAATGTACATTTAAACAAAATGGGGGCTCTTTAGTTTTATTCCAATTTTATAAACCCTTTCACATTAAACCCTTTATAGGGCTTCTATACATTAAAATAAAATGAACTTTGTTGGTATCAGACAAAGTGTAAACATCTCTAATAAGACATGAAGGGGTATATTATAAACCCCTACATACTTATTAACCTTAAATAGGGCTATAAAACATACAAATCACCTTTCCGGTATCAGCTAAAAAGCAAATTTCTCTGTTGAGACAGGAAGGGGTGCTGCCCCTACATACTTATAAACTCTTAATAAGACAAACATGGGGTGACTGGCAGCAATGTAACATAGCTGTGTGATACAAACGTCATATACAAACACAAAGGTACAGCACCAGTACAGCACAGCACCTCATAGACAACTATTACATAAGACTGCAATGAATCCCATAAGAAATAAAAGAAATGTGTTTTGCCTGTCACTCATATTTTCTTCAAAAAATAGTACAAATATTACCAATTCTCCAAGGGTATGCAAACTTATGAGCACAACAGTATATATATTTGTGGTCAGGGACAATAAGCTGAGTTATAGTATTGGTGGTGTAAGTTGTGGAGTGCCGAAACCGACGTTCAGGTAGGCCTGTAAAAAGAGGGCAAAACATGTAACACTTTAATACATGTTGACATTATGTAACCAATATTTTAAATGCCTAAGTTAATTACTTCTTAGGTTGAGGGATGCATCAATGACATGCACTGAGCTATTCTACTAGAGACTGCAGAAACAGTGCCTATTCTAAAAGAATGATTTGAAAATGTTGATGGTTGTTTCCAAGTAGTTTTATGGTGTGGCGAGCTAATTTTAGGTTAAGGTGGCAAAAGGATGTGAACGACATCATGGTATTGACCGAGTACTGATTAACAATTAAAATTTCTGAAATTAATTTATTGAAAATCATCAGAGCTCTAGTATATGAATGGTTGGTATTGGCAGAGAGTGATGCGTGTGCCAGTAATCTTCCGTGGCCATGAGATGAGCTAATACGGTAATCTCTTTGTGTGTGGTCGTGGATGGGGTGAGTTGGTTGGCTCTGTGAAGGTCATGCAAAATGTTTTAGATTTTGGATGTGTGCGGTAGGACACTCTGCGGATTAGCAGTCCCCTAATCACCGGTTTGTGGGCTAGCCACAGTGTCATGGGGAATATGTCAGGGGTGGCGTTGTTGTCGAGGTAGGATTTCAGGTCCTGCTGTAATGTTTGGACAAACAGGAGGTTAGTCAGAAGTTGTTCGTTCAGTCTCCAGGGGCTGCGGTGTTTAAAGTTGTACTGGTCTGTGATCGTTAGCGTCACCGGGCAGTGGTCTGACCAGGTAGAGGACCCTATGTCGCATGCAGTCGCTCTGTTCAGATGTGTTCCCTGCAAGAAGAAGCTGTCAATCTTTGTATACGTGTTGTGCACCTGTGAAAAGTGAGTTTATTCCTTATCTTGTGGGTGTAGTGCTCACCAGACGTCATAGAGCCCAAAAGCGTGTAAGAGCTTTGTTAGGGGTTTGCATTGCTTGTGAAGTGTTTTGGCTCTATGTGTCGAGTGAGTTGCGGTTAAATCCATCCTTGGGTCTTGAATCTGGTTAAAATCTCCGCAAATAATTGTGGTGCCCATTTGGAGCTGTGCTATGAGTGTCAATATATTGTGTAGGTAGCCTCCTTGGTTTGCGTTAGGTAGATAAGCATTGACAATAGTGTAGGTGGAGTTGTTTATGGTGCAAATCAAAATGAGGTATCTGCCTTGGGGGTCATGTTTCACCGTTATTTCCTCATATGCCAAATGGCGGCTGAGGAGGATGGAGACCCCTTTGCTGGGGGCTGTGGTGTGGTATTAGTGGGGGTAGAGCGTTTTCCCTAGAATTGGATTTGAGTTGTGTTAAAAGTGCGTTTCCTGCAGGCAGACTATGTCAGTCTGTGAGGTTTTGAGTTCTCTCAGTAGCATGTGTCGTTTGTGTGGGGTGTTCAACCCCCTGACGTTATGTGTGTATATTTTCATGCTTTGTTTGGTGGGGGAGTTGTGCTAGTCTGATGTCGTTGGCCATCCCTACTAAGTGCGGGCAGTGTGGTGGTCTGAGGATGCCCTGTTGAATAGGGTATTGCGAGGCGGATTGAGGGTACCTCCTTCTTGGTGGGTCAGGTGCTTTGGGTGCTTGTGTGCTGGAGGTTGTTGTGCAATCTGAGAGGAGAGTACACATTAGCATTATCACAATAATAACAATAATACAATTCTTATACCGTGAGTGTTGTTCAGAGTGACATACCAACATATAACATAACATATCAAACAGTAACTTAAAACAGTAAGTGAACACAACCTTTGAGGTGTTCATATGACTTAAAGCGAAGGTAGTGACTTAACTTTCTTGTTTAGGGGGTAGGTGGACAGGTCAAGTCAGACCGGGCTCAGGTCTGGGCAGCGCAAGGGTCTGGGCTCTCTCTAAGTTGGTGCTATGGGTTGTATGTATATATATATATATATATATGTTTTTTTTTTGCAATAATATTTAATGGGTTTGGGACCTTGGAGGCTTTTTGGTCAGTTTGTGGGGCGACTCTTGTTCTGGTCATGCGTCAAGCATAGCTCGAATTTTGTATAGGGGTTTGGGGCGCCCGGGACACGTGGGTCTGGCTGTGGGACCTGCGTTTTTTTTTGTTTTTTGTCTAGGTTTTTTTTTTTAGGTGAGTTTGTGTAGCAGTTGCTGCGAGTAGCGACAGAAGCCGGGGGAGTGGGAGGGGGTATGTTTCCAGCCTGGATTTGCACCCCGTGTCCTCGTTATCAGGTGTTGCCCCCTTCCTGAGTGTGAGTGGCCTAGGTGTTAGGCCTCATGGACACTTTGGCTGTTTGCCCTGGGCACGGGTTATGGCAAGATGGGCTTGTTTCCCCCCACCCCGCACCCGAACCCACCCCCCACTGAGTGCACCATGTCCCCTGAAAAGGATACCAGTAGGGAGGTGCACTTATTGTCAAGCTTGGTCGTAGCAGGCACAAGAACATCCAAAGCCATTTTAGGTGGATCAGCTCCTGGAATATCTATATCAACCAAGGTTGTTATATCATCTTTCATTACAAATTTTCCAAGACAGGTCTGGTGAACTCCTGTGTTTATCCAGTTTTGAGCAATCTATCTAAGTCCGATTCCCTCATACCTGTGTGTTGCATTAGGCATACCAGTCAATTCTATTGATTTCATACTGTTTAGATCAACCTCCACTCTCTTATGATAATGGAAGCTGAATGAGAGCCCAACACAACTATACCTAGCGGCAGGGTGGCCAAATCAGGGCATAATGAGAAGTTATGGGTGAATGATACAATTAAATGGGGTATGTAGAAAATATTTGAGTAGACTGCTTGCAATTTAGTATGATTATTGGTGACACCCAAGTGGCGGATCTGGTTATTGGCATGTCTTGATTTGAAGTGTGACAATAACATACTTAGATGAAGGCTATGTATATAGTCATATAACCACAGAACAGACATAATTATGATCGACAATTTTAAAGAACACTTGACTAGGCCTGTGTGCTGCCCAGTAAGTACTTAAATCAATATAAGTAGTGACAGACAGTGAAAAAAGACAGATGATTAACAGGCAGTATCATAAATGCCAATTTCATTTATAGGCACAAGTTTGGGCCTGACAAAATTTAGACCTTCATTTGCAACATGTAGCTATATAATTACTAAACAATGTGGGCCCACTGAGTGCCTGAATACAGACAGAATACATATATGTACTGAGGCTGGAAGAGTCCTGGTGAACATAAGTAACAAATGCCGATCTTCTCAGAGTTGAAAAGTATAACGAAGGCTATGTGGGCTGGCAACAATAAGTTGCAAATATTAAAAACTGAATATGGCACAGCATTATACATTAAAATGTAGGATGACTAACTGAATTGCATATGATAAAATTTAAATGGCCGAATGAGGGGCAAATACAGTAAGCAGAATGAATAAACACAATTGAGGTATCACGGTGATGCTACGTATGATTGAAATAGGACAGATTTACATTAGTATGGAGATTCGCTATATCCGAATGAAGGTAGAATACAGACTGAACTGCAACTGCTACCCGGAAATGTTGAATGTTGGGCGAATACATGTTGAATGTCAGTGATAGCATAGCCCAACGTGGGCTGCATGAACAAACTTACGGTTTTGTTCAACTAAACGCGAGAACAGCAACAGGAAAAAAACACGACTGGGCTGGATGCAGAAGTGCCCCATGAGCTTCAAGGGAGGCGGCTGGTTTTTTTCCTAGAGTAAGGTAAAATGAATACTTGTGTAGGCTGCACAAGGCCAAGACGAGCTTGGAGTTTAGATAGTTTGTATTGATGACCTTTGAACTGAAATAGATGGTTCTGTACCAAGCCTGCAGTAGTGCAAGGAGGCCTTCTCTGAAGCTATGCCATAAACTACAAATGATAATTTCCTCTAAACCTAAAATCTCTGTTGGTAAGGTCTCATGCACAGGCATAGAGAACACAAAGGGAGTACCTAAATATGTATAAAATATTAGGGGACTACTGGGACTAATTTATACAAGTAAATAAACTACAGTCTGTTCCAAACTAGCTTTACTGTTTTTCATATCAATTTTTAAGTAAAATAAAGAGGTTTAATTACAAAAGTTGTATATAGATGGCACTTATATCCTGAAAAATTATTTTAATTTAAAGCCAAAGATAACCCACTATGCTGGAGGTGTTACTTACAAAATCTGGAAGATTAACATGGAGTTTATAACACTGTAACCACTTCAATATGGTGCCTATAGTGACTGTTTAATATTAATGTAGTGACGTTATTTTGATCGTATAGGGACAATATAAACGTAAATTTAAATTACACATGCATTCACCCTGAAAAAAATAAATAATGTCTGTTTTCTGTTTGTTGGTGTTAACTTATTGTATATTTACTTTGTTGTTTGTCTATCTAAGCTCGCTGTAATAACTTATTAGGGAACAACCTAATGGAAGTGAGTATCAACGATTATTAGGCTAAATGTAATTGGGAACATTTGTTAAAGCTAAAATATGATGATTTTGTAAACAAAGATATACTGGATGTAATGAATTTTTCTAATAAAAAAAAACATCAAAAAAACAAAAACAAAATATCAACATATGTAACATAATCTTGACACAATGTCAGTGTTTTCATTTTATGCCATGTCCTAAACGTATAATTAGTCTTACAATATTAATCCTTTATGGCTCAGGTTTTCTGCAATTAAACATGTTAACAGGCTGTTGAATGGAGACCTATAACAGCCTTTTCCTTACTACATTCTTTTATGATTGAAACGGTTTTATTCTCTGTAGACCAAATAGAAACTGATCTGTGTCTATTTCTTCTACAGATATAAACTTTTAAAAGTTCTGGCTATCATATTACTCCTGTGTTCTGACTGTTCAGATGCAGCACAATTTTCAAAGGCTTGGTCGAAGCCTAATGTCGAAGACATTGAGGGATATTTCAGAGATGGAGATGTGATTTTGGGTGGAATTATTCTGTTATTTAACTATTACTACTCTAGTGAGCACACATCTTATACTCGTGCCCATGTGTATTCAACAACTAAACTATGTGATATGTAAGTTACAATATTTGAATACCAAATTGTAAAGACAAATTTATAATGAATTTTTTCCTTTATTTTTAATGTGCAAGCTTATGCCACAATGTTGTAAAATAAATAAGAAAATCATACAGATAATTATGACAAACACATTTAGGTGAATAGAAACGAGAGATGAGGATCCTTCTCAAGTAAGCTTACAATCAATAGGAAGGGGGCAAAACTGCATGAGAGGATAGATTTGATTTACACATTTGGGATAATATAGAGATTATGAGATATAGTTGTATAAGACACATAGGCCTTATTTTAAGAGTGAATCATGTTTATCGACTTCCTGACAAGTAATTTATCAGTTAGGATAGATTAAATTACTGTTGTTAAAGGCATTTTGGGAGCCAATAAATATTGGTTGGAATAATGAAACTGATACCTAAATATTTTATTTGAAAATATTGGAATTTGCTTTGTTAAAAGAGCCTATGTGGGTCATTATGACACCCACATTACTATAATAGAGGTTTAACAACTCCCTTATGCCCATAAATGGGATGCTGTTTACTAAATAGTGAGTAGCAAGTTATTCCAGCCTAGTCACTAATAAAATGCAGAGGGTACCTTTTAACTTTTGCAAATTGAAATTGTGGTTTGAAAGCAAGGGCAAAGTGTAGTGGCAATGACAGACACAGTTATCTGGTGCCATTGTGTATAGGGAATGAGTCCGTTAAGGTGCCATTTAAGCAAACCATTGAGGTGGGAGTGACCTATAAGGCACATGCCCCAGGCAAACATATGTGGACCCAGGCCCAAACCAAAAGTGCTGGGATTAGAAAGCCCCAGTTAACTCGATCAATGGACTTCTCCACTACAAACTCTACTGGGCTTGGTGTATCTGTGCTAGAGCCCTTGCATTGTCCCTGGCTTTCCTGCAGGGGATAAAGCTCACCTGGTCTGGATGAACTAGGGTTAGTAAGTACAGCTGTAGTCTATCTGCAAGGATCTTAGTGAACAATAATTATGGAAGCAATTGAACAAGTAGGTCTGTAGTTTGTAATTGAAGAACAGAGCCAGGAGACTCCAGACACTGTAACCACTTCAATATGGTGCCTATAGTGACTGTTTAATATTAATGTAGTGACGTTATTTTGATTGTATAGGGACAATATAAACGTAAATTTAAATTACACATGCATTCACATACCAGAAAAGATAAAGAAATTAAGAAATTCTCATGTGAGCTTTGTCATTCTTTGAATATAGTGATGTCTGGCCTATGTAGGATTTAGGATTTTTTATGTTTTCCTTTGAATTCTGATAATAACTGGACCATTGAAGTCTAGTTTAGGAACCATTGAGCAGTCAATCGCTAAAAATTGTAAATAGGACAAATGCCACAAAAAAAAAAAAAAACAGTTTTCTGATTTGTAACTTATTTAATAGATATTGGTATACACTGTATATATGTATAGTATTGATTTGATAAATGTTTATTTAACATATATCTTCAACTTTTCAGGCCATCCCTTCGTTTCATCCGTCATTTTCTGGCTTTTGATTTTGCTGTTCGAGAAATTAATAATGACAGAAACCTTCTACCAAACACCACCCTGGGGTATTCAATCTATGACTCTTGTTTCTTAGCCAATAAAGCACAGGAAGCCACATTAAAAATTCTATCAGGTGGAACAAATCACCCTTTTAATTACAGCTGCAAGAAGAATTATACAGTTGTGGGGTTCATTGGACATTTTCTCTCTTCAGTAACACGCTCAATGGCAGACATTCTCTCCATCTATGGCTACACACAAGTGAGAAACATTCTTTTATTTTGCCATATTATAAAATACTTCTTTATAGAACAGATCTAAAAAATTTAATGATTGTACCCAATAGTAATTTCTGGAGGCACACATTTTAATGCTAGAAATGTGTCTAGTGCAAACTAGACCTTATGAATACATCTAGTTAGTACATATCCCTCACACTCTAACCAGAGCTCAATGTTTCTGCTAACCAATGTTGAGTGAAAACTAAACTCTAGTGAGTGCTTTAGACTCTCCAAACTTGCAATGGCAAGTAAAATTTAGGCCTGTGTGTGTAGTGGAATAAGACTAGACATTTTGAGCCCTGCTGTAACAATCTAAATTGTACTGAAAAAAAACTGAGTACTGATCTTTGGGTCTGTTCTGTATGGACCACAAATAGCAGAAACATGAGCTTTAGAAAATGAAAGCATTTCTCTGTGGATTCTTTTAAAGGGACACTTGGCACCCAGATCATGCATCTCATTGAAATTGTCTGGGTACAGTGATCCGGTCTGTTTAACCCTGCAATGTAAAACATTGTAGGGTTAACTCCACCTCTAGTGGCTGTCTTCCAGAAAGTCACCAGAATCGCATCCAGGTCCCTGGTGAAGTTTAATTTCACTATCTGACATTGGTCTAACATCTTTTGTTCCCCACAGAAAAGCAATGATTCAATGCTTTCCTATGTGAATGTGGAAGCTTGAATGTGCACATGTGCATTAGGTCCCACCCCTGCTGTAATGTTGCAGGAGGAGGAGACCTAGCTAGCGCTAAGGGAGTCTCAACACTAGAAAACGGTAAGTTAAAGCATACATTTTTACTTACCGTAAATGTATTTTTCCTGAAGATTAGAGGCATTGTTTTACAACAGGGATTTCTAATCTGGAGGGGGAAAAAAACAGGCATACGCCCCAAATTTTAAGCACCTCCCCCAAATTACCTTTGGCACTATAAAGTGTCTCTTACCTCTAGGAACCCCAAACAATACAAAAGCCGGATAACTGCAAAATTTAGTTTATTGGAAAATCAGGGTGGGAAGTGAACACTGCATCTAATCTTCAGGAAAAATACATTTACGGTAAGTAAAAATGTATGCATTTCCCTTTAGATTAGAGGCATTGCTTTACAGCAGGGATAACCAAAGAAATCCCCTAAGGGCAGGACTCATTTCACAACTGTTTGCAGCACCTTGCGCCCAAAAGTTGCGTCTTCCGAGGCCAGTATGTCTAATTTGTAATGTTTAGCAAATGTGTGAAGAGATGATCATGTTGCTGCAAAACTAATTTGAGAAGGTGTAGCTGAAGCCCTCAGGACCCAAGATGTGGACATAGCTCTGGTAGAATGAGCTTTAATGGAGATAGGTGTAGGAACGTTAGATGAAGAATATGCCAAATGAATGGAGTCCATTAACCATCTGGCCAGAGAGCCTTTAGATACCATAAAACAAGACAAAACATATGTTTATTTTCAGTGATGTCCCGAACGGTTCGCTGGCGAATAGTTCCTGGCGAACATCGCTTGTTCGCGTTCGCCACGGATGGCGAACATATGCGCTGTTCGGTCTGCCCCCTATTCGTCATCATTGAGTAAACTTTGACCCTGTACCTCACAGTCAGCAGACACATTCCACCCAATCAGCAGCAGACCCTCCCTCCCAGACCCTCCCACCTCCTGGACAGCATCCATTTTCCATTCATTGTGAAGCTGCATTCTTAGTGAGAGGAGGGACAGTGTAGCTGCTGCTGATTTGATAGGGAAATTGATAGCTAGGCTAGTGTTTTCAGTGTCCACTACAGTCCTGAAGGACTCATCTGATCTCTGCTGTAAGGACAGCACCCCAAAAAGCCCTTTTTAGGGCTAGAACATCAGTCTGCTTTTTTTTCTGTGTAATGTAATTGCAGTTGCCTGCCTGCCAGCCTGTGTGTCAGGCTCACAGCATATACTGTGCCCACTTGCCCAGTGCCACCACTCACTCACTGGTGTCACAATAGCTTGCATTTAAAAAAAAACAAAACTTTTTTGACTGTAATATAATAGCAGTCAGTTTTCTTCACTAGTGTGTGTTTCAGGGCCTGCCCAGTGCCACCACTCACTCACTGGTGTCCCAATAGCTTGCATTTAAAAAAAAACAAAAAACTTTTTGGACTGTAATATAATAGCAGTCAGTTTCCTTCACAAGTGTGTGTTTCAGGGCCTTCCCAGTGCCACCATTCACTCACTGGTGTCCCAATAGCTTGCATTTAAAAAAACCAAAACGTTTTGGACTGTAATATAATAGCAGTCAGTTTCCTTCACGCGTGTGCGTTTCAGGGCCTGCCAGGGCACAGTGTCACACCAGCGCAACTCATATCTGGTGTAACAGTAGTGTACATTTAAAAAAAAAAAAAATACAATTTTGACTGTAATAGATTGAATAGCAGTTAGTTGTCTGCCAGCGTGTGTGTCAGGCTCACAGCATATACTGTGCCCACTTGCCCAGTGCCACCACTCATATCCGGTGTCACAATATCTTGCATTTAACAAAAAAATAACTTTTTGGACTGTAATATGATAGCAGTCAGTTTCCTTCATGAGTGTGCGTTTCAGGGCCTGCCCAGTGCCACCACTCACTCACTGGTGTCCCAATAGCTTGCATTTAAAAAAAACAAAACTTTTTGGACTGTAATATAATAGCAGTCAGTTTCCTTCATGCGTGTGCGTTTCAGGGCCTGCCAGGGCACAGTGTCACACCAGTGCAACTCATATCTGGCGTAACAGTAGTGTACATTTAAAAAAAAATAAAAAAATTTTTTGACTGTAATTGTACAGTGCCACTCATATCTGTTGTCACAGTAGCGTGCACGCATAGTACCACTAATCGAAAAAAAAATGACAGGTAGAGGCAGGCCACCCCGCAGGGGCCGTCCTGGTCATGGTGCTGTGATTCCCTTTGGCCCTAGAATAATGCCCAGTGTTCAGAGGCCACGTACCCTGAACTCGAAAAGTTCTGAGGGCATAGTTGACTGGCTAATACAGGACACCCAATCTTCTACAGCTTCTGCTCGGTACCTTGACGCACCATCCTCCTCCAACTTAGCTTCGGGCACCTCTCAAGTTACCACTCGCCCGCCTGCCGCCACCACCAACACTAGCACCACAGCAGCTTCACTTGGTATGTCAGAGGAGTTATTTACACATCAGTTGGAAGAAATGAGTGATGCGCAACCATTATTGCCAGAGGATGTAGAGAACAGGGATATGTCTCAGTCAGGCAGCATTACACACATGGACGTACGGTGTGATGATGATGATGTTGTACCTGCTGCTGCTTCCTTTGCTGAGTTGTCAGATACAAGTGAATTGCAGTTGATGATGACAATGTGTCCATGGATGTCACGTGGGTGCCCGCTAGAAGAGAAGAAGAACAGCGGGAAAGTTCAGATGGGGAGACAGAGAGGAGGAGGAGGAGGAGGAGGAGACGAGTTGGAAGCAGGGGTAGGTCGTCGCAAGGAGCTAGTGGCACAGTCAGACAAAATGCATCGGCACCCGGGGTCAGCCAGACAGCACGCCAATCAACGCATGCTGTTGCCACCACCAGAATGCCGTCATTGCCGAGCTCAGCAGTGTGGCATTTTTTTTGTGTGTCTGCCTCTGACAACAGCGATGCCATTTGCAACCTGTGCCAAAAGAAACTGAGTCGTGGGAAGTCCAACACCCACCTAGGTACAACTGCTTTGCGAAGGCACATGATCGCACATCACAAATGCCTATGGGATCAACACATGAGTACAAGCAGCACACAAACTCAAAGCCGCCATCCTCCTCCTGGTCCAGCTTCTTCAGCCACATTAACCACTGCTGTCCTCCTTGCCCCCTCTCAACCATCCGCCCCTACGTCTCTCGCCTTGAGCAGTTCTTGCTCACAAAGTCACCCCCTTGCCCGGCAGCTGGCTTGACTGAACTCTTAGCCCACCAGCTTTTACCATACAAGCTGGTGGAGTCTGAGGCGTTCAAAAAATTTGTAGCTATTGGGACACCACAGTGGAAGGTACCCGGCCGAAATTTCTTTGCACAAAAGGCAATCCCCAACCTGTACTCGATTGTGCAAAAGGAAGTAATGGCATGTCTGGCACACAGTGTTGGGGCAAGGGTCCATCTGACCACTGATACCTGGTCTGCAAAGCATGGTCAGGGCAGGTATATCACCTACACTGCGCATTGGGTAAACCTGCTGACGGCTGCCAAGCATGGAATGTGTGGCTCTGCAGAGGAGTTGGTGATACCGCCACGACTTGCAGGCAGACCTGCTGCCACCTCCTCTACTCCTCCTACTCCATCCTCTTCCATAACCTTCTCGGCTGAGTCCTCTTCTGCTGCTGCGTCTTGCTCCACATCAACAGCACCCCCCCAGCTCCCCAGGTACTATTCCACATCCCGGATATGGCAGTGTCACGCCGTCTTGGGGTTGACTTGCCTGAAATCAGACCAGCACTCCTGTCCGCCCTGAACGCACAGGTGGATCAGTGGCTGACTCTGCACCAACTGGAGATCGGCAAAGTGGTTTGTGACAACGGAAGAAATTTGTTGGCGGCATTGCATCAGGGCAAGTTGACACATGTGCCGTGCATGGCACATGTGTGTAATCTGATCGTACAACGCTTTGTGCATAAGTACCCAGGCTTACAGGTAGTCCTGAAGCAGGCCAGGAAGGTGTGTGGCCATTTCAGGCGTTCCTACACGACCATGGCGCACTTTTCAGATATCCAGCGGCGAAAAAACATGCCAGTGAGGTGCTTGATTTGCGACAGCCCGACACGTTGGAATTCAACACTCCTAATGTTCGACCGCCTGCTCCACCAAGAAAAAGCCGTTAACGAGTATTTGTATGACCGGGGTGCTAGGACAGCCTCTGCGGAGCTGGGAATTTTTTTTCCATGTTACTGGACGCTCATGCGCAATGCCTGTAGGCTCATGCGTCCTTTTGAGGAGGTAACAAACCTAGTCAGTCGCACCGAAGGCACCATCAGCGACATCATACTATTTGTTTTCTTCCTGGAGCATGCCCTGCGAAGAGTGCTGGATCAGGCCGTAGATGAGCGTGAAGAGGAAGAGGAAGAGTTGTGGTCACCATCTCCACCAGAAACAGCCTTATCAGCATCGCTTGCTGGACCTGCGGCAACGCTGGAAGAGGATTGTGAGGAAGAGGAGTCAGAGGAGGAATGTGGCTTTGAGGAGGAGGAAGACCAACCACAACAGGCATCGCAGGGTGCTCGTTGTCACCTATCTGGTACCCGTGGTGTTGTACGTGGCTGGGGGGGAAGAACATACCTTCAGTAAGATCACTGAGGACGAGGAACAGGACATGAGTAGCTCGGCATCCAACCTTGTGCAAATGGGGTCTTTCATGCTGTTGTGCCTGTTGAGGGACCCTCGTATAAAAAGGCTGAAGGAAAATTACCTGTACTGGGTGTCCACGCTACTAGACCCCCGGTATAAGCAGAAAGTGCCTGAAATGTTACCGAATTACGGCAAGTCGGAAAGGATGCAGCAGTTCCAAAATCAATTAAAAAGTATGCTTTACACAGTGTATAAGGGTGATGTCACAGCACAACGGGAATCTAACAGGGGAAGAGGTGAAAGTAATCCTCCTCCTCCCACGACCACGCCGGCAAGGACAGGACGCTTTACAGACGTGTTGTTGATGGAGGACATGCAGAGCTTTTTAAGTCCTACGCATCGCCACAGCCCTTCGGGGTCCACCCTCAGAGAACGACTCGACCGACAGGTAGCAGACTACCTCGCCTTAACTGCAGATATCGACACTCTGAGGAGCGATGAACCCCTTGACTACTGGGTATGCAGGCTTGACCTGTGGCCTGAGCTATCCCAATTTGCGATAGAACTTCTGGCCTGCCCCGCTTCAAGTGTCCTGTCAGAAAGGACCTTCAGTGCAGCAGGAGGTATTTTCACTGAGAAGAGAAGTCGCCTAGGTCAAAAAAGTCTAGATTACCTCACCTTTATTAAGATGAATGAGGGATGGATCCCGAAGGGACTGACAGTGGGCGATACATTAGACTAAAAAAGGCCTGATGAGGGGGACGTAACAGGGTGTCGTGTCTGCCGGCCCGCTGCGTAATATTTAAATCTATAGCTCACCCCAGTACCTTGCCCTGTCGTGGTTTCCTGTTCCTGGTTTCCTGAGAGTGCTTTATCATTGTGAATCTGATTTCCTGGTATCCTGATCTTGGCTTTTCCCTGGTTATTCTGAATTCTGGTTTCCCTGACTTGGCTTGTGTAAAAGGTATTGTGTATTTTCTAGCTTCCTTGGCTTTCCCTTTGACCATTCTCTGTCTCTAGCGTATTAGTCCGGCCATTCTAAGGTCCGGTTTACGCTCTGTCCTTTTATTTTCCTTTTCTTGCCTATGTATATGTTTACATAGTTTCTGCGTGCTGGACCACACTAGTAGTCGTGACATTGGGATTAAACTGATAAGAATAGTACTACTTAACACACCACTCCTATCTGGTGGCACATTAGATTGCACGCGCAGTGCCCCAAATTTGAAGAAGGAGGACCGACCAAGCATCTTTTTCCATCTCCCGGTTCCTAAAATCGATGCCATATACACATCCCCTGATAGGGGACGTAACAGGGATTAAACTGATAAGAGTAGTACTACTTAACACACCACTCCTATCTGGTGGCACATTAGATTGCACGCGCAGTGCCCCAAATTTGAAGTAGGAGGACCGACCAAGCATCTTTTTCCATCTCCCGGTTCCTAAAATCGATGCCATATACACGCGTAACAGGGATTAAACTGATAGGAATAGTACTACTTAACACACCTTATAATAACACAGAGAGAGGCAATGCAGAGAGAGGAGTCTGAAGAAGAAAAGTCAGAGGAGGAAGGTGGCTTTGAGGAGGTGGAAGACCAAACACAGCAAGTGTCCCAGGGGGCTTGTTGTCACCTTTTGGGGACCCTTGGTGTTGTACGTGGCTGGGTGGAGGAAGAGACCTTCAATGACATCAGTGAGGACAAGGAACGGGACATGGCTAGCTTGGTATCCAACCTTGTGCAAATGGGGAGTTTGCAGTTGTGCAAATGGACTGTTTGCGTTTGTTTCCGGTGCGTTAAACGGGGAGTTTGGTCTGTCACTGTGAAGGGGGCATAACCCTTACACTACCTGATCGATACAACATCATACCTGATGTTTTAAAGCACATTATTCCAAACAATTTAGGAATGTTAGGTGATTTATGCCCTTTATCGATTAAAACCAGACTCTGCATCAACTATGTAATTTTCCATGGGAGTTTTGCCATGGATCCCCCTCTGGCATGCCACAGTCCAGGTGTTAGTCCCCTTGAAACAACTTTTCCATCACTACTGTGGCCAGAAAGAGTCCCTGTGGGTTTTAAAATTCGCCTGCCTGTTGAAGTCTATGGCGGTTCGCCAGGTTCGCACATTCGCGAACATTTGCGGAAGTTTGCGTTCGCCATTCGCGAACCGAAAATTTTATGTTCGCGACATCACTATTTATTTTTCTTAAAGGACCTTATTATTTCTTGATTGATGTTAGACGTAGAACAAACCTTGACAATAAAAGAAGGATCCAGCTTTAAAACCACTTTGCCCTGATGGAAACTAAAAAAGGAAAAAAACTGAATTAAGAGCTTGAAGCTCTCCCAATTTTTTGCCGAGGTAATTGCCACCAAAAATAAAGTCTTGAACGATAAAACATTGAAAGAAGACTTTTCTATAGGTTCAAAAGGAGGTTCACAGAGTGCTGATAAAACCAAATTAAGATCCCATGGTGGAAAGGTTTCCCTGATGGCACGAACTAAACGAGACAAAGCTTTGAAAAACCTAATGATTACAATATTCAAAGCCAAACATCTGATTGAGAAGAAACTGATAGATATTTGGACCATAAGTAGCACGTTTCAATCATTTCGGAAAGCCCATTTGAAGGAATCTAAGGATGTTTGGATTGGAAGTGGTTACGGGATTTTCTTTGATCTTGAAACACCAGAAACAAAATTTCTTCCACATTCTGGAATAAATCCTGGAAGTTGCTTCTTTTTATGGAGACATTAAAATCTCAATAACTTCAGGAGACAAACCTTTTTCTTTTAAGATCTGGCATTCAGAAACCAGGCCGTCAGGTTGAATTTCTTCAGAGTTGGAAGAGGTACCATGAAGTGTGCCAGGATTTCTACTGACAGGGGAGGTTTTCCAATAGGTTGATATGGATATATTTAGGAGAACGGTGAACCAACGCCATCTCGGCCAACCTGGCAGAATTATGATTATTCTTACTCCTTCTATCCTGATCTTCTGTAGAATCCTCGGAATAAGAGAAATAGGAGGAAAATCATAGGCTAGGCCGAAATTCCATGGAATAGAAAGGGAGTCTATGGTCTCTGGCCTGTTTGAAGGCTTTAAATATGCAAATCTTGTTTTCTTGTTTGTTCTTGAGCCATCATGTCTATTTCTCGATAACCAAATTTCTTTGGTCTCTTTCATCCCAGATCTTCAGTCAAATAACAATCTGCTTATTTTAAATGCTGATGACTTAGAGCGTCTTCCAGAATGTTGAATTCTCCTTTTATGTGTACTGCTGAAATAGACAGAAGAGATACTCTGACCATAGCATGATTCTGGAATACAGATTTTTCAAACAAGCTGACCGTGTTCCTCCTTGTTTGTTGATATATGCTACTGTTGTAGAATTGTACGACCAGATCTGGACATGCTTATTCTGTTTCTGGAAAGCAATGAGAGCCAGCCAGACAGCCTTCAGTTGTTTGTAATTCGATGAACTTCTTAAATCTTTTCTTCTTTTCTCCCATGTGAGCACCCCAGCCGAGACCTGAGACATCTGTTAAAATTCTGAATGACTTCATTTGGAAAGAAAGGCCTGACTGCAGAAAATGTGACGAAGTCCACCAGAGAAAGCTCTTCAGGACACGACTGTTGAGTTTCATAGGCATGTCCAAGCTGTTCGTTTGTTCCAGAAGCTTAAAATATTTATTTGAAGAAGTCTCATTCTGGCCTTTGCCCAATTGACTGCTGGATTTGAGGCTGTGAAAAGACCCAGCAAATTCATTGCTTCTCTGATGGAGCAAAAACTTTCCTCTGAGGTTCTGAATAACTCGAGCAATTTTTGTTCTTTTTTCTTCAGGAAGAAAGATCTTCATACCGACTGTCTATAATCAGACCCTGAAACTATTCTTTGGCTTGGTACCAATTCCGACTTTACAAAATGTATCAACCAACCATGCCTTAAAGGTCTTAATAAAGTTGTTCTTTTGAGCCTGCAATTAAAAGCCAGCCATCTAAATAAGGCATGACATTGATGCCTCTTCCCCTTAAATCTATGGAAATAGCTACCAGAATATTGGATTCACTTGCGCATGGACAAAGCGCGCCACAATTCCACAGTGAAAAGCATCGCAACCTGTACGTGAGTTCCACTGCCAGGACCTCCCAGCCCGTGCACACATGTGCACCTTCGCCTTACCTGGCACCCGGCATTGTTTTAAGTAGAACAGATAAGAGTAGATTGAATGCAGGCGTCTGGTGTGCTTACAACTAGAAAGGAGTTCTAGCAAAATCACCAGCTGACAAATGAAGAAGCAGAGCCTCAGCCCCCTCACCATACTTCCTAAAAAAAACAAAAACCTAATATAAAGGGGAAAAAAAAGCGTTTTTAACCCTTAAATCATTAAAGGGTGGGGGACACCTACAAAACTAGTGACAGGGAAACTAACATTACAAATACAAGTTTGTATTCCTAACACTATAGTGTTCCTTTTAAGTCACAAAAATATACACAAGAACAACTGATATCACACATTGGGTGTACTTGTACATTGGGTGTCAGGCTACTCACATCATATACCTTTTAGCATCATAGAAATTACGATGATCAGTATTATCCTACTTTACCCTGTTTTTATCCATTTCTCCATTTAGCTCCTGACCTGTCATAGTTCTTGTTACCAGAGATTGTGTGTCTTATCTATTATTCTGAGTTTCTTAACCAAATCCTGTTTGACTGTTCTGGTTTTAATGTGTACCTTGACTTTGGATTGCCTTACTGTTCTGTAATTCCTCTGTACTCCTAGATGTTCACCTGTTCCTGATTCTGCTTACCTGCAGGTGTTTTTTTTTTTTTTTCTCTTCTGAGTTTTACGTTCAGTCTAAGGATTGAGAATACATATCTATCCTATACTTTGCTTGCTTGTAGGGATTTTTTTCATATTTTCTATACTTTTGTTTTTAGGGTTTTCAATCCTGACAACAAAGCATATGTACTACAAGAGCTCAAGAGATTAAAGTAAACTGAAACATTTTCTAATTAAGGCCTTGTTAGGCTTGAAATCACAACAGGGTCTGAAAACCCTTATGCTACCATGGTCTTATGCACAAACAAAGATGTTTCTGCTTTCCTTTATTTCTGTAATCAGTTGTAGGGAAAATTTTGTGAAGTCACACCACTCAGCTGTATCAATAGGCATTCAAACGTTTAATGCTTCGTACATCTTATACATAACACAGTTTGTTTAGGGGTGTATACATCAACGGAAACATTAACCAATCATCGGAGTCTCAGAACCGAAAGTATATATTTTCATATAACATTTTGTAATGCTGTTAGTTTGTCTCCTGTTCACTGATGCAATTGACAGTATGGGATTAGGAACCCAATTAAAAATTGCAGATGCTAGAAAGAATGTCAATATTTCAAGTGCAGAATGTTTATAAGAGATAGCGAAAACTGGTGTCAGGCGCAAGAACAGAAAAATATTGCATGTTTTAAAAAATGCCAGTTTAACCCATTCAAAACATGAGTATCTTGTATTATAATCAGGCCTACTGACCATTTTGTCTTTCAAGATATGTATACAGTAATACTTTAGCTACATAATAAGAAATGCAGAAGTAGAAAGCAGGACATTAGACTGACACCCTGTAACATAAAATATATAGCTCTGTATGTCTAGGGGAATATTCACTAAGCACTGCATAGGTAAAAACATTTTTTTCCAACAGGCCTTGATTTAATATTTTTGGGCAAGCTTTTAACAGTATCAAAAATGTATCATAAAAAATATAATTTAAAATATGGTATGATTTTCAAAGTTTTTACAAAAATTGTAAATTATTTAAAAAGCTTATTTAAATATATTAAATTGAGTCCTACGTTAAAGCAAAGTATGAAAAGTAATTCATACTACTGTAATCAACATAACTTACCTGCTCAGAATTTTATGAAAAACA
>OW240919.1:70329629-70396342 GCA_933207985.1 Pelobates cultripes
TGCAATAATGGCCTTATTATAAGCATTTGTCCCATGGCCGGTATGGAAAACTAATGGATAAGTAGCTTGGTCATAGAAGTTGTCATTTACAGCTCCATAACTGATCTACGAAATACAGAAAAGTAATCAATGGAAGTTAAATGGAACACGTCATAATCTAGATTTAGACATATAAATACAACACAAAAGAGAAAAGCTACGTTCACCCTATCATCCATAATTTAAAAGAGCACAGCTGCTACAAATAAATACAGCGTAGAAAAAAAACCTTAATTATTTATTACAGTTAGAAAAACTTTATAAATGAATTATCTACAAACATTTCCATAGGCTTTAATCATGACTGCTGCAGATAAATAATTTGGAAATGTTTTCTAATAGTATTGAATTATTTGGAAAGTTTATTAAATAAAGGCCTTAGTTGCAGTATATCATAATTTTTGCCTAATGGACAAGAGCGTTGGCCAATTATGGGGAAAGTATCTCTTGTCCAAGTAAGAGGTGAATAAAAAGATGATTGCTAAGTATTAGGTTTGAAACACAGAGCCCATGGGATGGGAGGTGAAGTGGGGTGCACCTCCATAGCCTCTGCTCTGTATACTATTCTTCATCCAGCAGCACATGGGGTAAATGTATATGCAGAGAGGTACACACAGCAGTTATTGACAAACAAAATGCCACCAAGTCACTGCAAAAGGACCTTGTGAATTTGTGCTTAGAGGTATGATGTCATATCCATGCCCATGGCTTCACCAGACCTCTCATTACTATGCCAGAAGAAGACCCTAATTCCAAGATTTTTGGGATTGCAGTTACCACCAATGGATCAATAAGGTTAATATGAGCTCGAGTCACCCTGGTTTGAAGATTGTTGTTTGGAGACAGACTGTTATTTTGCAATTTGAAGAAAGTCCTTAAAAAACTGACATAGTAAATATCTATTTATTTACTAATTAAAATTAACAGTAAGATCAGAAACACAAATTACATACCTACAATAATTTAAGTACTAATCAATATAAAATGCAAAGTGTTGTAAACTAGCAAGAATATATTAATCTGCAAAGTATTAACCATGAAAGTGATTAAATAATAATAAATGAATATTACACCAGATGCATCTGTTTGTTTAAGGGATAGCCACAACATTTACATACTATACACAGATAAAGTAAGAAGTGCACGAAAGGGGAAATAGGGGAGTAGTAAAGAGTACATATGTTTCCAAGCAGGATTCTTCAAAGCACTTTGACTTCAGTCATTAAAGGAACACTTCAGGCACCCAGACCACTTCTGCCCATTGGAGTGGTCTGGGTGCCAACTCCCACTACCCTTAACCCTGCAATGTAAATATTTATTTTATAAACTGCAATATTTACATTGCAGGGTTAATTCCTCCTCTAGTGGCTGTCTACTAGACAGCCACTAGAGTGCACGTCCGGGTTTAAAGCACAGATTATCTGTGCTATAGCATCGTTGGACATCCTCACACTATGTGAGGACCTCCAGCGTCTTTGAAATCCCCATAGGAAAGCATTGAAAGCATTTTTCAATTCTTTCCTATGGGGAGGTCTAGTGCGTGGCATTTAAGCTCATGCGCAATGGGTCTCCCCCGCCGGATGATGGGGAGGAGCGTGGGCGGACCCTGAACCAGCACCGAGGGACATCGGTGCTGGATACAGGTAAGTCACTGAAGGACACAAAACAAATTTGGAATGTAGCGCTTATAAATAATAAATTAATCACCTTTGCAATTTTAGAGTAAAATGTCACTGGAAATCAGCAAGGAAAATTGTAAGCAGAGAGCTGTCGACTTAGCTCTAATTTTAATAGCTTCTGGGTCTATACAGGTGACCCCAAACCCTTCTCACAGTATGTTCCTGAGGTCTGTAAATGAATAAAAATACACCCAATAGTGCAATATCGTTTGTATGTCTTAGAGAAAAAATATATGTGATCTTTAAGTGGGTACTCACAAGTATAGAGTCAAAATAATTGACTCAATTTCTAAGCGTTGTGCAAATTCGGGACTGCACTCCCCATACAATGAAACGATGTCGGGAACCAGGATCATTCGAAAATAAAAGCAATTATTTATTTAATACACTCATAAATAAAATAGCCACAATGTGCTTAAAAATACCGGGACGCGTTTCGCCACTACCGACGTGGCTTCTTCAAACCGGATTGTAACAAAGCAACAATAATCCTGGGACCCCTCTTCTTAGGTTTAAATATACAAAAGTGTTTAAGTTAATAGGAATCTATGAATGTTTAGCAGCTATTTAATACTATAAGTTATATTTGTATTTAATATTTACTTCTATATATAAGCGCTGGTTCCACTGTCTATATCAATTGTTTTATCTTTAGCCTTTTCCGTCTAAATCCAAGGTAACCCAGCAGCTAATTTTTATATCATGTCACTTTTTGATAAAAGAAAAAATATTTATGCCAGTATGGAGCAAGAATTAGCAAATTGGTCAAATAAAAATAGTACAAGACCATTAAATACCAAAACTAAGACTAGTAATGAATTAGAAAAACTTTTGGAAAAAGAATTAAAAATAAAATGGGAAATAGCTACTTTAGAGAAATATATTCAGGAGAAAATCACCCCAAGGGGGTTGAGATATTTCAAAACTCCTACTTTTGATAGGGATAATGATAATTTTATGGAAGAATGGAACGAAATGTTAGAAGGTTTTTCTTTTACCAGTATGCATCTAATTATCAAAAGAAGGAAAGAGAATTTAAAAGAGATAGATAAAGAGATCAATAAATGTCAAGATATCTTACTCAATTCTACCAATGAGGAGCAATTTGAGAATATTACCTCCCATATTGAAAGAAATTTAGATAAACTTGAAGTAGAAGTTATAGGAGTAAAAAAGAATAAATATCTCAGAGATGTACAGGACTATGAACAGAAACAAGTGAGATCTTTCTCCAAATATGCCCAAAAGTACCAAGTGACTAAACAAGCTACTCCTATGAGATTAAGGCATAATAATCAATTAGAGGAAATTAATGAAGACCAAAGTAATAGAATATATAGGGAGAACCATTATAAATCCAACTATCCTAGGAGGTTTTTTCATAATGAAACAAGAGAAAAGTGGAGACCAAAATTAAACATCATTAGGGATAATTATACTAATACAAGGAAAAATTCAGAAGGGGAGAGAAGAAATTCTAGGAAAGATTTTCAGAACTATAGAGAACAGAGACCATATAGACAATACCAGAGTAACCAAGAAAGAATTCCCACTTATAACAGATATGAAACTCTGTCAGACTATAGGGAAGAAGAGGTTTTTCGACAATCCAAAATCAAGGAAAGACACAAGTTAGACCAAGAGCAAAATATTCCAACAAATTCAAGGAAAAGGAGAGCCTCAGATATAGAGGAACAAGGGGAGGAAAACGAGTACAGATCAAAAAGAAGGGACCTAAATCTACAGAATTAATAAAAGGCATTTTTAATCTAAGTGATAAAATTCTTGATAATCATCATAAATCAGTACTCAATAAAGGGTTAAAATTTGCCCCTAGCATAGGGTTAAATCATTTTGATATGTATATAGATTTAAACCGCTTTAAACGTAGCTTATGTTTAAAAAAATTTTTTTGGGGAGACCCGCTTAATAGGGAACTAATTAACCAAAATATAAATTTAGAAGATGAGTCTGGGTTTAAACACACCTCCCTTAAAAATAAATCTTCTTTTTACCCCAGACAAATGTTATCAGACGAAATAATAACATTTGAGACTATGGTCACAACAGAAATGAATAAAATTATCCCTAAAGACAAGTTTCGAGATAACTTGACAATATTGGAAAAAAAGGCACTTAAAGATCTCCAAACAGACAAAAATTTAGTTATTAAACCGGCAGATAAGGGAGGGGGGATAGTGCTTATGTCTTAACAGTTTTATGATACGGAAGCAAATAATATTTTAAAAGATTCTAATACTTACCAACAATTAGGGATGAATCCAAGTGATAGTATTAATTCTCTTTTTTTAACTTTTTTTAATAAAGGACTTAATGAAAATATTTTAAGCTTAAAAGAATTCCAGTTTTTAAATATGAAATTTCCCAAAATACCAGTTTTTTATTTTTTACCCAAAGTTCATAAAAATGTGAAAAAACCTCCAGGAAGACCCATTATAGCAGGTATAGACTCCATTTCAAGTAGACTATCACAGTATATAGATGTTCAATTGCAACCTTTAGTCATGAAAACTAGATCACATATTAAGGATACGATCACGGTCTTACAAGTTTTGGAAGATATGCCGTGGGATAATGACTGTATTTTAGTCACTTGTGATGTAGCTGCCCTTTACAGTAACATCCCCCATTCTTATGGATGTAGAGCAGCAAAACATTTCTTAATGGAATCTAAAGAATTTAAACAAGAACAGGTAGAATATATAGTGGAAGGAATAAAACTTATCTTAAATAATAATTTCTTTTGGTACAATGATACCTTCTTCCTACAAACTAATGGGACGGCCATGGGGACCAAGTTTGCCCCCAGCTATGCCAACCTATTCATGTCTTTTTGGGAAGAATCTTATGTTTATGGGGGACATGGCTGGGGGGAAAGCTTGGCCTTCTATGGCCGATATATTGACGACATTTTTTTGATCTGGAGGGGAGAAGAAAGCAATTTAGTCTCTTTCTTAGAATTTTTAAACACCAATGATTGGGGCATCAGACTAAGCAGCACTTGGAGTAAAGAAATAGTAACCTTTTTAGATCTCGATATTTTTATTGAAGGGGGAAAAATTAAAACTAAGAATCATTTTAAAAAAGTTGATTGTAATAGTTTTATAGAGAGTATAAGCTGCCATTACTCTTCGTGGTTGGAAAATGCCCCAAAGGGACAATTCCTCAGAATTAGACGAAACTGCAGCGATTTGGAAGTCTATGAGGAACAATCATCACGGATAAAAACTGATTTTGTCATGAAGGGCTATGATGCAGAAAAACTAGAGAAATCAAGAAATGAAATTAGAAATAGGGAGAGGAAGGACTTATTAGTATACAAAACTAAAACTATTGCCAATATACAAGATATCCCTTTTATCTGTAATTACAACAATAATAATCATCAAATAAACCGAATTATTAAGAAATATTGGCCGATCCTATTACAGGACCCAGCACTAAACGAATTCTCCCTGCGAAACCTAGAATAATATATAGGGGTGCAAAAAATTTGAGGAATAGCCTGGTTCGGAGCTCTCTAAAAGAACAAAATCACACCTCCACTATATTTAATAATGAGAAGGGATTTTATGGTTGTGGTCAGTGCTCTGCCTGCAAAAAGTCAGGATGCAAACGAAGAATAATAAAAGATATAACTTCGAACAAGGATAAAAAAATCCAAATTAAGCAATTTATAACATGCTATACTAAAAATGTGGTATATCTTTTAATTTGTCCATGTGGACTGAAATATGTGGGGAGGACAATAAGACCACTACATACTAGAATCAGAGAACACATATATAAAATCCAGACGGGTTTCGAGCAACATAGTGTCTCGAGCCACTTTAAATTATGTCATGATCAAAAACCAGAGGGCTTACAGTTTATGGGGATCAATAAAATAAATAGAAATTGGAGAGGAGGGGACTTCATAAAAGATTTAGGCAAACGTGAGATGGAATGGATTTATAGACTAAATACGTTAATTCCATATGGTCTTAATGCGGACTTTGAGCTGTGCCATTTCTTATGAAATTTAAAAAAAAAAAAAAAGTTTCAGTATTTGGTAATGGATTTTAGTGGTAATTGTATAGAATAGATAGATATATAAGATTTATGTATTAAACATACAAGGAATTGTGAATTATTTCGTTTGGTAATTTATATGTATGTGGTAAAGAAATCTACCCTGTTAATATTGCCAAAAAACCTATTGGAGTTTAAACAATAACAATCATAGCACTTTTTACAATAATTATTTTATAATATTTTAATCTTTTTCCGTATTAGTTAACTATTTCACTGTCTAGAAGATAATTGATAAATCACTGTGGATATCTAGGAATAGAGCATAAAGAAGAGCCATCATTATTTTATTTATCCACAGTGTATTCTTAAGAAAAAGAAAGGGGATATGCAATAACACTACAATTTTATTTGGGGTTTTCATTATTGTGGATTATATTAAGATCAAAAGGTTAAAATGTAGAGAAATAACTGAGATTAACTATGTATTCACTACAGTATCATTGTGAATTAGAATTGATAAAATGTTACAGATGATAGATATTGAAATATTTGTAACAATAAGAAAACTGATACTGTCCCTTGTTGTTTTTTTGTTTTTATTTTTTCGCTTCCTTTCTACATATGAGAAAAATATTATTTTTCGTTGGACGGACTTTTGAGGATATTAAAGGATTCAATTTCTATATTCAACAACGAACTTTTAAGATATTTATACCAGCTATCGAAAAATGAAGATGAATGGAAAGGATAAGAATGAATATAAACATCTTCACTCCCGATATCAACATGAAAGGGAGGCATGGACCGCACACGTCGTACCTGTGGGTGGTAACGATGTGCGACGGTTAATGTGTTGTGGAATTTGCCCGCCGTTTTTTGTATATTTAAACCTAAGAAGAGGGGTCCCAGGATTATTGTTGCTTTGTTACAATCCGGTTTGAAGAAGCCACGTCGGTAGTGGCGAAACGCGTCCCGGTATTTTTAAGCACATTGTGGCTATTTTATTTATGAGTGTATTAAATAAATAATTGCTTTTATTTTCGAATGATCCTGGTTCCCGACATCGTTTCATTGTATGGGGAGTGCAGTCCCGAATTTGCACAACGCTTAGAAATTGAGTCAATTATTTTGACTCTATACTTGTGAGTACCCACTTAAAGATCACATATATTTTTTCTCTAAGACATACAAACGATATTGCACTATTGGGTGTATTTTTATTCATTTACAGACCTCAGGAACATACTGTGAGAAGGGTTTGGGGTCACCTGTATAGACCCAGAAGCTATTAAAATTAGAGCTAAGTCGACAGCTCTCTGCTTACAATTTTCCTTGCTGATTTCCAGTGACATTTTACTCTAAAATTGCAAAGGTGATTAATTTATTATTTATAAGCGCTACATTCCAAATTTGTTTTGTGTGTTTAAGTTAATAGGAATCTATGAATGTTTAGCAGCTATTTAATACTATAAGTTATATTTGTATTTAATATTTACTTCTATATATAAGCGCTGGTTCCACTGTCTATATCAAGTCACTGAAGGAGTTTTAACCCCTTCAGCAACTTGGGATGGGGGGTGGGAGGGAGAGGGGACTTGCAGTGGACTGTCCCTTTAAGGGATCAGACCAGAAGTCAGTTATTGGTTTTACCATCGCTGCGCCTGTGTCATTGATCCTCGTGTGGTGATTAGGTTACTGCTGAACCTAGGCACTACCAGTACCACTTACACCATCTTTAATTCACTGATTTACAGTGTGGCTGGGCTTTTTTTTTTAATTGTTTGCAGAAAGTATTTAATATTTTCAGTTCAGTGTACTGCAGCAGCTGCACTAAAAAAAAAAAAAAAAAAAATCAGTTTTGAAACCATATTTGTATTTTATTGTGTGTGTGCTGCTTGCAGTGTAGCATTTGTACACTTTGAAACACAGAATAAGTCAATAATAAAAGTCTGCCGGGCTATTATTTGATTATGGTTGTGTTATATCCTGTTTTTCATGCCATTTCATCTTTTTGCTTTTCCAATTCATTGGGATCTTTGGTTGAGATGATGACAAGCTATCATTTATTTTAAATGTTGTAAGTGCAACCGAATTTTTTTTAGTAATTTTATGTCTTAAGATCTATTCTGTGTCCCATTTTTATCTCCCTCTAGATGTGGTGCTGCTAATTGGGAGCCTCAGAGTGAAGATTGCTTTTGTTTATGATTATACTGCCTGTAACGAACTCTGGTATAACCGGTACCCATTCGTCTATTTCCTCCCGAACTGCCTGAGTGATTATAGCTCGCAGTTCGGGTGCTGAGTCGAACGATTCTCCATACGAATGACAGTCTCCCAAGTATATTCTCCCTGTAAAGCAGGCAGGTACCCAAACATCAGCTGAAACTTGATGAAGGGTGTAACAGGAATGGTTTTAATGGGTGCCACACTGGCTTTTATGCAAGTCCCCATGCAAGGGGCACTCCCACATGGACCTTGTGGGGGACAGGGACACAAAGGTTACAGCCAATAATAATACAGTGACAAAGTGTGACACTCCAAATACAAACAGATAATTCCCTCCTCTCTGCCTGTGAGATAATTGAGCCAGATAATGTAATAACTCCATTATCTCCAGACAGAAAAAAAAAATTTTTCACAAAACATTTGCCAGCCTATATATACCCTCCTCGTAACGATCGTCCTATGTTTTGGAACACACACACACACACACACACACACTCTCTCATTTTATGTGGAAGTTCCATTATTTCTCCATATTAATAATGAAAATCCACTATACTGTGTGGGAACAAAAATTAGTTTAGTAGCCGGTCGACATTTCAGTCCCACCTGAGGACTGAAACGTCGACTGGCTCCTAAACTCGTTTTGTTCCCACACAGTATAGTGGATTTTCATTATTAATATGAAGAAATAAAGAAATACTGGAACTTCTACATAAGTCAGTGAGTGCCAATGATGAAGCCAAGAGTGAGCACCTGGCAAACATCACTAATTTAAGCAAGTGTGCAAGGACTTTTGTATTTTGCATTTACGTACGCATGTGCGCACACACACCATCCAATATGCAAACACACCCTGTACACTGCAGACTTGGAGGCAGGCCCTGTGGGTGGGCTTGGATGCAGGCACCCAAGGGGCCAGACCTTGAGCTGTGTTAGGGGCCCCAAAATTTCTGATGGCGGCCCTGACTACAGTTGATATGCCCTATGTGAAGGAATGCCCCATCACTGTTCGGCTTCTTACGTTAGTTTTTGTCATCCTGTTCCAGTTTGTTCGTTATTTTGTTCAGTTCCCAAACCGAGACCACCCCAGAGACCAATTAGAACATGGAACGTTGTGTATCTTGTATGAAAACCACTGAGAAAATCGTTAATTGAAGGCTCCACAGGGTTGCCGCCATTTCATCCATACAAATACACGTAGTTGGAACAATGGATGGAGGTCATCTTGTCTCCCGGTTATCAAGGGCCTGGAACTCATTTCGGCCAGGCACTCTCGCAAACACCGGTCTCTATGGATCTACTCTACATTCTCCTTCCCATTCACTTAGATGAATGGCGTTCAGGAGTTTCAGAATACCGAACACAGGGAGCATTCTCCATGAATCAGCTAGACTCAATCTTATGTGGTTTTCATGCAAAACCCCACAAATGGAGACCGTCTCTTGCCACACTTTTCATGGAACTTTTTCTGGACTTCGACCTCGTGGCAGACCGGTCAAATCTTCCCTGCGGTGCCGATCACAAACTACCTAATGGATCTGGCTGATTTTCGAATATATTGTTCCCCCAGATTCAAGCTACACAGGGATGTGACTTTTGTGGGGTTCCCATGCATTTTATGGGGTACTTTTGGGGGGTTATAAAATTTAAACTTTTTCTGTACCAGGACCTCTGACTCAATTATCTCCCTGGCTCAGAGGAGGAGTTTCTTCACTGTATAAATTGAACGTCTGTTTTCCATTAAACCAGTCTTGTCCCAGCATTAAGCTTTGGCTCATGTGTGGGCTATTATGCGATACCAGCGATATTGTAACCTGTGGATTACTGGAGTATGATTACTATGGGAAAAGAGTATGCATGGCGGTAATACCTTGGCAGACCGTCACACCCTGCAATCTTCCTGCAACAATCAAGCATGGTTGCCAGTAAGGATGGATATTCTCCAACAGTGTCTATCAAAAAGAGGAAACCATGCTGGCCATTAGACGCACTCTAAAGCAGGCAGGTTATTTTGTTACACCACAAACACAAAAAGCAAACCAAACAATTAAGCGCCACCGGTGAAAAAATATACAATGCATAAAATAGTAATTACCCCTTGTTAAAATGTAGAGAAAAGACTCATCTCAGGCTTCAAAAGCATATAAAACACCACATATCTACAATAGATAAAAAAAAAGTAGTGTAATACTGTAAGCATAAAACAATAACTGGGAATTGGGTAAGTATTGCACTTACAAACTTATATTGATAGAAGGCAGTGTGAAGAAATTACAGTGGTATTTCGGTTATTTGACTTTTTTTCATTCGGTAGCTGTAACTACCGAACACCAACCCCCGCTCCCCCCCGCCTCATTATTTTCAAAGAGAACAGTCAATTAAGTGCTCTCCCTGTGTGGCCGCCGTTCATATAGTTGATCGCCACGTGCAGGAGAAAATGGCGGCCATCTTGTTCGCACAAAAGGAGGCAGCGGGACTTGGTCGTTGAGTGTCTGTAACTAAAATCGGACACTCAACTTCCCGATTACTGGTCAAACTGTATGAACTGCTTCCTTTTCCCGAACAGACAGGAGAGCGCTGTTCTGTAGTTTTGTTCCCACGAACCAGGGGAACAATCGCTACTATGAGCCAGGGAGTGCAGTTCATGCTTTTGTTCATTTTTAAGACTTGTTGAAATAGACCGGCCGCTCAACCTAAATTCATGGAACGGTTTCTGGGCAGGAGCCCTTGTGTTCGGTCGGTCAAAATTGGACTTCAATAAAATTCCAAAACCCCTGAACTGATCTGGGTGATTTTTGGATATATTGGTCACCCAGATCAGGGCTATCAGGGGATGTAACATTTATACAAGCACAGATATACACGCACACAGATACACACACATATATGCACACACACATACAGATATATACACTGTGACCTTTTGAGGGCAAAGCAACACAGTCCTCTAGGGTAACAGGTACCGAACAACAGTCTCTTATACAAAAATGGTGTGGTTTATTTAAATCGTGCACAAAAATCCATGCAGCAATACGTTTGTTCAAAACTTCAGCAAAACAGAAAGGAAAGTTTACAAACAAAATCCTAGCTCAAATTTGAGCACTAACTAAACATCAAGTAATGTCCCTTTCTAAACCAGGGTAATAAACTACACAATTCAACAAAATAAACATTGGTTTCACCAACCTTTAGCACTTTGTTTGGTGCTGCTCTCTCTCTGCAGGTCAGATTGTATCTCCCCCTTTCTGCTCTGAGACCTGCTAATTAAAGCCTCAGCAGTTGCTAATTGGGAAGGTGAATGAGTACAGGCTATGGAGGAGTCTGGGTCCTAAATACCTTCCTTCTATTACCCTCCCACAGACTCTGTCACAACACATACACAGATATATACACACACAGAGGTGAGAGGGTGGAAAGTGAGAGGGGGGTCATACTGTGAGGGAGGGGGAAGTGATGGTTTGAGGGAGGGGGGAACGTGAGAGGGGGAGGGTCATACTGTGAGGAAGGGGGGAGTGATGTTGTGATGGTGAGAGAGAGGGGGGAGTGATGGTGTGATGGTGAGAGGGACTAAATACCTTATTTTATTCCCTGATGGTCCAGTGTGGGCTCCCTGGTGGTCCGGTGTTGATATCCGGCGATATCCAGTCTGCAGCTCAGCAGTGCAGACCATGAATTTTGCGAGACCCAGTCAGAGCATTGCTGTGGTAACCTACGGCAATGCTTTGATTGATCAGATCTCGCGAGACACACGGTCTGCAGCTCTGCACACTGCAGAGCTGCAGACCGGTGTCTGCAATTTGCGCAGGAGGGGCATCACACTTGTTCGATATACCGCCAGGCCCCCTCCTGGTGTCAGGTTCTCAGTCAGTGACCCAGGACCCGACACAGCCTGCCCCTGGTACCCCCCTAGTGAGTGGCACCCGGGGCGGACAGCTCCCTCCGTCCCCTCTTAGCACGCCACTGCTACTCTGTACCACTCTAATAACTGCTCTTGTGAGATTTACCCACATTGAAACGGTTCCCTCATGAGGATCTCTGTATATAGAGAGGGCTAAAATATCAAGTTCCACGCTACTAGACAGGCTTAAAAGTTAACTTCCACTGAAAGATCCATGGCACACAGGAGATGTTCGGTTTACCAGGACTGAATTTTCACTGGCCCTGTCGCCCTTGACTGCGAATGACAATGCTCCCCTTGCCATATCCTCATCTATGAATATTGTACAAAATAGATCAGTCACATCTACTTTGTTAGAGTCCCAGACAAGGCAACAGTCAAGTCATTGACTGACTCAAATTCTTTAATGATAAATATGAAAATTGTTTAAAATAAAAAAATTAAAAAAACAAAACTATTTGTGTGAATTAATTATTTACATAATGTGTAGTGGACATTAATATTCTGCTGGTTTACATCATGCTGTTTTTCATAAAATTCTGAGCAGGTAAGTTATGTTGATTACAGTAGTATGAATTACTTTTCATACTTTGCTTTAACGTAGGACTCAATTTAATATATTTAAATAAGCTTTTTAAATAATTTAAATTTTTGTAAAAACTTTGAAAATCATACCATATTTTAATTTATATTTTTTTTATGATACATTTTTGATACTGTTAAAAGCGTGCCCAAAAATATTAAATCAAGGCCTGTTGGAAAAAAATGTTTTTACCTATGCAGTGCTTAGTGAATATTCCCCTAGACATACAGAGCTATATATTTTATGATACAGGGTGTCAGTCTAATGTCCTGCTTTCTACTTCTGCATTTCTTATTACGTAGCTAAAGTATTACTGTATACATATCTTGAAAGACAAAATGGTCAGTAGGCCTGATTATAATACAAGATACTCATGTTTTGAATGGGTTAAACTGGCATTTTAAAAAAAAAATGCAATATTTTTCTGTTCTTGCGCCTGACACCAGTTTTCGCTATCTCTTATAAACATCCTGCACTTTAAATATTGACATTCTTTCTAGCATCTGCAATTTTTAATTGGGTTCCTAATCTCATACTGTCAATTGCATCAGTGAACAGGAGACTAACTAACAGCATTACAAAATGTTATATGAAAATATATACTTTTGGTTCTGAGACTCCGATGATTGGTTAATGTTTCCGTTGATGTATACACCCCTAAACAAACTGTGTTATGTATAAGATGTACGAAGCATTAAACGTTTGAATGCCTATTGATACAGCTGAGTGGTGTGACTTCACAAAATTTTCCCTACAACTGATTACAGAAATAAAGGAAAGCAGAAACATCTTTGTTTGTGCATAAGACCATGGTAGCATAAGGTTTTTCAGACCCTGTTGTGATTTCAAGCCTAACAAGGCCTTAATTAGAAAATGTTTCAGTTTACTTTAATCTTTTGAGCTCTTGTAGTACATATGCTTTGTTGAAAACCCTAAAAACAAAAGTATAGAAAATATGAAAAAAATCCCTACAAGCAAAGTATAGGATAGATATGTATTCTCAATCCTTAGACTGAACGTAAAACTCAGAAGAGAAAACAAAACACCTGCAGGTAAGCAGAATCAGGAACAGGTGAACATCTAGGAGTACAGAGGAATTACAGAACAGTAAGGCAATCCAAAGTCACGGTACACATTAAAACCAGAACAGTCAAACAGGATTTGGTTAAGAAACTCAGAATAATAGATAAGACACACAATCTCTGGTAACAAGAACTATGACAGGTCAGGAGCTAAATGGAGAAATGGATAAAAACAGGGTAAAGTAGGATACTTCTGATCATCGTAATTTCTATGATGCTAAAAGGTATATGATGTGAGTAGCCTGACACCCAATGTACAAGTACACCCAATGTGTGACATAAGTTGTTCTTGTGTATATTTTTATCAGTGGTTATTGTGACTTAAAAGGAACACCATAGTGTTAGGAATACAAACTTGTATTTGTAATGTTAGTTTCACTGTCACTAGTTTTGTAGGTGTCCCCCACCCTTTAATGATTTAAGGGTTAAAAACGCTTTTTTTTTCCCTTTATATTAGGTTTTTGTTTTTTTTAGGAAGTATGGTGAGGGGGCTGAGGCTCTGCTTCTTCATTTGACAGCTGGTGATTTTGCTAGAACTCCTTTCTAGTTGTAAGCACACCAGACGCCTGCATTCAATCTACTCTTATCTGTTCTACTTAAAAAAATGCCGGGTGCCAGGTAAGGCGAAGGTGCACATGTGTGCACGGGCTGGGAGGTCCTGGCAGTGGAACTCACGTACAGGTTGCGATGCTTTTCACTGTGGAATTGTGGCGCGCTTTGTCCATGCGCAAGTGAATCCAATATTCTGGTAGCTATTTCCATAGATTTAAGGGGAAGAGGCATCAATGTCATGCCTTATTTAGATGACTGGCTTTTAATTGCAGGCTCAAAAGAACAACTTTATTAAGACCTTTAAGGCATGGTTGGTTAATACATTTTGTAAAGTCGGAATTGGTACCAAGCCAAAGAATAGTTTCAGGGTCTGATTATAGACAGTCGGTATGAAGATCTTTCTTCCTGAAGAAAAAAGAACAAAAATTGCTCGAGTTATTCAGAACCTCAGAGGAAAGTTTTTGCTCCATCAGAGAAGCAATGAGTTTGCTGGGTCTTTTCACAGCCTCAAATCCAGCAGTCAATTGGGCAAAGGCCAGAATGAGACTTATTCAAATAAATATTTTAAGCTTCTGGAACAAACGAACAGCTTGGACATGCCTATGAAACTCAACAGTCGTGTCCTGAAGAGCTTTCTCTGGTGGACTTCGTCACATTTCCTGCAGTCAGGCCTTTCTTTCCAAATGAAGTCATTCAGAATTTTAACAGATGTCTCAGGTCTCGGCTGGGGTGCTCACATGGGAGAAAAGAAGAAAAGATTTAAGAAGTTCATCAAATTACAAACAACTGAAGGCTGTCTGGCTGGCTCTCATTGCTTTCCAGAAACAGAATAATCATGTCCAGATCTGGTCATACAATTCTACAACAGTAGCATATATCAACAAACAAGGAGGAACACGGTCAGCTTGTTTGAAAAATCTGTATTCCAGAATCATGCTATGGTCAGAGTATCTCTTCTGTCTATTTCAGCAGTACACATAAAAGGAGAATTCAACATTCTGGAAGACGCTCTAAGTCATCAGCATTTACAATAAGCAGATAGTTATTTGACTGAAGATCTGGGATGAAAGAGACCAAAGAAATTTGGTTATCGAGAAATGGACCTGATGGCTCAAGAACAAACAAGAAAACAAGATTTGCATATTTAAACCCTTCAAACAGGCCAGAGACCATAGACTCCCTTTCTATTCCATGGAATTTCGGCCTAGCCTATGATTTTCCTCCTATTTCTCTTATTCCGAGGATTCTACAGAAGATCAGGATAGAAGGAGTAAGAATAATCATAATTCTGCCAGGGTGGCCGAGATGGCGTTGGTTCACCGTTCTCCTAAATATATCCATATCAACCTATTGGAAAACCTCCCCTGTCAGTAGAAATCCTGGCACACTCCATGGTACCTCTTCCAACTCTGAAGAAATTCAACCTGACGGCCTGGTTTCTGAATACCAGATCTTAAAAGAAAAAGGTTTGTCTCCTGAAGTTATTGAGATTTTAATGTCTCCATAAAAAGAAGCAACTTCCAGGATTTATTCCAGAATATGGAAGAAATTTTGTTTCTGGTGTGTCAAGATCAAAGAAAATCCCGTAACCACTTCCAATCCAAACATCCTTAGATTCCTTCAAATGGGCTTTCCGAAAATGATTGAAACGTGCTACTTATGGTCCAAGTTTCTATCAGTTTCTTCTCAATCAGATGTTTGGCTTTGAATATTGTAATCATTAGGTTTTTCAAAGCTTTGTCTCGTTTAGTTCGTGCCATCAGGGAAACCTTTCCACCATGGGATCTTAATTTGGTTTTATCAGCACTCTGTGAACCTCCTTTTGAACCTATAGAAAAGTCTTCTTTCAATGTTTTATCGTTCAAGACTTTATTTTTGGTGGAAATTACCTCGGCAAAAAAATTGGGAGAGCTTCAAGCTCTTAATTCAGTTTTTTTCCTTTTTTAGTTTCCATCAGGGCAAAGTGGTTTTAAAGCTGGATCCTTCTTTTATTGCCAAGGTTTGTTCAACATCAATCAAGAAATAATAAGGTCCTTTAAGAAAAATAAATAGTGATGTTGCGAACATCAAATTTTCAGTTTGCGAACGGCGAACACGAACTTCCGCAAATGTTCGCGAATGGGCGAACCCGGCGAACCGCCATAGACTTCAATAGGCAGGCGAATTTTAAAACCCACAGGGACTCTTTCTGGCCACAATAGTGATGGAAAAGTTGTTTCAAGGGGACAAACACCTGGACTGTGGCATGCCAGAGGGGGATCCATGGTAAAACTCCCATGGAAAATTACATAGTTGATGCAGAGTCTGGTTTTAATTGATAAAGGGCATAAATCACCTAACATTCCTAAATTGTTTGGAATAATGTGCTTTAAAACATCAGGTATGATGTTTTATCGATCAGGTAGTGTAAGGGTTACGCCCCCTTCACAGTGACAGACCAAACTCCCCGTTTAACGCACCGCAAACAAACGCAAACAGTCCATTTGCACAACCGCAAACTCCCCATTTGCACAAGGTTGGATACCAAGCTAGCCATGTCCCGTTCCTTGTCCTCACTGATGTCATTGAAGGTCTCTTCCTCCACCCAGCCACGTACAACACCAAGGGTCCCCAAAAGGTGACAACAAGCCCCCTGGGACGCTTGCTGTGTTTGGTCTTCCACCTCCTCAAAGCCACCTTCCTCCTCTGACTTTTCTTCTTCAGACTCCTCTCTCTGCGTTGCCTCTCTCTGCGTTATTATAAGGTGTGTTAAGTAGTACTATTCCTATCAGTTTAATCCCTGTTACGTCCCCTATCAGGGGACGTGTATATGGCATCGATTTTAGGAACCGGTAGATGGAAAAAGATGCTTGGTCGGTCCTCCTACTTCAAATTTGGGGCACTGCGCGTGCAATCTAATGTGCCACTAGATAGGAGTGGTGTGTTAAGTAGTACTATTCTTATCAGTTTAATCCCAATGTCACAACTACTAGTGTGGTCCACCACGCAGAAACTATGTAAACATATACGTAGGCAAGAAAAGGAAAATAAAAGGACAGAGCGTAAACCGGACCTTAGAATGGCCGGACTAATACGCTAGAGACAGAGAATGGTCAAAGGGAAAGCCAAGGAAGCTAGAAAATACACAATACCTTTTACACAAGCCAAGTCAGGGAAACCAGAATTCAGAATAACCAGGGAAAAGCCAAGATCAGGATACCAGGAAATCAGATTCACAATGATAAAGCACTCTCAGGAAACCAGGAACAGGAAACCACGACAGGGCAAGGTACTGGGGTGAGCTATAGATTTAAATATTACGCAGCAGGCTGGCAGCCACGACACCCTGTTACTTCCCCCTCATCAGGCCTTTTTTAGTCTAATGTGTCGCCCACTGTCAGTCCCTTCGGGACCCATCCCTCATTCATCTTAATAAAGGTGAGGTAATCTAGACTTTTTTGACCTAGGCGACTTCTCTTCTCAGAGAGCAAGTTGGGATAGCTCAGGCCACCGGTCAAGCCTGCACACCCAGTAGTCAAGGGGTTCATCGCTCCTCAGAGTGTCGATATCTGCAGTTAAGGCGAGGTAGTCTGCTACCTGTCGGTCGAGTCATTCTCTGAGGGTGGACCCCGAAGGACTGTGGCGATGCGTAGGACTTAAAAAGCTCCGCATGTCCTCCATCAACAACATGTCTGTAAAGCGTCCTGCCCTTGTCGGCATGGTCGTGGGAGGAGGAGGATTACTTTCACCTCTTCCCCTGTTAGATTCCCGTTGTGCTGTGACATCACCCTTATACACTGTGTAAAGCATACTTTTTAATTGATTTTGGAACTGCTGCATCCTTTCCGACTTGCCGTAATTCGGTAACATTTCAGGCACTTTCTGCTTATACCGGGGGTCTAGTAGCGTGGACACCCAGTACAGGTCGTTCTCCTTCAGCCTTTTTATACGAGGGTCCCTCAACAGGCACGACAGCATGAAAGACCCCATTTGCGCAAGGTTGGATGCCGAGCTACTCATGTCCTGTTCCTCGTCCTCAGTGATCTCACTGAAGGTATGTTCTTCCCCCCCAGCCACGTACAACACCACGGGTACCAAATAGGTGACAATGAGCACCCTGCGATGCCTGTTGTGGTTGCTCTTCCTCCTCCTCAAAGCCACATTCCTCCTCTGACTCCTCTTCCTCACAATCCTCTTCCAGCGTTGCCGCAGGTCCAGCAAGCGATGCTGATAAGGCTGTTTCTGGTGGTGATGGTGACCACAACTCTTCCTCTTCCTCTTCACGCTCATCTACGGCCTGATCCAGCACTCTTAGCAGGGCACGCTCCAGAAAGAAAACAAATAGTATGATGTCGCTGATGGTGCCTTCGGTGCGACTGACTAGGTTTGTCACCTCCTCAAAAGGACGCATGAGCCTACAGGCATTGTGCATGAGCGTCCAGTAACATGGCAAAAAAATTCCCAGCTCCGCAGAGGCTGTCCTAGCACCCCGGTCATACAAATACTCGTTAACGGATTTTTCTTGGTGGAGCAGGCGGTCGAACATTAGGAGTGTTGAATTCCAACGTGTCGGGCTGTCGCAAATCAAGCGCCTCACTGGCATTTTTTTTCGCCGCTGGATATCTGAAAAGTGCGCCATGGTCGTGTAGGAACGCCTGAAATGGCCACACACCTTCCTGGCCTGCTTCAGGACGTCCTGTAAGCCTGGGTACTTATGCACAAAGCGTTGTACGATCAGATTACACACATGTGCCATGCACGGCACATGTGTCAACTTGCCCTGATGCAATGCCGTCAACAAATTTCTTCCGTTGTCACAAACCACTTTGCCGATCTCCAGTTGGTGTGGAGTCAACCACTGATCCACCTGTGCGTTCAGGGCGGACAGGAGTGCTGGTCTGCTTTCAGGCAAGTGGGGCAAGTCAACCCCAAGACGGCGTGACACTGCCGTATCCAGGATGTGGAATAGTACCTGGGGAGCTGGGGGGGTGCCGTTGATGTGGAGCAAGACGCAGCAGCAGAAGAGGACTCAGCCGAGGAGGTTATGGAAGAGGATGGAGTAGGAGGAGTAGAGGAGGTGGCAGCAGGCCTGCCTGCAAGTCGTGGCGGTGTCACCAACTCCTCTGCAGAGCCACGCATTCCATGCTTGGCAGCCGTCAGCAGGTTTACCCAATGCGCAGTGTAGGTGATATACCTGCCCTGACCATGCTTTGCAGACCAGGTATCAGTGGTCAGATGGACCCTTGCCCCAACACTGTGTGCCAGACATGCCATTACTTCCTTTTGCACAAATCGAATACAGGTTGGGGATTGCCTTTTTTTGCAAAGAAATTTTGTCCGGGTACCTTCCACTGTGGTGTCCCAATAGCTACAAATTTTTTGAATGCCTCAGACTCCACCAGCTTGTATGGTAAAAGCTGGTGGGCTAAGAGTTCAGTCAAGCCAGCTGCCGGGCAAGGGGGTGACTTTGTGAGCAGGAACTTCTCAAGGCGAGAGACGGAGGGGCGGATGGTTGAGAGGGGGCAAGGAGGACAGCAGTGGTTAACGTGGCTGAAGATGCTGGACCAGGAGGAGGATGGCGGCTTTGAGTTTGTGTGCTGCTTGTACTCATGTGTTGATCCCATAGGCATTTGTGATGTGCGATCATGTGCCTTCGCAAAGCAGTTGTACCTAGGTGGGTGTTGGACTTCCCACGACTCAGTTTCTTTTGGCACAGGTTGCAAATGGCATCGCTGTTGTCAGAGGCAGACACACAAAAAAAATGCCACACTGCTGAGCTCTGCAATGACAGCATTCTGGTGGTGGCAACAGCATGCGTTGATTGGCGTGCTGTCTGGCTGACCCCGGGTGCCGATGCATTTTGTCTGACTGTGCCACTAGCTCCTTGCGACGACCTCCCCCTGCTTCCAACTCATCTCCTCCTCCTCCTCCTCTCTGTCTCCCCATCTGAACTTTCCCCCTGTTCTTCTTCTCTTCTAGCGGGCACCCACGTGACATCCATGGACGCATCGTCATCATCAACTGCAGTTCACTTGTATCTGACAACTCAGCAAAGGAAGCAGCAGCGGGTACAACATCATCATCATCACACCGTACGTCCATGTGTGTAATGCTGTGTGTAATGCTGCCTGACTGAGACACATCCTCTGGCAATAATGGTTGCGCATCACTCATTTCTTCCAACTGATGTGTAAATAACTCCTCTGACATACCAAGTGAAGCTGCTGTGGTGCTAGTGTTGGTGGTGGCGGCAGGCGGGCGAGTGGTAACTTGAGAGGTGCCCGAAGCTAAGCTGGAGGAGGATGGTGCGTCAAGGTACCGAGCAGAAGCTGTAGAAGATTGGGTGTCCTGTATTAGCCAGTCAACTATGTCCTCAGAACTTTTCGAGTTCAGGATACGTGGCCTCGGAACACTGGGCATTATTCTAGGGCCAAAGGGAATCACAGCACCATGACCACGACGGCCCCTGCGGGGTGGCCTGCCTCTACTTGTCATTTTTTTTTCGATTAGTGGTACTATGCGTGCAAGCTACTGTGACAACAGATATGAGTGGCACTGTACAATTACAGTCAAAAATTATTTTTTTTTTATGTACACTACGCCAGATATGAGTTGCACTGGTGTGACACTGTGCCCTGGCAGGCCCTGAAACGCACACGCATGAAGGAAACTGACTGCTATTATATTACAGTCCAAAAAGTTTTGTTTTTTTTAAATGCAAGCTATTGGGACACCAGTGAGTGAGTGGTGGCACTGGGCAGGCCCTGAAACGCACACTTGTGAAGGAAACTGACTGCTATTATATTACAGTCCAAAAAGTTTTTTTTTTGTTAAATGCAAGATATTGTGACACCGGATATGAGTGGTGGCACTGGGCAAGTGGGCACAGTATACGCTGTGAGCCTGACACACACGCTGGCAGACAACTAACTGCTATTCAATCTATTACAGTCAAAATTGTATTTTTTTTTTTTAAATGTACACTACTGTTACACCAGATATGAGTTGCACTGGTGCGACACTGTGCCCTGGCAGGCCCTGAAACGCACATGCGTGAAGGAAACTGACTGCTATTATATTACAGTCCAAAAAGTTTTGGTTTTTTTAAATGCAAGCTATTGGGACACCAGTGAGTCAATGGTGGCACTGGGCAGGCCCGGAAAAGCACACTTGTGAAGGAAAATGACTGCTATTATATTACAGTCCAAAAAGTTTTGGGTTTTTTTAAATGCAAGCTATTGGGACACCAGTGAGTGAGTGGTGGCACTGGGCAGGCCCTGAAACGCACACTAGTGAAGGAAACTGACTGCTATTATATTACAGTCAAAAAAGTTTTGTTTTTTTAAATGCAAGCTATTGTGACACCAGTGAGTGAGTGGTGGCACTGGGCAAGTGGGCACAGTATATGCTGTGAGCCAGACACACAGGCTGGCAGACAGGCAGGCAACTGCAATTACATTACACAGAAAAAAAAGCAGACTGATGTTCTAGCCCTAAAAAGGGCTTTTTGGGGTGCTGTCCTTACAGCAGAGATCAGATGAGTCCTTCAGGACTGTAGTGGACACTGAAAACACTAGCCTAGCTATCAATTTCCCTATCAAATCAGCAGCAGCTACACTGTCCCTCCTCTCACTAAGAATGCAGCTTCACAATGAATGGAAAATGGATGCTGTCCAGGAGGTGGGAGGGTCTGGGAGGGAGGGTCTGCTGCTGATTGGCTGGAATGTGTCTGCTGACTGTGAGGTACAGGGTCAAAGTTTACTCAATGATGACGAATAGGGGGCGGACCGAACAGCGCATATGTTCGCCATCCGTGGCGAACGCAAACAAGCGATGTTCGCCAGGAACTATTCGCCAGCAAACCGTTCGGGACATCACTGAAAATAAACATATGTTTTGTCTTGTTTTATGGTATCTAAAGGCTCTCTGGCCAGATGGTTAATGGACTCCATTCGTTTGGCATATTCTTCATCTAACGTTCCTACACCTATCTCCATTAAAGCTCATTCTACCAGAGCTATGTCCACATCTTGGGTCCTGAGGGCTTCAGCTACACCTTCTCAAATTAGTTTTGCAGCAACATGATCATCTCTTCACACATTTGCTAAACATTACAAATTAGACATACTGGCCTCGGAAGACGCAACTTTTGGGCGCAAGGTGCTGCAAGCAGTTGTGAAATGAGTCCTGCCCTTAGGGGATTTCTTTGGTTATCCCTGCTGTAAAGCAATGCCTCTAATCTAAAGGGAAATGCATTCATTTTTACTTACCGTAAATTTATTTTTCCTGAAGATTAGATGCAGTGTTTACTTCCCACCCCGATTTTCCAATAAACTAAATTTTGCAGTTATCCGGCTTTTGTATTGTTTGGGGTTCCTAGAGGTAAGAGACACTTTATAGTGCCAAAGGTAATTTGGGTGAGGTGCTTAAAATTTGGGGCAAATGCCTGTTTTTTTCCCCCTCCAGATTAGAAATCCCTGTTGTAAACCAATGCCTCTAATCTTCAGGAAAAATACATTTACGGTAAGTAAAAATGTATGCTTTAACTTACCGTTTTCTAGTGTTGAGACTCCCTTAGCGCTAGCTAGGTCTCCTCCTCCTGCAACATTACAGCAGGGGTGGGACCTAATGCACATGTGCACATTCAAGCTTCCACATCCACATAGGAAAGCATTGAATCATTGCTTTTCTGTGGGGAACCAAAGATGTTAGACCAATGTCAGATAGTGAAATTAAACTTCACCAGGGACCTGGATGCGATTCTGGTGACTTTCTGGAAGACAGCCACTAGAGGTGGAGTTAACCCTACAATGTTTTACATTGCAGGGTTAAACAGACCGGATCACTGTACCCAGACAATTTCAATGAGATGCATGATCTGGGTGCCAAGTGTCCCTTTAAAAGAATCCACAGAGAAATGCTTTCATTTTCTAAAGCTCATGTTTCTGCTATTTGTGGTCCATACAGAACAGACCCAAAGATCAGTACTCAGTTCTTTTTCAGTACAATTTAGATTGTTACAGCAGGGCTCAAAATGTCTAGTCTTATTCCACTACACACACAGGCCTAAATTTTAGTTGCCATTGCAAGTTTGGAGAGTCTAAAGCACTCACTAGAGTTTAGTTTTCACTCAACATTGGTTAGCAGAAACATTGAGCTCTGGTTAGAGTGTGAGGGATATGTACTAACGAGATGCATTCATAAGGTCTAGTTTGCACTAGACACATTTCTAGCATTAAAATGTGTGCCTCTGGGAATTACTATTGGGTACAATCATTACATTTTTTAGATCTGTTCTATAAAGAAGTATTTTATAATATGGCAAAATAAAATAATGTTTCTCACTTGTGTGTAGCCATAGATGGAGAGAATGTCTGCCATTGAGCGTGTTACTGAAGAGAGAAAATGTCCAATGAACCCCACAACTGTATAATTCTTCTTGCAGCTGTAATTAAAAGGGTGATTTGTTCCACCTGATAGAATTTTTAATGTGGCTTCCTGTGCTTTATTGGCTAAGAAACAAGAGTCATAGATTGAATACCCCAGGGTGGTGTTTGGTAGAAGGTTTCTGTCATTATTAATTTCTTGAACAGCAAAATCAAAAGCCAGAAAATGACGGAGGAAACGAAGGGATGGCCTGAAAAGTTGAAGATATATGTTAAATAAACATTTGTCAAATCAATACTATACATATATACAGTGTATACCAATATCTATTAAGTAAGTTACAAATCAGAAAACAGTTTTTGGGGTTTTTTTTGTGGTATTTTTCCTATTTACAATTTTTAGCGATTGACTGCTCAATGGTTCCTAAACTAGACTTCAATGGTCCAGTTATTATCAGAATTCAAAGGAAAACATTAAAAATCCTAAATCCTACATAGGCCAGACATCACTATATTCAAAGAATGACAAAGCTCACATGAGAATTTCTTAATTTCTTTATCTTTTCTGGTATGTGAATGCATGTGTAATTTAAATTTACGTTTATATTGTCCCTATACAATCAAAATAACGTCACTACATTAATATTAAACAGTCACTATAGGCACCATATTGAAGTGGTTACAGTGTCTGGAGTCTCCTGGCTCTCTTCTTCACTTACAAACTACAGACCTACTTGTTCAATTGCTTCCATAATTATTGTTCACTAAGATCCTTGCAGATAGACTACAGCTGTACTTACTAACCCTAGTTCATTCAGACCAGGTGAGCTTTATCGCCTGCAGGAAAGCCAGGGACAATGCAAGGGCTCTAGCACAGATACACCAAGCCCAGTAGAGTTTGTAGTGGAGAAGTCCATTGATCGAGTTAACTGGGGCTTTCTAATCCCAGCACTTTTGGTTTGGGCCTGGGTCCACATATGTTTGCCTGGGGCATGTGCCTTATAGGTCACTCCCACCTCAATGGTTTGCTTAAATGGCACCTTAACTGACTCATTCCCTATACACAATGGCACCAGATAACCGTGTCTGTTATCGCCACTACACTTTGCCCTTGCTTTCGAACCACAATTTCAATTTGCAAAAGTTAAAAGGTACCCTCTGCATTTTATTAGTGACTAGGCTGGAAAACTTGCTACTCACTATTTAGTAAACAGCATCCCATTTATGGGCATAAGGGAGGTGTTAAACCTCTATTATAGTAATGTAGGTGTCATAATGACCCACATAGGCTCTTTTAACGAAGCAAATTCCAATATTTTCAAATATCAGTTTCATTATTCCAACCAATATTTATTGGCTCCCAAAATGCCTTTAACAATAGTAATTTAATCTATCCTAACTGATAAATTACTTGTCAGGAAGTCGATAAACATGATTCACTCTTAAAATAAGGCCTATGTGTCTTATACAACTATATCTCATAATCTCTATATTATCCCACATGGATAAATCAAATCTATCCTCTCATGCAGTTTTGCCCCCTTCCTATTGATTGTAAGCTTACTTGAGAAGGATCCTCATCTCTTGTTTCTATTCACCTAAATGTGTTTGTCATAAATTATCTGTATGATTTTCTTATTTATTTTACAACATTGTGGCATAAGCTTGCACATTAAAAATAAAGGAAAACATTCATTATAAATTTGTCTTTACAATTTGGTATTCAAATATTGTAACTTACATATCACATAGTTTAGTTGTTGAATACACATGGGCACGAGTATAAGATGTGTACTCACTAGAGTAGTAATAGTTAAATAACAGAATAATTCCACCCAAAATCACATCTCCATCTCTGAAATATCCATCAATGTCTTCGACATTAGGCTTCGACCAAGTCTTTGAAAATTGTGCTGCATCTGAACAGTCAGAACATAGGAGTAATATGATAGCCAGAACTTTTAAAAGTTTATATCTGTTGAAGAAATAGACACAGATCAGTTTCTATTTGGTCTAGAGAGAATAAAACCGTTTCAATGATAAAAGAATGTAGTAAGGAAAAGGCTGTTATAGGTCTCCATTCAACAGCCTGTTAACATGTTTAATTGCAGAAAACCTGAGCCATAAAGGATTAATATTGTAAGACTAATTATAAGTTTAGGACATGGCATAAAATGAAAACACTGATATTGTGTCAAGATTATGTTACATATGTTGATATTTTGTTTTTGGTTTTTTTATGTTTTTTTTATTAGAAAAATTCATTACATCCAGTATATCTTTGTTTACAAAATCATCATATTTTAGCTTTAACAAATGTTCCCAATTACATTTAGCCTAATAATCGTTGATACTCACTTCCATTAGGTTGTTCCCTAATAAGTTATTACAGCGAGCTTAGATAGACAAACAACAAAGTAAATATACAATAAGTTAACACCAACAAACAGAAAACAGACAACTTGTCAGGGAGACCTTAGCTCAAAGATATATATATATATATATATATTTATTTTTTTTTTCAGAGTTTGGATATTAATGTTGTTATAAACTCCATATTAATCTTCCAAATTTTGTAAGTAACACCTCCAGCATAGCGGGTTATCTTTGGCTTTAAATTTAAATATTTTTTCAGGATATAAGTGCCATCTATATACAACTTTTGTAATTAAACCTCTTTATTTTACTTAAAAATTGATATGAAAAACAGTAAAGCTAGTTTTGAACAGACTGTAGTTTATTTACTTGTATAAATTAGTCCCAGTAGTCCCCTAATATTTTATACATATTTAGGTACTTCCTTTGTGTTCTTTATGCCTGTGCCTGAGACCTTACCAAGAGAGATTTTAGGTTTAGAGGAAATTATCATTTGTAGTTTATGGCATAGCTTCAGAGAAGGCCTCCTTGCTCTACTCAGGCTTGGTACAGAACCATCTATTTCAGTTCAAAGGTCATCAACACAAACTATCTAAACTCCAAGCTCGTCTTGGCCTTGTGCAGCCTACACAAGTATTCATTTTACCTTACTCTAGGAAAAAAACAGCCGCCTCCCTTGAAGCTCATGGGGCACTTCTGCATCCAGCCCAGTCGTGTTTTTTTCCTGTTGCTGTTCGCACGTTTAGTTGAACAAAACCGTAAGTTTGTTCATGCAGCCCACATTTGGCTATGCTATCACTGACATTCAACATGTATTCGCCCAACATTCAACATTTCCGCGTAGCAGTTGCAGTTCAGTCTGTATTCTACCTTCATTCGGATATAGCGAATCTCCATACTAATGTAAATCTGTCCTATTTCAATCATACGTAGCATCACCTTGATACCTCAATTGTGTTTATTCATTCTGCTTACTGTATTTGCCCCTTATTCGGCCATTTAAATTTTATCATATGCAATTCAGTTAGTCATCCTAATGCTGTGCCATATTCAGTTTTTAATATTTGCAACTTATTGTTGCCAGCCCACACAGCCTTCGTTATACTTTTCAACTCTAAAAAGATCGGCATTTGTTACTTATGTTCACCAGGACTCTTCCAGCCTCAGTACATATATGTATTCTGTATGTATTCAGGCACTCAGTGGGCCCACATTGTTTAGTAATTATATAGCTACATGTTGCAAATGAAGGTATAAATTTTGTCAGGCCCAAACTTGTGCCTATAAATGAAATTGGCATTTATGATACTGCCTGTTAATCATCTGTCTTTTTTCACTGTCTGTCACTACTTATATTGATTTAAGTACTTACTGGGCTCCACACAGGCCTAGTCAAGTGTTCTTTAAAATTGTCGGTCATAATTATGTCTGTTCTGTGGTTATATGACCATATACATAGCCTTCATCTAAGTATGTTATTGTCACACTTCAAATCAAGACATGCCAATAACCAGATCCGCCACTTGGGTGTCACCAATAATCATACTAAATTGCAAGCAGTCTACTCAAATATTTTCTACATACCCCATTTAATTGTATCATTCACCCATAACTTCTCATTATGCCCTGATTTGGCCACCCTGCCGCTAGGTATAGTTGTGTTGGGCTCTCATTCAGCTTCCATTATCATAAGAGAGTGGAGGTTGATCTAAACAGTATGAAATCAATATTTACGTATAAATGGAGTGGTAACTGATATCTCCTTTTTAAATTCAAATATACATAAATACAGTACATTTGAAAATGAGTAATGAAAAAAAGGAAAAACATATCATAGTGCAACCTGTAAGCTAACAGAGAAAGTAAAAAAAAAAAAAGCCTTTCATGCAAAAAATAAAATAAAAATCATAATTATTTATTACATATGCACAATCTAAATACAGTTTGTAGACAATGGCTCCAATGAAGTGTGCAAGTAACTTACAGACTAGAGAACACCCTCGGCTCTATGTATAACGCTCAGTAATGCATATGGTGGTCAATCTTCATGTAAGGTGAAATTATGAAGTACCCACGATAGATGTTGAACATCACACATATATGTTTATTTTAGGCCCTCACTTGGCCTTCTTCAACATATGACTTATACGTGTGTTATCACTTGTATCATGTTACTTAAATGTTTCATCATTATCATCTCTAATAAACAGTCCTACCATTACGGGTCTCTCATGGGTCATGTTTATGTACATGTTATCATATGGAACAGGTCTGCCATTTTGCATTACTTGGTGTAAACTGCAACTGTTACACAGCTCAAGACAAATTGGGCAGACTTGTTGTGTTCCTAGGTAAGTTGCAATCTGCAACATTTTCAGTACCTAAAGCCGTCCTCTACGTATGTAACTGGCCACAGTAATACATTATCTAGACAATTTTCTATTAGTAGAGGAACAGAATAGTAAATCCCAAAGTATTCACCAGACCTGTTTTCTTCCAATAGCCTTCTGCTGTTTTAAGATTAAAATGTAGTCCCCCCTGTAGGGGCGTGGCTGGAGCTCGAGATGGATGGACGCAGACTGAGCGGGCTCCGTCGCAGTGGCCCATAAAACGGCAAATGAAAGCATCCATCTGCACTACAAACGTCCCAAGAGAGCCCCAATAATGTCGCAGAACCGGGTCAAAAAGTCGACTGACACAAAAGAAAAGGCGGCCTTTTTTGCTGCCCGCACGCCATCCAAAGCTGCGAGCCAGCAGGCCCAAGATGGCGCAGAGTCAGATGCAGACAGTGATCACATGGAGAGCAGTGCAGTGACCACAGCAATCCTGCAATGCATGCTGGATGATGTAGCCGGCAAAATGCAGGCAACGGTGAAGTCGGCGATAGAGGAGCTCAGAAAGGACATCATGGGGCTGGGCAGCTGGACCTCACACCTAGAGAACAGGGTGGAGGAAATGGTCACGGCCCACAACTCCATGGAGGATAAAATGGAGGACATGGAGAGTAGGCTGGAGAGGTACGAAAACAAAATAATGGATCTGGAGGACCGATCCCGCCGGAACAACTTACGGATGCGGGGGATACCAGAAGACGTTCCCCAACCTGAGCTCACTGGTTATGTGACAGAGTTTTTCAACGGAATACGGCCTGACATACTGGCAGACATATTAATCCTAGACAGGATCCACAGAGTGGCCAGACCCACACACCTCCCATCAACTGCCCCCAGAGATGTGCTTATGAGAGTGCACTTTTTCCATATCAAGGAACTCCTAATGAAGACCCACCGCACAAAGAAAGACTTACAAGACAAGTTTAAAGATATAATGACCTTTGCCGACCTCTCCGTGGAAACTATGAGAAGAAGGAGAGCATACCGGGAAGTCACGGAGACACTACGGCAGCACTCCATACCATACAGATGGGGGTACCCAGTGAAGCTCCTGATCTCCAGAGGCAGAAAGATATACACGGCGGTTTCTACTCAAAACAGCACAGACCTCCTGCATTCGTGGGGCATTACGATGGAAGCAACTTCGACAGGGCAAGCCCGTGGAAACAAGATGCAGGGGGAGTGGAGAACTGCCAAGCAGAAGTGAAACGCTTTCCGCCCGGACCATTAAACAGACTGGGGACTCCCCAACCTTGACAGCTAGATTGTGAGACCACAGGCTCCAATTATGGGACGTTAACGTGAACACCCCTACAGAGACAAGCAACCAAAAGCTCTGACCGAGCTTGACAATACGTGCACCTCCCTACTGGTATCCTTTTCAGGGGACATGGTGCACCCAGTGGGGGGTGGGTTCGGGTGCGTGGTGGGGGGAAACAAGCCCATCTTGCCATAACCCGTGCCAATGGAAAACAGCCAAAGTGTCCATGAGGCCTAACACCTAGGCCACTCACACACTCAGGAAGGGGACAACACCTGATAACGAGGACACAGGGTGCAAATCCAGGCTGGAAACATACCCCCTCCCCCCGGCTTCTGTCGCTACTCGCAGCAACTGCTATGCAAACTCACCTAAAAAAAAAAACCTAGACAAAAAACAAAAAAAACCGCAGGTCCCACAGCCAGACCCACGTGTCCCGGGCGCCCCAAACCCCTATACAAAATCCGAGCTATGCTTGACGCATGACCAGAACAAGAGTCGCCCCACAAACTGACCAAAAAGCCTCCAAGGTCCCAAACCCATTAAATATTATTGCAAAAAAAAAAATATATATATATATATACATACAACCCATAGCACCAACTTAGAGAGAGCCCAGACCCTTGCGCTGCCCAGACCTGAGCCCGGTCTGACTTGACCTGTCCACCTACCCCCTAAACAAGAAAGTTAAGTCACTACCTTCGCTTTAAGTCATATGAACACCTCAAAGGTTGTTTTCACTTACTGTTTTAAGTTACTGTTTGATATGTTATGTTATATGTTGGTATGCCACTCTGAACAACACTCACGGTCTAAGAATTGTATTATAGTTATTATTGTGATAATGCTAATGTGTACTCTCCTCTCAGATCACACAACAACCTCCAGCACACAAGCACCCAAAGCACCTGACCCACCAAGAAGGAGGTACCCTCAATCTGCCTCGCAATACCCTATTCAACAGGGCATCCTCAGACTACCACACTGCCCGCACTTAGTAGGGATGGCCAACGACATCAGACTAGCACAACTCCCCACCAAACAAAGCATGAAAATATACACACATAACATCAGGGGGTTGAACACCCCACACAAACGACACATGCTACTGAGAGAACTCAAAACCTCACAGACTGACATAGTCTGCCTGCAGGAAACGCACTTTTAACACAACTCCAATCCAATTCTAGGGAAAACGCTCTACCCCCACTAATACCACACCACATCCCCCACAAAAAGCAAAGGGGTCTCCATCCTCCTCAGCAGCCATTTGGCATATGAGGAAATAACGGTGAAACATGACCCCCAAGGCAGATACCTCATTTTGATTTGCACCATAAACAACTCCACCTACACTATTGTCAATGCTTATCTACCTAACGCAAACCAAGGAGGCTACCTACACAATATATTGACACTCATAGCACAGCTCCAAATGGGCACCACAATTATTTGTGGAGATTTTAACCAGATTCAAGACCCAAGGATGGATTTAACCGCAACTCACTCGACACATAGAGCCAAAACACTTCACAAGCAATGCAAACCCCTAACAAAGCTCTTACACGCTTTTGGGCTCTATGACGTCTGGTGAGCACTACACCCACAAGATAAGGAATAAACTCACTTTTCACAGGTGCACAACACGTATACAAAGATTGACAGCTTCTTCTTGCAGGGAACACATCTGAACAGAGCGACCGCATGCGACATAGGGTCCTCTACCTGGTCAGACCACTGCCCGGTGATGCTAACGATCACAGACCAGTACAACTTTAAACACCGCACAAACATTACAGCAGGACCTGAAATCCTACCTCGACAACAACGCCACCCCTGACATATTTCCCATGACACTGTGGCTAGCCCACAAATCGGTGATTAGGGGACTGCTAATCCGCAGAGTCTCCTACCGCACACATCCAAAATCTAAAACGATTGCATGACCTTCACAGAGCCAACCAACTCACCCCATCCACGACCACACACAAAGAGATTACCGAACTACAGAGACAGATTAACACCACCAACTTCCAAAAAGCGGGCTATGCCATCAAAAAACTGAAAGCCACAACTTTCGTTCTGGGTAACAGAGCTAGTAAAGCACTGGCTCACAGAATTATAGACAGACAAGCTCAAACCTGAATTCCCTACCTCCAAACCTCACAGAACCTCAAACTGACGCAACCCACGCAAATTTGTAACTAATTTGCTACCTATTATAGTTCCCTTTACAACTTGAAGGACAACAAAGCGGTAGCGCAACCGACAAAAGACTAAGTAAGGGAATACCTGAACAGGATAGACTTGCCCATGCTCCAAATTACACAACTCACAAACCCTATCATGTCCCAAGAGGTAACTCGACTTATCGAAGCCATGCTGAAGGGGAAGGCCCCAGGACCGGATGGCCTCACAAATAAATATTATGCCACCTTCAAAACTATACTCAGCCAATGCGTGGCACAGGCCTTTAACTACACCACAAAGCAAGGCACTTTGCCGCCAGAATTCCTAGTGGCCCACATCATTACCCTTCCGAAGCCAGGAAACCAACTTCAGGCTCATCTCCCTTCTAAACGCAGATGCCAAACTATACGCTAAAATATATGCTGAGAGACTAAAAAATCTACTACCTGACTTAGTGGCCACGAGCCAAGTGGGGTTTGTGTCGGGCAGACAGGGCCCGGATAACTCACACAACGTACTGGATATCCTATATTACCTCAACCAATCCAAAACACTGTGCATGATGTTATCGCTAGACACAGAAAAGGCGTTTGACCGGTTACATTGGGGGTTCCTCCACGAGGCACTAATCAGATACGGCTTCCCACCTGAGTTCCTACACGTGATTAAGGCACTCTATAGTACACCATCAGCCATGGTCCTCAATGCAGGGTTTAGCTTCCACACATTCAAAATAACCAATGGCACACGATAGGGCTGCCCCCTCTCCCCACTGCTCTACGTGCTGGCTCTAGAACCACTGGCCATAGCCATATGCAACAATCGAGACATACAGGGAATCGCCATGGGGGCAAAGAATACACTCTAAACCTCTTTGCGGATGAAATCTTACTTACACTCTCCAACCCGACAGTATCCTTACCAAATCTCCATAAAGAGATCTGAGAATACAGTGCCCAGTCTTATTACCAACCCAACCTACCTAAAACCCAAGCCATGTGCATCAATATGACTAGAGAGATGGAAGACAGACACAGACGCACTTTCTAGTATGACTGGAGAGGCGACCACCTCACATTTTTGGGCATAAAGCTGACAAAAAGACCCCATGACCTGTATGCCACCAATTACATTAATCCCTTAAGGACCAAACTTCTGGAATAAAAGGGAATCATGACATGTCACACATGTCATGTGTCATTAAGGGGTTAAACTCCTAAGGGAAGTGGAGCACATCCTGCAGACATGGCAGAACAAATTTCTATCATGGCTAGAGTGCATTGCGGCCATCAAAATGACGATACTTCCCAAAATGTTATACATGTTTCGCTCCATACATATACACATTGTAGCGGAGAGGTAGTATAATCCACAGTATCTCCGCTGGGTAACAGGAATAGCATAAAATAATCCAAGGAAATGAATACAGCATACAATAATCCCAGTAGCGTTGTAAGAATCCTTCCATCCCAAGAACTAGACGACACATAGGCTAGGAGTCAACTAAGGTTTTATTCACAGGTCACAGTATTTATCCAAGTCCCCATGCAAGGGGTTTCCCTACTGACATTCCAGGGGTGGGACAGTAGGGGACTACATGGGGAACTGACCAACACACACATTTCTCCCATCATGCACTGCTGTACGAGAGGGATACTCCCATTGGAATATACCATTGGGATTATCCCTCCGTGCAGCAGAGTTTACATTTTACACTAAAGTACATAACTTCCATAATATTTCACTGATTTACACGAATGAACATTCGGTAGATAGCTGGGGACTGAGCGAACAGTTCGTGAGAATACCGCTCAGCTCCCAGTCTAACTAACCGAACGCCGCACGAAATACATATTATTTTCAACACACTGTTAAAATACCGATTAGTATAAGGATAACAGTATTATACTTGGTTCTTACAGCTAAAACAAGGATATCCACACATGCAATACATGTATAGTCTTAAGTGGCAAGTTTTGCCACACACATCCCCCAAACATAATTACAAAGACTGCAGTCAATCCTGCTCAGATTTAGCTGGGGGGGGGGAACACCCCAGAGTCCAAAGAGCGCTGCTGATGAGACCGACAGACAAGGACGGACTGGGATTCCCCAATCTTAAGGCCTATTACCAAGCAACTCAGATAGCTAACATTATCACCATGCACTTTGCCACATACACTCCCCAATGGATGGAGATTGAGGCCAGGATCTGTCTGGGCACCCAAGAGACTTAGACCCATAACTCCCAAAACTTTACCAACCACCAAACTCATGTACACCTGTAAGGACAACCACAGAGACCTGTTCTGCTCGGCAGACAACTTGTCATGTTCTCGCACTGGCAACTGAAAGCGATACTCACTGACACCGCTGGGACTGCCCCCCCACCCACATGGAACACTCAGCTACAAGCACCTCACCTCACAAAAAACAGAACCTACCTGGCGCTTCAAAGCAGACTGGAACAGAGATATAGGCAGACCCCTCACAAAGGAAGAGTGGGACTGCATTTACGCAAACCACATGGGCTCACCTCATGTGCCTCTCACCTGGAGGCCACCAGAAACATGTTATACAGATGGTATATGGTTCCCACAAGACTTAAGGCCATTTACCCAAACACTAGCGATAGATGCTGGAGGTGCCTGACCCAAGAGGGTATTTGGTGGACGTGCTAACTAGTACACCCTTTTTGGAAACAAATAGCAGAGCTCATAAAGAGAGCCACAGGGTGCATACTAGAACACAACATTGAAACCATTTTACTAAAATTAATTCCCAGAGGCCTCTCGCATTATATAGCTAAGATAATATTCCTCACACTCTCATTGGCCAACACACTACTAGCTAAGAACGGGAAGACCCCGCTCATTCCCTCAATGCCGGAGGTATCCGCACTAGTATCGCCCACACTAGATTATGAAATATTGATGTGGAAACAGGTACAAACGAGTGGGGGGAGTGCTGCGGCCCGAGAGCTGTGGACAACTTACATTGAGAACAAAGGAACCATTGACCCCACTAGGCTATCTTGAAACATAGCGACACACAATAAGATACACAAGAACCAGAGAGGACATATCGGTTACCCCAGTTACAGCCCTGTATAACACCCTATTCCCATGTGGGTAGAACATTGACTGTGGGCATTTCCCCATATGCACATGGGGGGACCTTGAGGCTGCACTGGCCTTCCTCAGGCAACCCGACCATTCACCCGCACTCTAGCAAGCCATAACAACAAGCCGCGCAAAGGCGACTCACCAGTACAAAGACACCACCTGCTGCTCCGACAGGGCGAGCTACCACAAACCTAGCAACCCCACACCTATGGGAGAATTGACCGCCTGAATGGCGCATAAGAGACCCTTATGGCACAGGACGATAGAGGGATGGAAACTAGCAACCCACTCCCCTAAGATCCCTTACCCCTCCCTTTTTGTTTTCTGTACCCCCTCCCCACCCCACTGAGCAAACGAAACGCAATATGTGCATGTCAAGAGTATACTCAAAAGATGTTCACAAGGTATTATGAAGGGCAAAATTTTACGCCCTTCCCCCCCACTTTCCCCTTTGTTCCCCAAACCGAATCAAAACTTACATATTAAAAAAAACGCATACAGTCGAACAGCTCGCAAAGGTGCATCAGGCTACAAATGTACTAGATACAAATGTAAAGGAACACAAGCTTAATAGACACTATGTACAGGATGGTAACTTGCACAAAAAGCAACATTGAAAAATGTATTTGAGATGCAACTGTTATCGTTCCTATCCCTTCTTTCCTTCTGTACCCCCAGTTTAAACAGAAAATAAAAATTGTCAAATTGGAAAAAATAAAGTGTAGTCCCCTACTCCAGTTTCATTCTCCTGGGTTTACAACTGGACTCGATATTGCAGTCCAGTAACCCCCTATCCCTGTGGGCAAGGTCCAGCATATCAGGGAAACGTAGAGTCCCTACTGGGCACAGTTGCCTATTCCCACTTGGATCTCTATTCTCTCTGTGGTTCTCTGAACTTTGCCATATGCGTTTTACAACTTCATACCCGATTACTCAGCCTTCTTCTGGTTACCTACCAACAATTGCACTAAGACACTCGATGCTCAGGCTTGAGCAGACCCATTCATGGGGTTCAACTTCCTATCCCACTGGAACGAGAAAGTTATGTTCATTCCCCACTATCCTACTAATCTCGCATTATCTGTACGGACGCTGCTGACAACACTGGATATGCAGCCATTTTCAAAAATAACTGGTTCATTGAAATATGGCCCACAGAGTCACAGAGTCTACCTTCTTTTAGTTAATCTTCAGCTCTCTTCGAATTATACCCCATCATGGCCACTACACACGCCAGGGGGTCTCTTTGGAGGGGGTTGCATGACAAATGCTACTCATACAGCACATGAGCATATTAAATAAATACTAAACTAACAATAATGTTAAACTAACAATAATGAGGGCAATAGCTTCTTGATCCAAGACTAAATCTGACTATCATTCTGGAGTCAAGTAGGAATTTGTTTTCTAGTTTGTTTTAAAGCAAAAGTGCTTTAAACTGTGGTTTTTGTTTTTGTTTTGTTTTTTGCGTTCTTTTGGATCAACAGCAAAAAACAGATGTGAGGAAAGCTGAACTTGATGGACACGTCTCTTTTCAGCCTATGTAACTATGTAATTAGGAAGTTAACTTGGATGGCAGCAACACAGCAATATTACCTTGCCTGTATACACATACTAGGCAGAAACCTTCTCTAAATCACATTTTCGGGTATTCTTTCAAGCACACCCCACGGCTGCCAAACGACCTAACAAAACCCCAACATTTCAGGATCTCATATTGTATTAGCTCATCTCATGGCCACGGCAGATTACTGGCACACGCATCACTCTCTGCCAATACCAACCATTCATATACTAGAGCTCTGATGATTTTCAATAAATTAGTTTCAGAAATTTTAATTGTTAATCAGTACTCGGTCAATACCATGATGTCGTTCACATCCTTTTGCCACCTTAACCTAAAATTAGCTCGCAACACCATAAAACTACTTGGAACAACCATCAACATTTTCAAATCATTCTTTTAGAATAGGCACTGTTTCTGCAGTCTCTAGTAGAATAGCTCAGTGCATGTCATTGATGCATCCCTCAACCTAAGAAGTAATTAACTTAGGCATTTAAAATATTGGTTACATAATGTCAACATGTATTAAAGTGTTACATGTTTTGCCCTCTTTTTACAGGCCTACCTGAACGTCGGTTTCGGCACTCCACAACTTACTCCACCAATTCTATAACTCGGCTTATTGTCCCTGACCACAAATATATATACTATTTTTTGAAGAAAATATGAGTGACAGGCAAAACACATTTCTTTTATTTCTTATGGGATTTATTGCAGTCTTATGTAATAGTTGTCTATGAGGTGCTGTGCTGTACTGGTGCTGTAAGCGCGGTGCTTTACCTTTGTGTTTGTATATGATGTTTGTATCACACAGCTATGTTACATTGCTGCCAGTCACCCCATGTTTGTCTTATTAAGAGTTTATAAGTATGTAGGGGCAGCACCCCTTCCTGTCTCAACAGAGAAATTTGCTTTTTAGCTGATACCGGAAAGGTGATTTGTATGTTTTATAGCCCTATTTAAGGTTAATACAGGGAGTGCAGAATTATTAGGCAAATTATTATTTTGACCACATGATCCTCTTTATGCATGTTGTCTTACTCCAAGCTGTATAGGCTCGAAAGCCTACTACCAATTAAGCATATTAGGGGATGTGCATCTCTGTAATGAGAAGGGGTGTGGTCTAATGACATCAACACCCTATATCAGGTGTGCATAATTATTAGGCAACTTCCTTTCCTTTGGCAAAATGGGTCAAAAGAAGGACTTGACAGGCTCAGAAAAGTCAAAAATAGTGAGATATCTTGCAGAGGGATGCAGCACTCTTAAAATTGCAAAGCTTCTGAAGCGTGATCATCGAACAATCAAGCGTTTCATTCAAAATAGTCAACAGGGTCGCAAGAAGCGTGTGGAAAAACCAAGGCGCAAAATAACTGCCCATGAACTGAGAAAAGTCAAGCGTGCAGCTGCCACGATGCCACTTGCCACCAGTTTGGCCATATTTCAGAGCTGCAACATCACTGGAGTGCCCAAAAGCACAAGGTGTGCAATACTCAGAGACATGGCCAAGGTAAGAAAGGCTGAAAGACGACCACCACTGAACAAGACACACAAGCTGAAACGTCAAGACTGGGCCAAGAAATATCTCAAGACTGATTTTTCTAAGGTTTTATGGACTGATGAAATGAGAGTGAGTCTTGATGGGCCAGATGGATGGGCCCGTGGCTGGATTGGTAAAGGGCAGAGAGCTCCAGTCCGACTCAGACGCCAGCAAGGTGGAGGTGGAGTACTGGTTTGGGCTGGTATCATCAAAGATGAGCTTGTGGGGCCTTTTCGGGTTGAGGATGGAGTCAAGCTCAACTCCCAGTCCTACTGCCAGTTCCTGGAAGACACCTTCTTCAAGCAGTGGTACAGGAAGAAGTCTGCATCCTTCAAGAAAAACATGATTTTCATGCAGGACAATGCTCCATCACACGCGTCCAAGTACTCCACAGCGTGGCTGGCAAGAAAGGGTATAAAAGAAGAAAATCTAATGACATGGCCTCCTTGTTCACCTGATCTGAACCCCATTGAGAACCTGTGGTCCATCATCAAATGTGAGATTTACAAGGAGGGAAAACAGTACACCTCTCTGAACAGTGTCTGGGAGGCTGTGGTTGCTGCTGCACGCAATGTTGATGGTGAACAGATCAAAACACTGACAGAATCCATGGATGGCAGGCTTTTGAGTGTCCTTGCAAAGAAAGGTGGCTATATTGGTCACTGATTTGTTTTTTTTGTTTTTGAATGTCAGAAATGTATATTTGTGAATGTTGAGATGTTATATTGGTTTCACTGGTAATAATAAATAATTGAAATGGGCATATATTTGTTTTTTGTTAAGTTGCCTAATAATTATGCACAGTAATAGTCACCTGCACACACAGATATCCCCCTAACATAGCTATAACTAAAAACAAACTAAAAACTACTTCCAAAAATATTCAGCTTTGATATTAATGAGTTTTTTGGGTTCATTGAGAACATGGTTGTTGTTCAATAATAAAATTAATCCTCAAAAATACAACTTGCCTAATAATTCTGCACTCCCTGTAAGTATGTAGGGGTTTATAAAATACCCCTTCATGTCTCATTAGAGATGTTTACACTTTGTCTGATACCAGCAAAGTTTATTTTATTTTAATGTATAGAAGCCCTATAAAGGGTTTAATGTGAAAGGGTTTATAAAATTGGAATAAAACTAAAGAGCCTCCATTTTGTTTAAATGTACATGGGGATTTAGGCCAGAGTGCAGGTAACGTTCTCTTTGTTTTTGCATGAACTGTGTGATGGACTGCCTGGCATCCCGACCGGTGCCTCCACCAATCGATGCTCCTAGTGCTCACCGAGGACTCCAAGCACTCCACCAGACACCATCAATCAGCACCGTAGACTCCCACAAACCGCCGCAGCTTGGTTGGAGATCTCACCGTCCTCCACCTTCCACCTACCTTGGACCCAAGACCAGGATCCGGCTTCCAGTGGGTGAACCTCTCCTACTCCAGAGAGTATAGCAGGAACAGCTCTTATAAGAGCTAGTGATTATAATTCCAGGGAGTATAAGGAGTATGGCAATCCCCAGAGCTGTCCCCTCCACACATGAGACAAGACTCCATGTTGAGGGTGAAGAGGAACTGATTTTAATGGTGCCACACTTGGCTTTTCATAACAATCCCCATTCAAGGGGCACTCTCTCATGGACCTTATGGAGAACTCCATTACAAAGTCACAGACCAAAAATACCAGTGTTACAATGCATGACACTCCCATATACAATACAATAAGCCTTCCCTTTTATTTAGGAGATAATTGAGTCAAGCACTTTACTAAACTCAATTATCTCAATTAATCACCCAGATCAGTTCAGGGGTTCAGGAATTTCCTGAAAGTCATAGTTTTTACCGACCGCACGCATGGTCCCATGCCCAAAACGGTTCCATAGAATGTGTGTGAAAAATGCAAAAAACATCACTTTCACTGACAATATCATCACTGTGATAGGTTTTACGTTTTTGAAACACTAATATTTGTGTTTAGCAAAGTCTCCCGAGTAAAACAGATCCCCTCCCCCCCCCCTCTATATACAGGTTTAAGGGTGTTTTAGAAAATTACAAGGTTAAACATAGTGCTAGCAAATTACATTCTCTGGACTTTCGGCCTGGGTTGTCAAGCAGGTCCCTCGAATTGCAATTAATAAAGTTACTTAATTATTTAAAAGTAATACATAAATAAATATGCACGTAGAATTTAAATATATATACATATTTATATATTTAAAGTCTACGTGCATATTTCTGTTTATGCAATTATGTATATATATATATATATATATAAAAAATACCAAATGCTCCTGCACTCACGCTTAAATCTCCCGTGGTGCCCGGGTGCTAGCAATAAATAGCCGTCCATCCATATATCCAAATAGGTAGCTGCACTCATGGCTAATAAAAAGTCAAAATTGCAAAAAGGTAAAAGAACCAGCGATCAACGTTTCAGTCTTTTTATTAGCCGTGAGTGCAGCTACCTATTTGTATATATATATATATATATATATATATATATAATATATATATATATAATATATATATAATATATATATATTATATATATATAATATATATATATTATATATATATATATATATAATTTCATTCTAAGTGTATTTTGATATAAATATATATCAAAATACACTTATAAATATATATATATATATATATATATATTAACATAAAAATACAGTTAGAATAAAATTGCATGTATTTATTTTATTTTATTATTTTTACATTTTTAAATTTATTTGTATTTATTATTTATATTTTATAATATATATGTACAACATATATACATATGGAATTTAATTCTAAGTGTTTTTTTATATTAATATATATATATATATATATATATATATATATATATATATATATATATATATATATATATATATTAATATAAAAATGCACTTAATCTGGCATTATATATATTTATTATTATTATTATTATTATCTACTAATATCTTTTTTTTCTATTTCACACACCTACAGATCCAGGCAGAAAGAATATTAGAAAGAAGAGATTTCTGCATAACCACATTGTTCTGTGCATTTTTTTGTAATATTATATTGTACCCTACTGTAACAATGCAGTGTTTGTAGACCCAGGACATACTTGAAAACAAGAGAAATCTCAATGTGTAGCATGAATTTACAAAATATTGGAGTCTAAGTAAATATGCTCTCGTCTGGCATCTAGTGGTTAATAATACATTTTCAACTTTTACTCTTTGGCTTGCTTGAATTACTGGATTCTTTTATTATAATCTGGCTATCAATGGGCTACAGTTGTACTATATAATTCACAATTAACTATTTATTTAGAAGCAATTCTGTATCCAGAACACCACTAGGCCTTTCTAATCAAGAATATAGGTTTTCACCAATTGGGGGTTTATTAACTAAAATGTTGATTTAACAAGTGATGTCTTTTCACCCATGGTTTCATAAATCTAGTTATAATTGTAGATAAGAATTTCCCTAACTACTATAGAGTAGGCCACACCTAGTGAACACTTAATGTAAAATATACATAATGGATTAGATGCACTTAATTGATTGAAACAACTGAGTACCTAAAGATTTAATTTTACACATATGCATACACAACACACACACACATATATATATCTATATCTATATCTATATCTATATCTATAAATAAAATACAGAATCCAGTGCACTCGCTTATTCACTAAACAATGCTTTCAAAATCTTAGAGATTGTAATAGTTTTATTTAAAAACACCTCACCTAGGCAAAAAATAATGGGGGTTTAGTTACATTATATGATCATATATTGCATAAGCCTGCCACAATGTCAATGTACCCCATTCTTTTCAGGTCCTACTCAGGCAGCCTTGACTTGCAGAGAGTCCCAGTAAGGAAGTATTTCCTTAAGGGTAAGCATTAGGCTGCTAGAGTAGGACCTGCCAAGAATGGGGTACATTTACGTTGTGGCAGGCTTATGCAATATATGATCATATAATGTAACTAAACCCCCATTATTTTTTGCCTAGGTGAGGTGTTTTTAAATAAAACTATTACAATCTCTAAGATTTTGAAAGCATTGTTTAGTGAATAAGCGAGTGCGCTGGATTCTGTATTTTATATATTTTGGCCCCAGCAGCACCCTGTAATGTATGCATGTTCAGGTGAGTGCAGCCCTCTTGGTTTTGTATATATATATATATATATATATATATATATATATATATATATATATATACATATATATATATATATATATAGGCAAGTAGAATGGCTGCACTCTCGGATTTCCATATAAAAAATAACTTTTATTATGTTTCCATAAAATCGACGTTTCAGTCCGAGAGTGCAGCCATTCTACTTGCCTATATTGATTGTGAAGCCCAGGCTATGCACCCGGTCTTGGAAGTCTCAGAAACCAGTGTGCAAGGTACAGTTCCTATTTTTTATATATATATATATATATATATATATATATATATATATATATATATATATATATATATATATATATATATAGTGTAGTTTATATACTTTTTCTGGCTATTACAAGCCAACCTGCGCATTTCACTTTCAGGCACATCTTCTGATATTTTTGACAACCCACCTCCCTCCCCTTCTCTAACATCAGTTGTTTTACGTGTTAAACTCTGTCAGATTGATCATTATTGCCACCACCAGTCTTTGTCGATCTTTTGGTAAGTCATTTGTGGGGTTTTTCTCTCATATTGTACTTTTGGCATGGATTCTCAGCTCCTGTTAGGTGTTACTGCCAAAGATCACCCCAATATGTGTTCAGCAACATCTCCTGAGTACAGTGATACCATCCACGCACATGTGTTTTGGGTTCTCTTGGGTCTAAAAGACCTTATTTGGAGGTTGCGCATTCCAGTTTTCCAACTTGGAATTTTCACAGCTGGTCATCATGCACCTATGTCCTATTTGGGACATTTTTGAAGCTGGACAATGTAATTTACACCCTAGGGTGTTTCAAATAGTATTTAAACACTTTCCAGGCACTAATTCTACCACTAGTCTTTGTCAATCGTTTGGGTTGTCATTTTTTTTGTGTTATTTTTCTCTCACATTGTACTTTTGGTATGAATTCTCAGCTCCTGTTAGGTGTTACTGCCAAAGATCACCCAATATGTGTTCAGCAACATCTCCTGAGTACAGTGATACCACATATGCATAGGTCTGTTGGGTTGTTTGGGGGGTGCAATGCCAAACATCTGACATGTGTTTCGCAAATTTGACATATCTTCTTTTGAGGGGCCTTTTTAGATATCCCAATTTATTTTCTTGCCATGAGCGTGCATATATTTGAAAAACTGACACCCCGCGGTATTGTATATGGATTGTTTTAATGCCTTTGATGAAATTGTTTTAGCCAAAAAAAATCAGAGAAAGTGTGTGGTGGTTATTTTTAAATTATTTTTACACACACATTGCTTTTTGACTGTGATTTAGCAGAGCCTGTTGGTCATTGAAAGAAAACACTCCAGGCTGTTTTCTGCAAGCCCTCCTGAGCACACCCATGCCAGTAAATGGGGGTAGAGCAGATGGGGCTACTTTATGATGCCCACCAGCATAGTTAATGCCCACAAATTTTTAAATTCTGGCACATCGATGGGGGCCCATTGCTGCTTTGCCAAAAAAAAACTCCTGCTTAGAAGCACGGAACTGATGGGCATATAAATTAGTTTGGACGAAAATGTTCCCCAAAACATTATCGCCCAGAAACACCTGCATATACTGCTGAGGGCTAAATCCTGCAACATCCACATTGATGCCAGGATTTGCAGTAAAGGGCGGGATATCTGGCTTCTGGCGATGAGGCACTGCCCACTCCTCAGCAGTACTGCCAGCTGGAGCAGCACGTCTCCTTCTGGTAGGGGGACTAGCAGGCACAGATACAACATCACTAGCAGCAGACACTGTATCTAGTAATGTATCTGAGCATCTGGTAGGGTCCAAATCAGGGTGGGAATCAGACATAGACGTGTCAGACTCTAACGCAAGGATGGCATACACCTCCTCAGCACTATACTACATATGTGACGTCTGTGACATGATCACAATCACTTTATTTAGTGATATGTCACATAAATTTTTTTTTTTTAAAATGAACCCCTAAAAATGCACATACAGCAAAAAAGTGTTGCTGTGCAAGATCCAGTGATTATTAGAGATGTGAAATTCGTTTTGTTCCAAATGTCAATTCGGATGCATTTCGGGCAATTCGGACATTCGGATACTTCCGAATGTCTGAATTGCCAAAGTTCCAAATTGCCGAAGTTCCGAATTTCCGAAGTGCCAAAGTTCCAAAGCACAGTATTGCCGAAGTACTAATATACCTACCCAGTGGAAGAATGAAGAATGTTACACTGTATACAAGTTTAAATAAAAAGTATACAAACATAGCCAGGATTCAGCTGCAAGCGTTTGCAACACTTCAAGTAACACACAGTCATATAAAATGTTAGTTACTTAGCCAGTCAATGAAATGACAGGAATGAATAAGTAGATAACTCCCTAATTCCCATGGTATTAGGGAGCTATCTACTAAAAGGCTGAAAGACTTAAATTGGTCTTTCAGACAAATTTACTCATACTAAGTAAAGATTACTTAGTATTAGTAAATTATGCCCCTACTCGCTATACCACGAGTAGGGGCATGTCTAGTAAACAGTGAACAGCCATGTATCACAAAAAAGACATGTCCCCCCTCCCGAGCCCCCACCCGTGCCGTACGAGTGGGGGCTTCTAACCTGAAGGGGGGACCTATTGCCCCACCCCAGCCCCAAACTCTAAGCGGCGGATGGGGGCCCTAAAGTAAAATAAGGGGGGGGCACCTATTGTACTCCCCCCTGGCCACCACCCCTGAGTGGTGGGTGGGGGCCCTAAATACAAATAAGGGGACGATGACCTGTTGTCCTCCACCCCTGAGTGGTGGGTGGGGGCCCTAAATAAAAATGTAACCCCCCAGGTGACTAGGGATCCCCAAACCCCTAGTCTCCCTCTCCCAAAAAAATTAATTAGCCCCTACCTACTCCCCTCACCCTAAAAATAATGAGGGATGACGACCTATTGTCCTCCACCCCTGAGTGGTGGGTGGGGGCCCTAAATAAAAATGTAACCCCCCCAGGTGACTAGGGATCCCCAAACCCCTAGTCTCCCCCTCCCAAAAAAATTAACCCCTACCTACTCCCCTCACCCTAAAAATAATGAGGGAGGACCAATAACTAGGTACCTGTAATGAGGGAGGACCAATAACTAGGTACCTGTAAAAAAAAAAAAAAAAAACTTACCATTTGATGTCTTCTTTTTTCTAAAATCTTCTTTTTTCAGCCTTAAAAAAGGCCAAATAAAAATCCATAATAACCGTCGCACTTTGAAAAAAAAAAAAAAAAAACAGAGCGCAAAGATTTTTATCTATCTTCACCCATGGAGGGCTTTGCGCAGACTGAGCTCTGCAGGGCGGGGGAAGGCTTATAAAGCCTTGCCCCGCCCGGCAATTAGGCTCAGAGCCAGGGCCGGTGCAAGGATTTTTGCCGCCCTAGGCAAAAATAAAATTTGCAGCCCCCCCTCCATATGTCCTGCCCACCATGTGACATCACAATGCCCCGCCCATATGCTCTGCCATATGAGCCAACGCCAGTCTTCACAAAGTGTCTTTTATCTGAAAAGACAGTGTGTTTACATTAAAAAGCCTACAGGCAGGCTATAGACACCAGAACCACTACATTATGCTGTAGTGCTTCTGGTGACTATAGTATCCATTTAATGTGAGGTAAATTAGAGATTAGTGCCACTAATAATATATTGGATTGCCTACTTACCACCAGATGAGGACAAGAGGCTGATGATGGGCTCTGTCTGGGTCCACAGGTCTGGTGTAGAAGAGGCTCTCAGGAGACTGTTTTTAAGAGTGCTCACAACAATTAACAAACAGGAAGCAGCTCCATTTTTTAGGGCCCCTTACACAGCTCAAGGTCTGGGCCCCCAGGGCTTGACCGTGAGTATGCCTACAATGCCCACCCATAAATCCAGCTACATGGCCCACCCGTGAGTTCTCTCACAGGAAGTGGAGTGTATGTGTGTAGGGGATGGTTTATGTGTTATTGTAGAGGATGCAATGTGTGTGTGTGTTCTTATAGAATGTAGTGTATAGGGATACCAATTTCTGTAAGGGATGTAGTGTGTTTATAGGGGATGCAGTGTGTGTTTGTGTGTAAGGAATGCATTGAATGTTTCTGGGTGTGTGTGTGTAAGGGGTGCAAGGTGTGTTTCCGTGTATTTAATTGAATGCAGTGTGTGTCTGTAAGGGGTGCATTGATTGTGTAAGAGATGCATTTTGTTTCTGTGTGTAAGAGAATGAGTGTTTGTGTGAATGTAAGGGATGCATTGTGTGTTTCGGGTGTGTCTGTGTGTGAGTAGGAATGCATTGTATGTTTCTGTGTGTGTGTGTGGGGGGGATGCATTGTGTATGTGTGTAGTGTAAAAGAGAGGGTTTGTGGGGTAGGATAGAGACTGAGAGGGGAGCAGCTCTTTATTTTTTTTATTTTTTTCATAGTGCTCTCCCCCCCTGTCAATTATTGATTTCCCCTTCCCTCCTGTCCCTCCGTGTTCTCCCCTTCTGTCCCTTAGTGCTCTCCCTTGGCCCCCTGTAGTCCCCCCTTGGTGGTCTTCTCACTCCCCCCTTCCCCCTTAGTGGCCCTCCCTCTCCCAAACCCCTTAGTAGACATTCCCCTCCTCCCCCCACCCCCTTAGTGGTAATCCCCCCCCAGTGGTCATTATCCTCTTTCTCACCCCCCCTTAGTGGTCCTTTCCCCCCTTAGTGGTCCTCCCTCTCCCAAACCCCTTAGTGGACCCCCCCTCCTCCCTCAGTGGTCCTTACTCCCCAGTGTTCCTTCACCCCCCCTTCCCCAGTGGTTCTTACTCCCCCCTCCTCCCCCAGTGGTTCTTACTCCCCCCATTCTCCCCCACGGAGGTCCTTACTAGGACCCCCCCCTCCCCTGGTGGACCCTTCCCTCCCCTGTGTTCCTTACTCCCCGTCCTTACTCACACTCCCCCCCCCTCCTGCCTATGTAGCGTGGCCGGGCGGCGCGGAACGCGGGACAGGAACTTCTGTTTCCTGTTCCCGGCCGCCGGCGGACTGAAGGGAAGTGCTCACTCAGTGATCACTTCCTGTCAGTCCGCCGGCGGCCGGGTACAGGAAACAGAGGTTCCTGTCCCGCATTCCGCGCCACCCGGCCATGCTACATTGAGAGCCCTTTTGCCGGTCACTCAAATCCGCGGTGACTCCGGGCACAGGGATCCGGGCGCGGCTGCCTAGGTCGCCTTACAAGTAGCGCCGGCCCTGCTCAGAGCACTCTGGTTGGTTTAAGCCATCCAATCAGAGTGCTCTGACAGGTAAATGAAGAGACTGATAGGCAAGTCTCTACATTTACCTGTCATAGCACTCTGATTGGTTAGCTTGAAATCCAGCCAATCAGAGTGCTCTGTGTCATTTTACACAGCTTGGGAAAGTTCTTTGGCATTTTCCCACGCTGTGTAATTTGACTCATAACAACACTCTGATTGGTTAATTGAAATACCTAGGGAATTAGGGAGTTATCTACTAAGCAGCTGCAACAAAAGTCCCAAAGTTCCAAAATGCCGAATTTGAAATTCACTTTGAATTCTCACTTTAGTGAATAACCTTGTAAAGTGAGAATTTAAAACAAATTGAAAATGTATTACAAATTTTAAAGCAAGAGTAGTCAAACTGAAAGCATTGCTGAAATTTTTTTCCATTTCGGCTATTTTCACCTTACATTTGAAATCCACTTGTAATTCTCTTTGTAGTCTCACTTTATTAATTAGTCCTATCTAAATAAACATTTTAAATTCCCCTGATATGCTTACATTTGTGAACATGCCTGTCTGTTTTTACACCAGTATTTTAGGTCTAATTTAAGCACATAGATATTGTATAATTTCAGCTGGTTTGGCAGATCATCTATTTTTTAAATGGATGCTTTAAGCACCAAAACAACTTTTTCTTAATGCTCCTGTATTGTCAATTTTCAAATCTCTTTTAGGAGTTAAATCACTTTGAGTTATTGACTAATGTGAGAATTCAGCATTAATACAAAGAAAATTGCAATTTAGGCAAACATAGCTGAAGTAGAAGTATAGCTGACTTAAAGAACTTTTCCAGTCTGGTTATTTTTACCTTGAATTTGAAATTTACTTTGAATTTACGTTGAAAAAAAAACAGTTTCTTTATGTAGCCCTAGCAACACCTCCACTAACTGTGACTCACACAGTGCCCATGAAAAAAAGTTAATAAAAAAAAAAACAGATCGTACACCTCAGTGTGTTTACTTCACACATTTTATTTCCTGCTCTGTTCATTAAAGTTTGATATTGGAGGCTGCTGCAGGCTCTAGTTGGTAATTAACAGAACAGGAGATAAAAAAAAAAAAAATATGAAATTAAATAAACTGTGCGATAAGGATAGTTGTAAAATAATAAACGGGAAATATTATGCTGTTATGAGAATTTATACAGGGCTTCGTCATGCCCAAAGGATAAAACTAAATCACATTTAACATCTAGACGATTAATAATAATTGTATAATATTTTACAGGAAGTAAAAATATTGATTTCCCTAGACTTCAAACAGATGGCCACTAATTTTGCAAATAGAAATGTATCACAAAACAGACTAACTTTATACACTGACATTATAGCTGAGACTTAATTTATATTCTGAAATCAACATTTAATATATTCTTTATTTCTATTGCGAAATATTTTGGAGGAGCAGTACATATTTCTGATTTATATTAACTCAATGGGCTGATACAAGAAAACATTTTATTCAAATATCACTTATATTTCCATATGTTAACAATAAGGCAATATGATATTCCTGTGAGACAAACAAAAAAATGTTCTGTGTCTTAAATTACAGCTATGTGACAGCTGGCTATAGTTTGTGTTCTGTGTCTATGGAAATACTGGCTTTATTAACCATTTCAATGCCACAAGGGGCTGTAGCAAGCATGCTGTTCATTGGGATGTAAGCTAAGGAAACCATCGATAAAGGCTGCTGTGGTTGAATATTGTCAGGATGCTGTGCTGTTCTCTTGTGCATGCTTTTTGAAGGGAACACATTATATAATGACCAGTTCAGTTGGATAATATTTTTATATTTACATTAGGCTATATTTGTGCACTTTTTTTTCCCGGTAGATAGATACATTTTGTTTCATGATAAACTCTATGCTGTCAATAACAGAATGATACTTCTGCCATTATGGTTTAGTACATTTTACATTGTTAGTACATTTGAATTGTAATAAAGAGCTTTATTGGATTCAAACTGCTGTGCTTGTGGTTGCTTTACTCTTTGTCGTCTGTGACTATCACCAGTCCCTTTACATATGGCAAAGATTTTCTGCTGTTGGGATTTGTTGTTATGGAAATGTTTCTTTACTGTTACAGAGTGCATTTAAACCAAGAAATCTCCAGATCAGTTTAATATTAAAATTGATTTGTAAATTGAAAAGCAACAGGACTTTTCACCCAACAATTGTATTCACTGAATACCAAATTTCAGTGAATGAAAACCAGATTTTAAAAAAATAAAATAAAAATAAAATAATAATAATGATGATAATAATAATAATAATAATAATAATAATACAAATTTCAACCTAGCTATAGCCACAACCTATTTAAACCTACATTTTAAAGTTGGGTTTTTACTTCACTACAATTCAATGTTTAGCAAATAAAAAAGTGCAACTGCAAACTATGTTTATTTCCTGGAGGTGAATTTCCTTGTAAATATTATACCTTACTTATATTTTATATTTGTTGGTTTTATAATTACATGTATCAGCTTATTCCACGGTGTTGTACAGTGAGCAAACAAAACAAATGACACAGTTACTTTATACCAAATAACCTCAGGACACAAACAAGAGGTGATAAGTATCCTTCTAAAATGATCTTGCGATTTAGAGCAGGGGAGTCCAAATGGAAGTCCTAAATGTCCTATTATACTATGCCAGCATTAAGGCATTAATTGCAAAATTACTATTTATATACAAGAAATACTCTGATGATAGAATCCAGCCTTTAATGTCAGCATTAACCTATCAACATCATATCATTATTGAATAAAGAGTAAATGTATACAGGAGTTTATCATGCCCGATTATTTTTTTGTTCTAAAACAACTACATAACTGCTTCAACATTTCTCTTACTTTAAGCAATATTTCAATTGAAAAACATATAAAATGACATGTTATAATACTTACATAGCCATCAATGTATTGAAAAGCACAGTAATAATGATCATTTCAAAATCTTCAAGGTTTTAACTTGTAGATGGGAGTTGGAATATTTAGTAGGTCAGTTGATGAATCAACGGATCTTGTACACTATTGTTTAAAGCTTTTCAGCTTAAGAAGAAAAACAAAATGATAGCATACTTTTCAAAGCACCACAACCTTATAGCTTTTGATGATGTGATCCACGGACGGAAGCAGTTCATAGGCAGATGTGCAAAGGCTGATGTGCTGTAATGCACTTCTTAAGTAAGTAAGTAAGTAATGTATTTTTACATTCTAAATTAAACTATGCACTGAGTATTTTGCCAACTTGGGGGTGTAGCTTCAAACTATTTTAAATAGTATATAATCACAGATCACCTTACAATTATGGTACAAATGCATAACGTAGATCAAAACATGTTACAGTAAAGAAAAAAGAAAAACTACAATGGTATGATCAATCAATATACTCTGCTATTTTTTCGTAATTTTCCATGAGTCACAGTGTTCTTAGAAAAAGTTTTAGATCAAGAGTTAGGTTTATTTTTCTTATGCATAGTTAATATTTGTGAACGAGTAAAAAGATGTAAATAATATGAAAAATATACTCCAGGCTTAGTTGAACCTTATTTTGTCAATCTTTATTTTTGATGTGCTTAATTAATCTTATTGTTTATAAAGCACCAACAAATTCTGCAGCGCTGTACAATGGGTGGACTAACAAACACATAATTGTAACCAGACGAGTTGAACGCACAGGAACAGAGGGGTTGAAGGCCCAGCTCAATGAGCTTACATGCTAAAGGTAGTGGGGTAGAGTGACACATGGTAACGGTAGGAGTAGAAAAGTAGGTTGGTAGAATAGTATTTGCTGAGGACTTAGTGGTTTGATGACAGTTGCAGGAGAGGAATCAAGGTGCAGGAAGGGCTATCAATAGTTTAATTGATACGCTTCCTGAAGAAGTGACTATTCAATGATTTTTTGATGGAGTGGAGACTGGCTGAATGTTTAATAGGGAAGGGAAGAGAGTTCATCTGGAACGATGCAGCCATAGAGAAGTCTTGAAGGCAGTGGTGTATTTTGCAGCGTAGTTGATTTTGCGAGGTCGCCCCATTGTAGATCCAGATAGCGACAATATATCCACAGGAGGTGACCTGTCTCTGGTTTCTCGGGCTTCCCGGGTATTCTGTGCCTCCGTGGCTTGTGCCAAGATCTGTACCACGATCTCCGGTGTAGGGTTAGGTCCTACCAGGCTGAGTCTCCATCTCACGTCCGTTTGGAACTCAGCATTCGCCATTTGTTGTTCGCTGGTTTGATCGCTCTCCAGTAGTTCAGCTATTAGCGTGGCTTTCGATTTATTGCTTGCCACTATGTCTCGAGCTTCCAGCAGTTCTTTCAATGTTGTTCGTTTCAAGTGTTCGTATCTATGCCCCATTCACTACTTGTTTCGGTTCGGTACATCTGTTCGGGAGGAAATCCCGCTGCTTGTCACCAGTGTAAAGGATCCTGCTATTCGTGCAGCACTGATCCTTGTAGCTTTTCCCGAAATCCTAGCTGAAGTAAAGTAAAGTAGTTATTGTAGCTCCCAATCCCCCAAACATGAGTCGAGACTTCATGAAGGGGTAAAACGATCTGCTTTATTGATGGCCAAACTTAGCTTTTTTATGATGGTCTCTCAGCAAGGGAACTCCCACATGGGACCTTGTGGAAGACTGTGACAAAATATACAGAGCCAATCAGTATACAACACAAAAGTTAAACACACCCACAGTAATAGTGCAACCCCTCCTCTCTATCCTGGAGATAATGAACTTAACCGCAAGGTCTGGGCGGTAAATGAGCTGCACACAACCTCAGTGGGAGGTCGGGAGATTCGGTAGTTTGTTCGGTTTATTGCAACAGCACGAAATAGCCATCCATTCGAATAAATAGCCTAAGGGCTGTTTCTTTGAGTCTGTTCAAACAGGGATTTTGTTACAGTTATTCTTTGATTCTTTCTAATATGTTTGTTTACAATGATGTAACGCAAAATATTTTTTTCACAGGATATATGGTGCTGTTGCTGGTTTGGGTTACTTCTCACTTTCACCCTCTTAAGAAACCTTGCTTCAGCTGTCTATTGGGGATCTCCAATCTCCACATACATTAAATTGTCATGCATTTGGGACTTGGTTATTTTATCTAAGCACAGAGTATTTCACTAACTGTAATAATAATATTTTATATAACATGTGACTATTGTGATATTAATTTCACTGATTATATAATATTTTATTGCTATACACGATTTACTTGTTTATAGAGGTATCACATTTTGGAGAGAACGACACTATGGCACTATATCTAAACACTTTATTTAATATATACACTGTGTCTCTAATTGAGACAACTTTCTTTACTTGCACTTAACTGCATATTGCACTTTAATTTTTCACTTGCACTTTAATGTAATTTGCACCTTATTAGATACACACATAGTATTAGTAACTAAAATCATTTTTGGATATCATGTTTTTTATATCAAATATCTGTTTTAAAAAATTTTTGTAAGAGCTTTTCTCTTAAATGCACTTGAAAAATATTTTTGTACAATAATTACTTAGTCCCATTTATTTGTATATTGTATATACAATATATGACTTTATACATATTGTAATACTTATATTCTCCCTTATGGAAATTTTCTTTCAAATGCACTTCAGATATTTTTATTGTAGAACTTTATTGTATAAAATAACGTATTGTAGTCCCATTTATTTTTATTTTTTTATTTTTTTATTTATATTTTTTTATTTTTCAGTATGCATAAATGAATAACAATCGTTTCTCATATTTCTGAACAAGTCAGGATGGTTATAAATCATTTTGTCAATCTTGAGAAAGGGTTTACAATAACATAAGTTTTGTAATTCATAACAATGTGTAGACAATATACCAACAGTGTATATGATGTAACTTCACTTCGGTTTACAATGGCACAATCAAATAAGTATATTTATCGGGTATAGTACAAAAATATATCAAATCTATGTTGTCTGAGTCAGAATTTGGGTGAGATTAGCAATAACTAAAGAGATCATTAGGTTTGTCCTTGTTTTTGGGTTTTGTGTTGTTGTCTGTATTTAATGAGTATAGTGTTAACTTTCGGTCATACCGTGGTGTGCTCTCGATTGCGTCCCTTTCCCTACTCCTGAGTGCTTTTGTCTATAAATAAGTTCCAGGGTTCCCAGGTTAGTTTATAATGTGGGTATCTATGGGTGAGTGAGAAGGTGAGTTCTTCCATAACCCTAGTATCTTCCACTTTTTGTATCCATTCCCTTACTGAGGGTGCGAGAGTCTGTTTCCACTTTATAGGTATTAGTAAGTTCGCTGCAGTCAGTAGATGATGGATGAGGTGGAGTTGTGGTTTAGGGATGTCAGTGGGGGGTAGCAAGAATAGGCATGTTTCTGGAAGGAGGGGTAATGATATGTCTGTGATGATTTTAATCAGGGCTGAGATTTTTTTCCAGTATGCATTTATTATAGGGCAGGACCACCAGATGTGTGCTGATGTAGCTGGGGTATGTTTGCATCTCCAGCAAGAGTTTTGGGTGTTTGAGTATATTTTACTTAATTTGTCTGGTGTATAATGCCATCTGGTGATTTTTTTGTAGTTACTTTCTTGTAATGTGTTGTTGGTTGAAGTGGAATGGGCTTTAGTTAGAATTTTTGTCCAGACGGGGTCGGGAATTGATGTGTTCAGGTCAGACGCCCATGTTTATGTGAAGGGTGGAAAAGTAGTATTGTTGTCTTTTTGAAGGAGTTTGTACATAGTTAAGAGGAGTTTGCCTTTGATCCCCTGCGTTTGGCATAAAGTTTCGAACTCCGTCTGTGACCAGAGTGTCGTTAGTAGGGTATTGTCGGCCTTAAGAAAGTGTGTCAATTGTGCGTGTTGGAAAGTATGCATCGTTGTTATCTGGGAGTCAACTATGAGGTCTTTCACTGGTTTGATGTTTCCCTCTTGTATCACGTCTTGTAGTGTAAGTTGTTGTGATTGTGTGTTATGCTGTAGGAATTGAGTTTTGCAGCCCGGGGGAGAAAGGGGGTTGTTTGATATCGGGTATAGTGGGGATGGGTGTGGGGATAGCACTGGGGAGGCCCTGATTTGGTTCCACACCTTCAGTGCGGGAGTGATGGTCGGGTGTTGGGAGAAGGGCGGCTTTTGTAACATTCACCCTTTGGGGTGCCAGACTACATTGTGTGCGCGTGTTAAAAGGAACGTCTCTTCTATAGATCGCCATTGTCTGTGTGGGTGTGGTGCTGTCCACTCATACATGCGATGTAGTATGACTGCCTTATAGTAGGTTTCAACATCAGGTAAGCCCAGGCCCCCTCGGTTTTTCCTTTTAGTTAGAGTTGTGTAACTGAGTCGAGGGCGTTTGTTCGCCCAAATGAATTTCGAGAAGAGCCGTCTCACAGCAGTAAAGAAGGCTTTTGGGAGTGCTTTTGCGACAGGGTATAAAAGGCCCCTTCCCCCTGTATTACTTACTCTTTCTTTGCTGCTCCAGCCAAGGCACAGGTCAGAGTAATTTGCTCCACACTGTTCATTTATTGTAATATCTATTTGCACTTTATTTGAACATTTGTGTATTGTTATTTATCCCCTGCTCCCTTTCTCCCTTTCTCTCTGCTTTACCCCTTATGTTGGTTTTAATATTGCTTCATCTGTGTTTTCTGCTGGCCCTGTGTTTCCCCTGTCATTACCCTCGCTTGGATCGCGGCTTTTTACCACAACCGCATCTTCTCTACTGACAGGGTTCTGGGCTTCAAGGCAAGGGTGCTGGGGGTGGGTGGCACGAGGGGGCCCTTTGCCATGCCGTTAGGCAGCGATCACGTGCCGCACGGAATATTTGGATCCCGCGGCACCACAAGATTCACGTCGGCCATCTTGGTTTCACCAGTTCATGATTCCCATGAACTGGCATAGCTTTTCTCTGCAGTATTTTCTTATAAAGGTAAACATTACTTTTCCCTGAGGTGTGTGCACAATGGAGGTATAAATAGACATGCAGGATGTGTTTTCTCCATGATTGCGGATTATAGGTGCTGGTTAAAAGTTTTCAACTCTCTGTCAGGGTGGTGGTCCGGTGCCCGGGACCCAGACACTGTCCGGGCGGCGGTGCGAGGACCAGGACCCAGTATGCCTGATGTTCAGAGTAGGAGTCACAGTGTGCAGGCGGATTAGCAGGGTCTGGTGCTGGGTAACTGCACGCCCCCTGGTGTTGAGCACCAGCGTTTGTGCAGCCACATACTAGAACCCTGATTCAGCTTATGCGGATCCCAGGAACTAGGAACTTGGAATTAAGCAGACCTCCCAGGAGCTGAATAGGGAGGCTCTGCAGCAGGTTTGTATCCAGTACAGAAACAAGGCAAGACTAGAGATAGGCACCATACATGAAAACAAGACAAAACTAGGAGAACAGGGCAAGACTAGAGATAGGCACCATACATGAAAACAAGACTAAACTAGGAAAACCCAGAACCAGAGCAGGACAGAAAGCAGAACATGTACACAAGACATGAGGAAAACAAGAACATAACATAGGCATGACTGGACAGGACTGTACATGGACTGGGATTACAAAATAAAACTGAAGGAATATTGACCCCTTAAGGACACATGACATGTCATGATTCCCTTTTATTTCAGAAATCTGGTCCTTAAGGGGTTAAACAATTAATCTGTCAGTATTTCAGAACTGCTTGCAAAACATAATTGAAAGGAAGTCACAAGCTATGACAGTTTCTATGTATCAGGAAATGCCTAACCACAATGTATATGTGATATTTTGTAAGATTAGATTATTGAATGTAACAGCAGAAACTACTTCCTCTTTTATGTATCTTGTGTAACCTTTTTGTAACCTTTTTGTAACCTTTTGTAACCAATATTCGTGACAAGTATAGTATAAATATAGCGAATCTTGAATAAACGATCAGAAGATTATGGAGAGCAAAAAGTGTGTGTCTGGTTAATACGCTTCCATAAAAATCTTCCCTGAATATTCAGCTGACAATCGAGGGTTGGAGAATAGTGACCAGAGGGACCGAGTCACCAGAGTAGCAGATTTACCTTTCAGCTTGGTGTCAGAAGTGGGATTGTAGCCAAAACCATTTTGGGTGAGTAGTAATTCCTTGTGTCTATCTTGACGCCCTGAATCTATGATCCCCATGGTTTTGTAAGTCTACATCATTTTAGGAAAGGTTATTTAGTATATGTGTTTTCTGTGACTCAGTTTTACATAAGGTCCCGTTACATTAGTCTAGTAAGGGAACTAGACAGAGAGATATATGTATTTCTAGTAAGTGAACTAGAGAAGGTCTAATAAGAGAATTAGACAGATAAAAGGAAGTCTATAAAGTGATATAGACAGAGAATTTAGTATATAAGTGAATATACTACGATAGTGTGCACAGAGTTTCAGGTTCACCTTGTCCACCCTCTAATTGTCATTAGTTAAGTCTGGTTGTGAGTGTGAATAAGTGTTTGAAAGATTTGTCCTAGGAATGGGAAATTACCATGTAAGAATATGAAGTAGTTAACTTTTCTTGTTCATGTGTATTTTATGCTTAAATAAGGTTTATAATCAGTAGTGCTGACTGTAAGGATATGAAATAGTTAAACTCTTTTTGCTTTATATGCTAACCCTGAAAATATACTCACTGAGAATCTTGTTAAAGCACATTTGTAGTGTCCATGTCTTTATTGCAAACAATGATTCTCCATCAATTGGGTGATTGTCTATATTGGGGACACACTTTGGTAAGTTAGTAGTGTGTCCACCCTGAGTCAGCAGTATGGGAAATGTAAGTTCTGGTCCTGAGTGACCAATATATATACATATATATATATATAATAGCAGTACTGTATATTAGAAAAGAACTGACTCGCAGGTTGTACCTGATAGACCTACTTAAATCTTTTGCTTTATTCTTTCTGTTGCATATAAGTATAAGTTTATTACTCTGTTGTATTGTAAGTTATTTCACATGGGATCTGTGTGCCTGGTATGATTGTTGCTTTAATACCATAAGCCCACTACACTTTCTATGAGAGTGGGATAGTGTAAATGTGTTGCATTGTTTGCATGATGAGCTCAGTATTTTTATAACTGAGACAAAATGTCACTTCATTAGTATTTGAAAGTTAATTCCCCATATGGGATTAATTGTATAGAATACCAATCAGCACATCTTCCCTGCCCTGTGTGTTTGTTGCAAAGGATCCATACTGTAAATATAATTTTTGTTTGTTAATAAGAGAGCAACATTTACATTTTCAGCGGTCCAACACATGCTTCATTTTGCGCTGTAAACTAACCTTTTTATTGCAACAGATTCCTTTTAAATGATCCAGTGTAATAATTACTGCATATGTTTTGTGTCTTCTATGTCTCACATTATATGTGTTCTGTTCTTTTAAATTGTGGTATATAGCCTGGATCAGAGATTATTGACAAAGGTTTCTACCTGTTTTACTAAGGCTCTTGGAGACTGACCGGTCTAAGGTTTGCCATGCCTTTTAAACATGGTATAGAATAATTTTTTTTTAAGTCTCTGAGAGTTCTGTAAGATTCTGGTGAAACCATGTCTGTGTAATCTGGTCCAAATGTTTGCTCAATTTCTATAAGATTTAAGTTGATGCAGTATCATCTCAGATTAGTTAATGGAAGTTTCATACAAATATTTGAGTTATGAGCGCGCTATATAAATGGATCCTTTCTCTGTATACAATACTATAGTAGATTAAAGTAATGAAGTTAATAAGAATAAAAAAAAATAAAAAAAATAAAAAAATAATAAAATAAAGTATACATAAGAATCCCTAAAATAAATCTAATATAAACTAAAAATGGTATACCTTATAATATGTTCTGAGTACAGCTGTTAACTGTTTATTCTGTGTAAATGGTGACTGTGATAATGTGTGAAGTGTGCAGCTTAACTGGAAAGTGGTTTAATTTATATGTTGCTGTGTTGTTTTCTGATTGTGTTCTGATATAGCTATATGGGAATGGAGATTTGGAGGTATTAGTTTAAGACTGCTTTCATATTGTGTCTACCTGTGTTTCCTAGGAGGGACACAGAGTGTGTAGTTGTGTGCTCATGAATGTGTTTTCTGTATTGGCATATCTGCTGGGTACCCGATACGTGTATCTACTAAGTCTGTTTTGTGAGATGTCTGTTTTGTGAGATGACATGTAATATTACATTGAATGCTGAGTATGAGTTATATGGTTTGAAATGAATTGGTGTGTTATGTGTTTCATGTATTTTATTGTCCATTGTGTAGGAGTTTAACTAGCAGAGTGATTTGCATATCATTAACGCAAGCATTTAGTGTTTTTACAAAAGGTGAAATGCTGTCCAGCCGGCTAGAATGAAACAATTGTATGCTATCGCTCATGGAGCACGAAAAGCGCTTGTTACATCCCACGTGAAAGGGGCCCCGCAAACTTCTGCTGTTCAAATCGTGGCTCCACATTTCCATTTGCAAACTGATTAATCCTGAAAGTCATTCTTTTACTGATAAAAAGGATTGAATGGACAAGATGTCTCTCCCTCATAAAGGAGTTCTAATAGGGGAGTATTGTCCAGCTCAGAGTTAACTATACTTTTAAAGTATATTGCATTGTTTGTGTCAAAGTAAGATTCATCTAGTATGCCTCATTGATTATGGGGTAATAATAACATGGTATTTTAATAGAGATTAGACATTTTCTGAAATTTATAAGTGAGGTAATTTTAATCGCCTAAACTACTGTATTATATTTGTATGGGTAAATTGAAAGCATTTTGCAGATCCAGAAGAGCATTAATAAATAATATAATAATCTCACTATGTGCCAATTTATGCAAAGAGGCTATCCAAAGTACGCACTAACGGGTTAAACTTGTTTTCTTGATAAGCGTATAACATTTAGTTTTGTGGTTAGACTTTTGATACTCAATTTGAAATATGTCCCAATTACATCCTTGCATGGCACCAGGTACAGGTAGCAATATGTGTTTTAAAAATTTGCAAGGTCTTAGTGTTTTCAATATATTATAATAATGGAAAAGTACCTAACCGCATGTCTGCATTACGCTCATGACACAGACTGTCAGTATTGCAAGCCCTATATGAAGGCTATGCTTTCATTGTTGATGTATATACCCCTAGACAACCTTGCTTTATATACAAAATTTAACTATCCATACAGCCTTTAAAAGCTTATTAATATTATATCTGTGTGGTACACAAAGAGGGGGCTGTGAGTTAGGTAATCCCATCCTGCATATGGAATAAAGGCAGAGGTAGAGGATTTAGTCAAAGGGTCTAACTTTTGTAGAGGTAACAACTTCAGCATTGGTGGAACACACTGTTCTAATTGTGGATAGCAGGGTCACTGGAAAAATGAGTGCCCAAACCCACCCCCACAGATTCCTCAATACCAACCATAGCTTCCAACCTATACCCACACCCAACAACCCCAGCCTAATACACAGATGGTTCATGTTTGTAATATTTTATATAGGTTTAGGTGTTAATCCAAGAGTATTGAATTATTCGGGATTATTAAAGTAATTAATTTTGAATATCAAATCAAGGTTCCAGTTTAGGAACAGAGTTTTATTGGGAATTATCCCCATATGTATATGTTAGTGTTTTAATATTCATCCTAACAAGGATTTCTATAGAGTGAGTGCTACTCTCATCCGTGCAAAGGCATTCCAAAGGGGTATTATGTAAAACTTTATAGAAGACAGATTGCATAAAATATAAGAGAAGTACATGTTACACAAATTAAGGGTTTAACCTTAATCTCTAATTTAAGTTTTAGCCTAGGTAATTAATTCATGTTGTATTGATCCTTGTGTTTGTATGATTGTAGAGACCGTCCTGGAGTGTTTGTGCCGCCTGATTTCTGGGACTACACACCAATCTCTCTGGCTGACCATGCAATAAGTATTTTGCAATTACGTCTGTTTGGTCATAATCCATGCAGGCCGAAGAAACTGAGATACTTATTTATGAGGACATAAACTTTGCACGCAAGAACCTGGAAAGTCCTGAAGGTGCAGTGCTGTCTAATGCCGCTGGTTCTGTAATAACCCTTTCAACCATTGGGGTGTTGCACAGAGCTTTGTGGTGAAAATCCAGCAAACAAAAGAAGAACTATATGGAAGCTGACATTGTCTTGTTGTCAGCCATATTGCTACCCTTAGCCATTTTTATGGAACAAAATGTCTGGTGTCTAAACTGATTTCTTTATACTCTGTGAAAGACTTATTCTATTTTTCTGAACTATGCTGAACTATTGAACTATTTTTATTTTTATTTTTGTAGAGTTAGCCAGAGAGAGAGGAAGTGTTAGCTGACCCAGGGATGGATGTACTATGTGTGTTTTTGATATATGTTGAGTGTGCCAGGGATGGATTCCCATGTTTTGAGGAACTGCGTGAGGATATGACTGGTTTTGACTGGACTTTTGGAATAGGGAAATGGTTAAAAGATATAGGACGCAAGGTCCTGGTTGTGCAAAAATATAGTTGCTATAAGCCCAAGTTCCATTCTGTCTTAAACATCCATTTTCTATATATCTGTCTGCAAAAGTATTAAGTGGTTTTTGTTTTGTTTTTTTTCTGCTGAGTTTCTGTTTCTTGTAGACCACATGATTGCTTGGGAATGCCATAATGTGGAAATTTCTCTGTCTTGGGAGAATGTTAACCGATGATATGAGCAATATATATTGCTCAAAGAGGGGTAACAATTGTGATTATTGGGGCTCAGTTGGATGGAACACCGGGACACATTGGGGTTATAAGCCACAGAATGCATTAGATAAAAAGGATACGAATGGGAAGTCCCTCTTGACTAGAATGACCTTAACAAAGCCAGGTACATGTACCCCTATAGGGCAAACTGGGCACGCCATGAAATTTACCTTAAATATTGAAAACCCCAGTCCTGGAGATCAAGGTATTTATATTCTCAGTACCTTTTTAAGAGGAGGTATTGGAGGTGATTGAGGAAAATTCCAGTTAAAATATATATGGAACTCCTCAAAATGGGAAAGCCTCACCTCTAGACAAACTCTTGTTAATCCTCTAAAGCCCCACATTCAAACCCTTGGTGATATGATGGCCATAGCAGATCCCACGTTTGGAGATACCACAACGTTAGAAACAGGGTATGCAGATACAAACCTATGGCTGGAATGGTTGAGATATAATGCCCATTCCAGCAATAGGTCAAACTGTTATGTATGTGGTAGTGCCAGACCTCATCTAGGAACTGTACCCTTACATGTCCCTGATGAGTACTGGGAATGTTTCCTAAGTTTGTTTTCAGGTATCACTGTTAATACTACAGAATGTGAAGAATGGAAAAAGGGTCACCCTATTGGTGAACCCAAGTTTAATTTAAATGATGTTGTCCCAGTATATCCTGGTAATTATACTTGTTTTCAGGGAAATAATAATGGTAAGGTGGGTACACAATTTGATAACTTTTCTTCAGGATTCTGCTCCGCCTACAGTAATATAACCTTAGTGAATCAAACACAATCTATATAAAAATACGTTCTAGACTCCCCACTCCCTGGAGAGGAGAATGTGCCCCAGCCAAAATAATCATGCCCCTCCATATATTTGGCGACTCTCTCCCTGAAATTAAGGTTGTAACTGATTCCACAAGAAGGAAAAGGGAATCCCCACAAGGTAGTTTCGACCCACATATCTATCTAGATGCCATTGGTATTCCAAGAGGGGTTCCTAATGAATTTAAAGCTAGAGACGAGGTGGCAGCAGGATTTGAATCAATATTTCCCATTATAACAGCTAACAAGAATGTTAACTGGAATAATTATATATATTATAATCAGCAAAGATTTGTAAATTATACACGAGATGCATTACAAGGTCTTGCTGAACAATTACAGGCTACCTCACAAATGACTTTCCAGAATAGAATGGCCCTTGATATGATTTTAGCAGAAAAGGGAGGAGTCTGTAAATTACTTGACTCCGGTGTTTGTTGTACCTATATTCCAGAGAACACTGGCCCTAATGGTAAAATAACCCTAGCTATAAAGAAATTGGAAGACCTATCCATAGAAATGAAGAGGAATTCAGGTATTGATCACCCATGGGCAGATATGTTTAAGTTTGACAGTATCCTAGACTGGCTAAAGAATATTGCAATACTTATTGTTATGGTTCTGATCCTTGCTCTACTTGTTTATGCTATTTTCAAGATTATTGTATTCTGCATTTACAAACATACACGCAACACTGTTCCTGTAAAATCCCCAGCTTGAAATGATGAGTATCTCCAAATGTATACACATAACCGAAGCAATGGTGAACATACTGATACAGATCTATAAGTTTGTGGTGCTGGTCAGATGCCTAGTCCTATGCTATGGGAATAGTGGCCGAAGACATAATGAAAGACCTGCAGGATTGGCTAGCAATCCTGAATATACCATGGCAGATGGCTGGTTGTCTGACCAGGACTCCTTAAATAGGGTATGAGCAAGATATTGCTCAAAGAGGGGGAAATGAAGGAATATTGACCCCTTAAGGACACATGACATGTCATGATTCCCTTTTATTTCAGAAATCTGGTCCTTAAGGGGTTAAACAATTAATCTGTCAGTATTTCAGAACTGCTTGCAAAACATAATTGAAAGGAAGTCACAAGCTATGACAGTTTCTATGTATCAGGAAATGCCTAACCACAATGTATATGTGATATTTTGTAAGATTAGATTATTGAATGTAACAGCAGAAACTACTTCCTCTTTTATGTATCTTGTGTAACCTTTTTGTAACCTTTTGTAACCAATATTCGTGACAAGTATAGTATAAATATAGCGAATCTTGAATAAACGATCAGAAGATTATGGAGAGCAAAAAGTGTGTGTCTGGTTAATACGCTTCCATAAAAATCTTCCCTGAATATTCAGCTGACAATCGAGGGTTGGAGAATAGTGACCAGAGGGACCGAGTCACCAGAGTAGCAGATTTACCTTTCAAAAACAAGACAAGAGATACAAGGTGAAACAAGAGGAGACATAACTAGGCACTATATATGAAAAGTATGGGGATTTAGTTACATTATATGATCGTACATTGCATAAGCCTGCCAACAACGCCAATGTACCCCATATCTGGCAGGTATCCTACTCTGCCTAATGCAAGCTAACCCACCCAAAGAAAACACACATAGTACTTACCTGCAAGAAAGGGCAGAGACTTGAAACACTGCTGCAGGTCCAAACTGAAACAAAAGGAAAATGGGAAAAAAAAAATGGGTGTGGCAACATAAAGCAAACATTTAAATGAATCCAAGAGACTGGGAAATCCAGGGACGGAATTTAAGAATGAACCCAGAAACCCAACATAAAGAAAACCAGACATGGAATAGAAAACCAGAAAAAACAAGAAAAACTAAGCAAGGATAGTAAAAAGAGTACTGGATACCAGAAGCCATTGCCAGAATGATCCGCAACGAGGAACAGGATGTGACACTCTCTCCTACACTCACTAGTGTTCACCTCCAAGGATATAAGCCCTCTCCATTGGGGCAACAGCATTCAAATACCATATGTGGGTGCACATAATTGAATATATTACAGGGATGCCCCCCCCCCTAAGCTGGGTGACCCCCAAGCGAGTCTGCACAGGCCTTTTGGTTACAAGACTCGCTTGGGGGCGACCCCCAAGCGAGAACTGCACAGGCCTTTTGGTGGCAGGAATACTACAGGGTGAACCCCTACACTGGGTGACCCCCAAGCGAGACTTGTACAGACCCTTCAGGGCAAACATTCTATAGGAGTGACCCCCCTTACGGCTGGGGTGACCCCCCACACCTTAACAAGGCCCTATATATATATATATATATATATATATATATATATATATATAAATGTTGTGTGGCTGGCCCCCTTCTCTATGCCACGACAGTTTCGGGACTGCATAGAACAGAATTCAATATTCTATATATATATATATATATATATATATATATTTAAGGATAACATATGACACCTGTGGCAAAACCAGCCTCTTCAGCATGTATTTTCATGTGTGGGATGCTATCCCTTTAAGGACTGTTAGAACCAAGTTGATAGCTGTATATGTGTATTGTGCGAACAAAAGCATTCGTATGTTGGTGGCGAGAAAGCCACCAGCATTCATACAATAGCTTCCCAAACAGGGTATTTCAACTAACTACCGAATGGGAGACCACACACAGGAGGTCGTGTGTCTCCCATTAAAGATTGCAACAATGTTTCCTTCGGTGATTATTGTGTTTCAGGGTGGCCGTCGTTCGGCTACCGACCACGCGGCGGTCGGCCATCTTGTTTCCTTTGTTAGCCCAGCGGTATTTGGTCGTCGAGCGCCTGGAACTAAAATCGGCTACTTGACGGCACGAATACCGTTGCACTTCCAGGCCGTTCGGGAGCACCGGTCCTTCGGTAGTTTGTTCCCCTATATGTATTCGGTATTTTAAGATGACTATAAAGTAATATGTATTTTTGTGGGGTGTTCGGTTATTTATGCTGGGATCTGAGCGGTACTTTCACGAACTGTGCGCTCAGACCCCAGCTATCTACCAAAGGTCCATTCGTTTGAATAAAGCGAATAATGTAAAAGTTATTCATTTTCATGTAAAATGTCGGTTTTGCTGCACGGAGGGATAATCCACTTAACGGTATATTCTAGTGGGAGTATCCCTCTCGTACAGTCGTGCATGATGGGAGAAATGTCCAGGTTATTAAGTTCCCCATGTAGTCCCCTACTCTCCACCCTCGCTGGTAGGATGTCCTCATTCTTTACAAATGGTGGCAACCCACGGACCTCTCATTTACGAAGGCATTCGGGTCCTGCTCGCCAAATGAGCAGTCCAGTTGTCTCCGGACAGGTCAGGTTTCCTTCAAGAAGAAATTCATGGTTAGGAAAAGACAAGGAACTACCTGGAATGGCTACATATCGGTGGTTCGATACGTAAACCGCTCGGGCAGGGCATGATCCTGGGATCTCACAGAGGTGACAACGGACATATACCAGTTCTGCCTGACTCGCAACACCACTCTACGTGCAGTATGCTCAGTGGCTTACTAAGGGGGGGGGGGCGGAGGGGGCGGTCCGCCCCGGGTGCAAGCAGGGTGGGGGGTGCCTTGGGAGGGGGCGCCGCCAGGAGCACCACCCCCCATGCTGCAGCCGCCCGAGCGCCCTGCAGAGAGCCTCAGGCGGCTGCAGCTTTGCCCGCCCGGGGGCAGCCTGAGGAGAGGGGCTGACAGGAGGGAGCACTCAGCGCTCCCTCCTGTCAGTCCCTCCTTGTAGTGTGGCTGAGCCCTCTATTGGTCCGCTGGTACAGGGAGCACACAGAAAAACACACAATTCATTACACACACTGCATTACACAGACATACATACACAAGCAATGCAATCGTTACACACAGTGCATCCCTTACACACACAGAAACACACAATGCATTCATTACACACACTCAATGCACCCCTTACACACATTCAATGCATCCCATACATACACAGAAACACACCTTGCAGCCCTTACACATACAAACACAATTTCACACAATGCATTCCTTACACACATATCAGGACATCCCCTACACACTCCACCCCCTGTGAACAAACTCATTGGTGGAACATGAAGGTGGACCCTGGGACCCAGACCTTGAGCTGTGTAAAGGACCCCCAAAAAATGGAGCTGCTTCCCGTTCTCCCAGAACATTGATTTTTGTGACCACAGTTACAAACCGCCTCCAGAGAGCCTGTTCTGCACCAGACCAGTGGAGCCAGACTGCAGCTAGAGCCCATCATCATCCTCATCTGCTTGTAAGTAGGCAATCTAGTATATTATTCGTGGCACTAATCTCTTATTTACCTCACATAAAAGAAACACTATAGTCCCCAGAACCACTGCAGCTTAATGTAGTGGTTCTGGTGTCTATATCCTGTCCCTGCAGGCCTTTTAATGTAAACACTGCGGCACTGCAGTACTGGCGTTAGATAACATGGCAAATCATATGGGTGGGGCATTGTGATGTCACATGGGGGGGCGGCAAACTTTACTTTTGCCTAGGGCGGCAAAAATCCTTTCACCGGCCCTGGCTGGAGTGGGCTGTGTGAGCTGTGGCCGCACAGTGCCCCATGGTAGTTAGGGCACACGGAGGAAAAGTGGGGCGGAGCTAAGCAAAACCGGAGGCGGAGCCACACTGGCGCTGAGGGCGGGGCTTTGGGGGGGGCAAGGAGGTGCCAAGCACAGGATCCGCCCCGGGTTCCAAATGCTCTAGGTACGCTCCTGAGTATGCTCACCAGCATTTGTACAACCCCTGTAATGTCAGTAGGGAAACCCCTTGCATGGGGAATCCCATAAATACTGTGACCTGTGATTAAAAGCTCAGTTGACTCCCAGCCTATGTGTTGTCTAG
>OW240919.1:70403581-70416676 GCA_933207985.1 Pelobates cultripes
AGCTGATTCCAAAACGTGCGTGCGCTCTGATGACGTGGTGGCACACACACATCCACATGACCCCTAATCCGCCGGATGGAATGTAGTGTATAGGAATACCAGTTTGTGTACGGGATGTAGTGTGTGTGTGTGTATAGGAGATGCAGTGTGTTTGTGTGTAAGAGATAGAAAGCAGTGTGTGTTTGTGTGTAAGGAATGCATTGTGTGTTTCTGGGTGTGTGTAAGGGATGCATTGTGTGAATCTGTGTTTGTATGTGTAAGGGATGCATTGTGTGTTTTTGTATGTAAGGGGGTGTGTTTGTATGTGTGCGTAAGGGATGCATTGTGTGTTTTTGTATGTAAAGGATGCTTTTTGTGTGCAAGGGCTGCATTGTGGGTGTGAGTGTGTGTGTGAGGGATGCATTGTGTGTGTTTGAGGGATGCATTGTATTTGTGATGGATGCATTGTGTGTTAGGAAAGCATGTTGTGTTTCTGTGTGTGTATAGGATTCACTGTATGTTTTGGTGTCAGTAGGGATGCATTGTATGTTTCTGTGCATATATCTGGGTGTGTAGGGATGTATTGTGTGTTTCTGTGTATGTGTAAGGATGCATTGTGTACAGGGCCGGACTGGGAATTAGAGATATGGGGCTGTAGTAGGGTATAGGAGCAGTGGTGCAATGTGTGAGGGGTGCAATGTGTGTGAAAGGTTCAGTGTGTGGGGGGCAGTGTGTGAATGTGTGTGTGTGTGGGGGCAGTGTGTGAATGTGTATGGTGTGTGTGTGGACAGTGTGTGTATGGGGCTAGAGTTCAATCCTACTACTGCGACCACCAGGAAGTGGTGAGAGTGAACTCTAGCCCGTAGCTCCAGGGCTAGAGTTCACCTCGTGAGAGCCAGAGCGTTGCCCCGGGTCCTCTATTTCTCCCCCTCTGCTCCTCTGTGTCAATGTCTCCCCTCCCCTTCCCAGTCTCCCTCTTCCCCCTCTGCCTCTTTCTTCCCCTCCCCTTGTGTGTCTCTCTCATTTCTCCCTCTTTGTGTCTCTCTTCCTCCTCTGTCTCTTTCACCCCCTTTCCCTGTGTCTCTCCCCTCTCCCCATCTCTCTCCCTCCCCCCTGCACCATGTCTCTATTCCCCTCACCATCTCCCCCATCTATCCCCCCTTCCCCTGTGTCTCTCCCCTCTCCCTCCCCTCTCCACCATCTCTCTATTCCCCTCACCATCTCTGCCCCCTTTCTCTGTCTCTCCCCTCTCCCCATCTCTCCCCCTCCCCTTTCCCTCGTCTCTCCCTCCCTCCCTCCCCCTCCATCATCTCTCTATTCCCCTCACCATCTCTGCCCCGTGTCTCTCCCCATCCCCCCCATTTACCTTAGAGGAGGCAGGGGTCCGGCAGCGTTCCAGGCTGGAGCCGCCGGGCCGGGTGGCAGCTTCGCCGGTCCGGCGGCACTGGTGTCTGAAGGAGGAGGAGCCTGTCTACCATGCTCCCTCGCGGTTCCCACAATTCCCAGCACAGGAACCGCGAGGGAGCAGCCCAGCCCCCTTTTAGTGTATCTCTTGTTCCACTCATCTCTTTGTATGTCTCCTACATCCTCCCAACCCCTTTGTGTTTCTTACTCCCCCACAGCCCCTTTGTGTTTTTTACTCTTCCCAGCTCTTTTACCCCCCACCCCAGGTCCCTCCATCACGAGTGACTCTGTTTGTCTCCCTCTTTAGCCTCTCTGTGTGTCTCTGTCTCCCCTACCAGCTCCTATGTGTTTCTCTTTCACCACTCCCTCAGTTTCTATGTGTGTCTTAAACTCCCCTCATCCCTTAATAATCTCTTTCACTCATCCCCTTAACAGTCTCCTCTTCTCCTCTACTCCCACTGTCCCTTAGAGGTGTCTCATCTTGTCCCTGAGAACTATCCCCTGTTCTCCTGTCCCTTAGTTTCTTTCCCCTTAAAGGGACAATCCAGTGCCAGGAAACAATCCGATTTCATGGCACTGCAAGTCCCCTCTCCCTCCCACCCCCATCCCCAGTTGCTTCAGGTCACTTACCTGAGACCCTGCCGCTCCTCCCAGTCATTACGTCAGCTGGTGGGTGAGACTGATCCCGCCTGCCGGCTGAGGAGACCTAATGTGCATGCGCTGAAATGCCGCGCACGGGCATTAGAGCTCTCCATAGGAAAGCATTGAAAATGGTTTTCAATGCTTTCCTATGGGGAATTGAGTGACGCTGGAGGATGTCCAGCGACGCTCTAGCACAGAAAACCTGTACTATGGACACCGAATAATTACACTTGCAGGGTTAAGGGTAGTGAGAGTTGGCACCCAGACCACTCCAATGGGCAGAAGTGGTCTGGGTGCCTGGAGTGTCCCTTTAATGCTTCTGGCAAAAGTAACCTTGTCACTGGTTCTTGGAGGGGCCTGTTTGCCAGCCTCCTGCCCTGTGATTATGGCCTCCCTCTCCTTGTGCTTGCTCCCCCTGTCCCCTTTGTTGTCCCTCTCTTCCCTGGTGGTCTCTCTCCTCCCCTTGTGTGCCTCCTACCTCCCTATGTAGTGTGGTCGGGCGGCACAGGCCGCGGTACAGGAGCTTCTGTTTCTGACAATCTAGCTTGTCTGGAAGACATCCTTTTAGCCTCCCTAATATATTCTAAGTGTTTGTGATCTGTTATGATTATGAGGGGTATTATGGATCCTTCCTCTAGATGTCTCCATTCCTTTAAAGCTAAAATGATATCCAGTAACTCCCTGTTTCCTACATCATAATTAATTTCTGCCAGCAATAGCTTTCTGGAAAAGAAGACACAGGAGTGCAGTGGCTTATGATGACTTTCTCTCTGTGAAAAGGTGACACCAACCACTTTTTCAGAGGCATCTACTTCCAGCAGGAACGGTTTGCTAGGATCAGGATGAGAAAGTATAGGAGCTGAGGTGAACAAAGCTTTGAGATGCTCAAAGACATCAATGGCCTCATTAGGCCAGAACTGGCTCTTAAAATTTTTATGTGTCAAATTGGTTATTTGGGCTATTACCGTAGAAAACCCCTTTATAAATCTACAGTAATAATTAGCAAACCCAGTAAATCTTTGGATAGCCTTCAAACCGAGAGGAAATAACCTGGAAGGTGGTTAGTGCCATATATATTTGTAACAAGATAGGGAAGGTCTCATGGGTAATGAAGGTCTCATGGGCTTCTTAAGAGGTCTACCATTTATGGCCTCAATGGCCAAAGGTGTTCACCTCTCCTTTAGAGGTATATTGTGTATGGACACGAAGTGAGTATCTATAACATTTTCTGCTGCTCCTGAGTCAAGTAATGCATTACAATCAACCCTGAGATCATGAGATAGGATGGACATAGGAAGGAGAAGTCCAGTAAGAGGCATTGCAGGGGACATAAACATAACACCTAAGGTCGGTCCCCTAGCCGTCCTTAGGTGCGCAAGTTTTCCAGATGTATTAGGCAGTTGTTTCTCATATGTCCTTTTTTTGCCACAATACATACAAAGGCCCTCATTTCTCCTATATTGTCTCTCTGTTTCTGACAATCTCATAACCCCTAGTTGCATGGGTTCTGGTTCCGCTACAACCAAAGTCGGCTTTTGGACAACAGGGTTGGAAAATCAGGGATCAAGAGGAGTGCTATTTCTTCTGGACCTATTCATGATTTTTTCCCTTTCTCTTAATCTATTATCGATTTGCATCATATCGGTGATGTACTTGCTTAGTTTATCTGGTACGTCCCTGGCTGCAACCTCATCAAGAATGGTATTGTACAAACCTACTGCGAAGTTGGTAGCTAGTCCAATCCACCTGTAAGGCTAGTGTATGGAACCTGATGGCGTAATCTGCCACAGTATGGCTACCTTGCTTTATGTGCATTAGTGCTTCGGCAGCATTCATTTCCTTACCCAACGGTTCAAAAGTAAGTTTGAATTCCACGAGAGACTCAGCATAAACATATGCAATAGATTTATTACTCTCCCATAAGGGATTGGCCACGGTCAATGCCTTCCCTATCAACTGGTTCATTAAAAACCCAATCTTTGATCTATCAGAAGGAAATGAACTGGGAGAGACTTTAAAGTGGTATTCTGTCAGTTTTAGAAAACCAGAACACTCCTGTGCATCACCACCAAAATGAGGTGGTGGTGATAGATAAATAGTGCCTTGGAAACAATAGGAACAACCACATCAGAATGGGGTGGAATTAGTTGTGGATCATTGGGTTGTAAATGAGCAGTATGGGCCAAGAAGGTTTGAAAGGCCTGGGCAAATTAATCCATATGATGATTAATGTCCTTGACCCTTCTCTCGCAAACTACCATATGCTGACATAGTTCTGCAGGGTCCATGGCCCTGTCGTAATGTCAGGTCAAAACAGTGGCCCAACACTCAGAACTAAGCCAAACAAGGAAATACAAATAAACAAAGGTAAAACGCATAACCGGGCCTTAATATGGCCGGAATTAACATAAATAGAATAATCAGTAACTAGCCGAGGTCAGGGGTAGTGATGTAGTGAACGTCGAACGCGAACTTCCGCAAATGTTCGCGAACCAGCGAACCGCCCGAACCGCCATTGACTTCAATGGGCATGCGAATTTTAAAACACACAGGGACTCTTTCTGGCCACAATAGGGATGGAAAAGTTGTTTCAAGGGGACTAACACCTGACTGTGGCATGCCGGAGGGGGATCCATGGCAAAACTCCCATGGAAAATTACACAGTTGATACAGAGTCTGGTTTTAATCCATAAAGGGCAGAAATCACCTAACATTCCTAAATCACAATCAATATGGATTGACACCTGACATATGACATATTGACACCTTTACATATGGATTGACACCTGTCCTCAGAGCCCCTGATGCACACGGACACAGAGCAGAATTAGAGACTGGTCCCCCTACATAGGGTCACTTGGCAGATATGGATTGACACCTGTCCTAAGGATCCCTGATACACACTGACACAGAGCAGAATAGGGACTGTTCCCCCTGCATAGGGTCACTTGGCAGATATGGATTGACACCTGTCCTAAAGTTCCCTGATACACACTGACACAGAGCAGAATAGGGACTGGTCCCCCTACATAGGGTCACTTGGCAGATATGGATTGACACCCGTCCTCAGAGACCATGATACACACTGACACAGAGCAGAATAGAGACTGTTCTCCTACATAGGGTCACTTGGCAGATATGGCTTGACACCTGTCCACATAGATATCGTGATACACACTGACAGAGCAGAATAGAGACTGTTCCCCCTACATAGGGTCACTTGGCAGATATGGATTGACACCTGTTTACAAACTGCTATTTGTAACGGGCCCTTTAAATGGCAAATTGCCCTGTTTCCCTGGGTTGTGGAGAAGCCTCTTTGCCAGCCTCCTCCCGCATGACTATGGCCCCTGGGAGATTGTGGAAATGTATGCACTTTTATTTGGTGTGTATGGCCCTTTAAGACTGTCGGTGGGCATATTGGGGCTTATGGACTCTTTATGTGACTGGTGCTGGCCCTTTAAACACCTTTTTTGGGACATCAGGAAGATTGGGACACTGCCCCTTTAAGGCCGTGTCCCCAGACTTGTTGGGGACACTGCCCCTTTAAGACGGTGTCCCCTGTGTCCCCAGACCTGGTGCAAACCCTTTGTGCCTGCCTGGCTAATTCCCACTTGGTTCAGTAAATGGGGCTTACTGAACCAAGTACCACACAGGCAGACCACCCAGAAGTGGAAGTGTGCAGGCAATTTACCTCCCAGAAGCTGCGGTTAACCGCAGCTTAATTGACAATGCTGGGAGGTCTTTGTTCGTTGCCAAACACGTGGCGGCGCCATCTTTGATCAAATGTTCATGAATCAAGCAATGGTCAATACAGCTGAGTTTCACCTCTCCCTACTGGTTTTACATGTAGAGACCAAGTCCCATTCGGCGATGGGACTTAGTCTTTTTTTCAGCCGTTTTTTTCAGCCTTATTTCAGCTGCAGAGACTAAGTCCCATTCGCGATGGGACTTAGTCGTTTTTTCAGCCTGAAATAGACCGACCTCACAGCCCAAATCTATGGAACTGTTTTGGGCAGGAAAATGTGCTTGCGGTCGGTCATAAAGGGACCTCCAGCTAACTTTTTAACCCCTGGATGGATTTGGCTGATTTTTGGTTATGTTTATGTTTTAAGTGTGCTGATTCCAAATATGTAATTATGAAGATGGGATGTGTAGTTTTAAAGTTACAGTGTATGGCTAAAAACTGTATTTTTACTGCCTGTGTTTAATTATGTTAATCTCTTCCCAAACGTCATTTCGTTCAAAGTGGAGAGAATGTTAAAAAAATATATTTTTGTTCGGAGTGTGAGAAATGCTTTTCAGCCGCTTCTAATCTTAAGCATCATTTGAGGAGCCATACAGGAGAGAAACCTTATTTGTGGTGTGTTTAGTATTGTTCTGATCAGTTTAATACCTTCCGCGTCTCCTATCAGTGGACGTGTATATGGCAGCCATTTTAGGAACCGTACACCTGGGACCCGAGCAAGGTCACCTCGTTCAACAGGCTTGCAGCGTATCCTCCAGGAAGAAGAGCCTGAACCCTTACCGGCTGCACGTGTCTTACCTGTACATGGAAAGCTGCTGTGGTTCCTTGATGAGCCAGCTGCCCGTGAGTTAACATGTCCCGTGGAGAAGCACTCTGTCCTGTAAAGCCTCACCAAAAAAAAGGAGTGGTGTGTTTAGTATTGTTCTGATCAGTTTAATACCTTCCGCGTCTCCTATCAGTGGACGTGTATATGGCAACCATTTTGTCAGATTCAAGTTCTTGTGCCCCACAGTTCAAAATAACATTCAAATGACAATTCATGACAGATCACACAAGTGAATAGCCCTGCCAACATCTTCTCAGAATTTTTTCGTTTTCTATGAAGAAATAGAAATGCAAGAGCAGAATAGAGACTGTTCAGTTTAATACCTTCCGCGTCTCCTATCAGTGGACGTGTACACGGCATTGATTTTTGTAACAGGGAGATGGAAGAAGAGGCTTGGTCGGTCCTCTTACTGCAAATTTGGGGCACTGCGCGGTCAAGCTAATGTGACACCAGATAGGAGTGGTGTGTTTAGTACTATTTTTATCAGTTTAATACCTTCCGCGTCTCCTATCAGTGGACGTGTACACGGCATTGATTTTTGTAACAGGGAGATGGAAGAAGAGGCTTGGTCGGTCCTCTTACTGCAAATTTGGGGCACTGCGCGGTCAAGCTAATGTGACAACAGATAGGAGTGGTGTGTTTAGTACTATTTTTATCAGTTTAATACCTTCCGCGTCTCCTATCAGTGGTCGTGTACACGGCAGTAATTTCTGTAACAGGCAGATGGAAGAAGATGCTTGGTCGGTCCTCCTAACTGGAGACTGTGTTGCTGTACGGGTGGCAGGTGGAGCCATTTATAAAGTACACACTGCTTTATAAAGCCATTTATAAAGTACACACTGGCGGCTTGAACCCTAGTTGGTGGCGGATAAGTCACGCAAGTCAAGCGGCATTCAGAGTTATAATACAGCAGCGTGTGGACCATTTTTAGCCCAAGGCAGCTCATCTCATCAGGCCTTTTTTACATAGGGTCACTTGGCAGATATGGATTGACACCTGTCCTCAGAGACCATGATACACACTGACACAGAGCAGAATAGGGACTGTTCCTCCTACATAGGTCACTTGGCAGATATGGATTGACACCTGTCCTCAGAGACCATGATACACACTGACACAGAGCAGAATAGAGACTGTTCCCCCTACATAGGGTCACTTGGCAGATATGGATCTACACCTGTCCTAAGGATCCCTGATACACACTGATACACACCTACTTGGATGGTATAGACATTTTTAGCTGCTCCTGGCCCGAACACCTGACCCACATAGGAGCCGTAATAGACCAGATTAGGGAGTCCGGACTGACCCTAAAGCCCAGTAAGTGCCATATAGGAACGTGTAAAAACCTCCCCAAGAGGGCCCCAGAGTGTGAACAGGCCTTCCAACAGCTCAAGACAGCGCTCATTAAATCACCTGTACATTCTGCTCCTGATCCAACTAAACACTTTCTCGTCCATACAGACGCTTCTATGCTTGGATTGGGAGCAGTACTGAGCCAAGTCGGAGCAGATGGTGGCGAGCAACCCGGGGCTTATCTAAGCCGTAAACTTTTGCACAGCGAAGTATATTCACTGACATTGAAAAGGAGTACATGGCGGTGGTGTGGGCCCTCAAAAAGCTGCAACCTACTTGTATGGACAACCGTTTACCTTACTCACAGATCACAACAAATTTGGGGCACTGCGCGTGCAATCTAATGTGCCACCAGATAGGAGTGGTGTGTTTAGTACTATTGTTATCAGTTTAACCACTGTTACGTCCCCTATCCGTTGATGTGGAGCAAGACGCAGCAGCAGAAGAGGACTCAGCCGAGGAGGTTATGGAAGAGGATGGAGTAGGAGGAGTAGAGGAGGTGGCAGCAGGACTGCCTGCAAGTCGTGGCGGTGTCACCAACTCCTCTGCAGAGCCATGCATTCCATGCTTGGCAGCAGTCAGCAGGTTTACCCAATGCGCAGTGTGGGTGATATACCTGCCCTGACCATGCTTTGCAGACCAGGTATCAGTGGTCAAATGGACCCTTGCCCCAACACTGTGTGCCAGAGATGCTATTACTTCCTTTTGCACAATTGAGTACAGGTTGGGGATTGCCTTTTGCGAAAAGTAATTTCGGCCGGGTACCTTCCACTGCGGTGTCCCAATAGCTACAAATTTTTTGAACGCCTCAGACTCCACCAGCTTGTATGGTAAAAGCTGGCGGGCTAATAGTTCGGACAAGCCAGCGGTCAGACGCTGGGCAAGGGGGTGACTTTCTGACATTGTCTTCTTACGCTCAAACATGTCCTTGACAGACACATGACTGTGGGAAGATGAGCGTGAACTGCTCAAGGCGGGAGGCGGAGTGGCGGATGGTTGAGAGGGGACAAGGAGGACAGCAGTGGTTGACGTGGCTGAAGATGCTGGACCAGGAGGAGGCTGGCGGCTTAGAGTAGGCGAGCTACTTGTACTCATGTGTTGATCCCATAGGCGTCTGTGATGTGAGATCATGTGCCTACGCAAAGCAGTTGTACCTAGGTGGGTGTTGGACTTCCCACGACTCAGTTTCTTTTGGCACAGGTTGCAAATGGCATCGCTGTTGTCAGAGGCAGACACACAAAAAAAATTCCACACTGCTGAGCTCTGCAATGACGGCATTCTGGTGGTGGACACAGCATGCGTTGATTGGCGTGCTGTCGGGCTGACCCCGGGTGCCGATGCATGCTGTCTGACTGTGCCACTAGCTCCTTGCGACGACCTCCCCCTGCTTCGAACTCGTCTCCTCCTCCTCCCTGTCTCCCCATCTGAACTTTCGCCCTGTTCTTCTTCTTGCCGAGCGGGCACCCACATGACATCCATGGACGCATCGTCATCATCAACCGCTTCACTTGTATCTGACAACTCAAAGCGGGTACATCATCATCATCATCATCACACCGTACGTCCATGTGTGTAATGCTGCCTGCCTGAGACATATCCCTGTTATCTACATCCTCTGGCAATAATGGTTGCGCATCACTCATTTCTTCAAACGGATGTGTGAATAACTCCTCTGATATACCAACTGAAGCGGCTGTGGTGCTAGTTTTGGTGGTGGCGGCAGGCGGGTGAGTGGTATCTTGAGAGGTGCCTGAAGCTAAGCTGGAGGAGGATGGTTCGTCAAGGTTCTGAGCGGAGGCTGTAGAAGATTGGGTGTCCTGTGTTAGCCAGTCAACTATGTCCTCAGAACTTTTCAAGTTCAGGGTACGTGGCCTCTGAAAACTGGGCATTATTCTAGGGCCAAAGGGAATCACAGCACCACGACCACGATGGCCCCTGCGGGGTGGCCTGCCTCTGCCTGTCATTTTTGTTGGGATTAGTGGTACTATGCGTGCAAGCTACTGTGAGACCAGATATGAGTGGCAATGTGCACTGGCACAGTTGTGCAGAGCACAGGCTGTAGGCCTGACACCCGCTTGAAGATAACTAACTGCTATTCAATCTATAACAGTGAAAAAAGTTTTTTGTTTTTAAATCAAGCTATTGTGACACCAGATATAAGTGGTGGCACTGGTCACCGTATCCACTGTTAGCGTAACACACCCGCTTTAAGGACACTGACTGCTATAACAGTGAAAAAAAGTTTTTTGTTTTTAAATCCAAACTATTGTGACACCAGATCTAATTAGGCACTTGTCACCGTATCCACTGTTAGCGTAACACACCCGCTTTAAGGACACTGACTGCTATTCAATCTATAACAGTGAAAAAGTTTTTTGTTTTAAATCAAGCTATTGTGACACCAGATCTAATTAGTGGCACTGGTCAATGATCCACTGTTAGGTAACACACCGCTTTAAGGACACTGACTGCTATTCAATCTATAACAGTGAAAAAGTTTTTTTTTTTAAATCCAAACTATTGTGACACCAGATCTAATAGTGGTCGCACTGGGCACCGTATCCACTGTTAGCGTAACACACCCGCTTTAAGGACACTGACTGCTATTCAATCTATAACAGTGAAAAAAGTTTTTTGTTTTTAAATCCAAGCTATTGTCACCAGATCTAAGTGGTGGCACTGGTCACCGTATCCACTGTTAGCGTAACACACCCGCTTTAAGGACACTGACTGCTATTCAATCTATAACAGTGAAAAAAGATTTTTGTTTTTAAATCCAAGCTATTGTGACACCAGATACAAGTGGTGGCACTGGTCACCGTATCCACTGTTAGCGTAACACACCTGCTTGAAGATAACTAACTGCTATTCAATCTATAACAGTGAAAAGTTTTTTGTTTTTAAATCCAAGCTATTGTGACACCAGATCTAAGTGGTGGCACTGGTCACCGTATCCACTGTTAGCGTAACACACCTGCTTGAAGATAACTAACTGCTATTCAATCTATAACAGTGAAAAAAGTTTTTTGTTTTTAAACCCAAGCTATTGTGACACCAGATATAAGTGGTGGCACTGGTCACCGTATCCACTGTTAGGTAACACACCTGCTTGAAGATAACTAACTGCTATAACTGTGAAAAAAGTTTTTTGTTTTTAAATCCAAGCTATTGTGTCACCAGATCTAAGTGGTGGCACTGGTCACCGTATCCACTGTTACCGTAACACACCTGCTTTAAGGACACTGACTGCTATTCAATCTATAACAGTGAAAAAAGTTTTTTGTTTTTAAATCCAAGCTATTGTGACACCAGATATAAGTGGTGGCACTGGTCACCGTATCCACTGTTAGCGTAACACACCCGCTTTAAGGACACTGACTGCTATTTTATCTATAACAGTGAAAAAAGTTTTTTGTTTTTAAATCCAAGCTATTGTGACACCAGATACAAGTGGTGGCACTGGTCACCGTATCCACTGTTAGCGTAACACACCCGCTTTAAGGACACTGACTGCTATTTTATCTATAACAGTGAAAAAAGTTTTTTGTTTTTAAATCCAAGCTATTGTGACACCAGATCTAAGTGGTGGCACTGGTCACCGTATCCACTGTTAGCGTAACACACCTGCTTGAAGATAACTAACTGCTATTCAATCTATAACAGGAAAAGTTGTTTTAAACCGCTATTGTGACACCAGATATAAAGTGGTGGCACTGGTCACCGATTCACTGTTAGCGTAACACACCCGCTTTTATGACACGGACTGCTATTCAATCTATAACAGTGAAAAAGTTTTTGTTTTAAATCCAAGCTACGTGACACCAGATATAAGTGGTGGCACTGGTCAATCAGATTCACTGTTAGCGTGAATACACACCCGCTTTAAGGACACTGACTGCTATTCAATCTATAACAGTGAAAGTTTTTTTTTTTAAATCCAAGCTTTGTGTCACCAGATCTAAGTGGTGGCACTGGTCACCGTATCCACTGTTAGCGTAACACACCCGCTTTAAGGACACTGACTGCTATTCAATCTATAACAGTGAAAAGTTTTTGTTTTTTTTAAATCCAAGCTTTGTGTCACCAGATCTAAGTGGTGGCACTGGTCACCGTATCCACTGTTAGCGTAACACACCCGCTTTAAGGACACTGACTGCTATTCAATCTATAACAGTGAAAAAAGTTTTTTGTTTTTAAATCCAAGCTATTGTGATACCAGATATAAGTGGTGGCACTGATCGCCGTATCCACTGTTAACGTAACACACCCGCTTTAAGGACACTGACTGCTATTCAATATATAACAGTGAAAAAAGTGGTTGTTTTTTTAAATACAAGCTTTGTGTCACCAGATCTAAGTGGTGGCAATGGTCACCGTATCCACTGTTAGCGTAACACACCCGCTTTAAGGACACTGACTGCCATTCAATATATAACAGTGAAAAAAGTGGTTGTTTTTTTTTAAATACAAGCTTTGTGTCACCAGATCTAAGTGGTGGCAATGGTCACCGTATCCACTGTTAGCGTAACACACCCGCTTTAAGGACACTGACTGCTATTCAATACATAACAGTGAAAAAGTGGTTGTTTTTTTTTAAATACAAGCTTTGTGTCACCAGATCTAAGTGGTAAATGCCTGCACCGTATCCACTGTTAGCGCACACAATCTCGCTTAAGGACACTGACTGCTATTCAATCTATAACAGTGAAAAAGTGGTTGGTTTTTGCAGCCACAAGCTTTGTGTCACCAGATCTAAGTGATGGCAATGGTCACCGTATCCACTGTTAGCGTAACACACCCGCTTGAAGGACACTGACTGCTATTCAATATATATAACAGTGAAAAAAGTGTTTTTTGTTTTTAAATCCAAGCTTTGTGTCACCAGATCTAAGTGGTGGCAATGGTCACCGTATCCACTGTTAGCGTAACACACCAGCTTTAAGGACACTGACTGCTATTCAATCTATAACAGTGAAAAAAGTGGTTTTTGTTTTTAAATACAAGCTTTGTGTCACCAGATCTAAGTGGTGGCACTGGTCACCGTATCCACTGTTAGCGTAACACACCCGCTTTAAGGACACTGACTGCTATTCAATCTATAACAGTGAAAAAAGTGTTTGTTGGTTTTTAAATACAAGCT
>OW240919.1:70425991-70437328 GCA_933207985.1 Pelobates cultripes
TCCAGACAAGCTAGATTGTCAGAAACAGAAGCTCCTGTACCGCGGCCTGCGCCGCCCGACCACACTACATAGGGAGGTAGGAGGCACACAAGGGGAGGAGAGAGAGCACCAGGGGAGAGAGGGACAACAAAGGGGACAGGGGGAGCAAGCACAAGGAGAGGGAGGCCATAATCACAGGGCAGGAGGCTGGCAAACAGGCCCCTCCAAGAACCAGTGGCAAGGTTACTCCTCCTTCAGACACCAGTGCCGCCGGACCGGCGAAGCAGCCACCCGGCCCGGCGGCTCCAGCCTGGAACGCTGCCGGACCCCTGCCTTCTCTAAGGTAAATGGGGGGGATGGGGAGAGACACAGGGGAAGGGGGGGGCAGAGATGGTGAGGGGAATAGAGAGATGATGGAGGGGGAGGGAGGGAGAGGGGAGAGACGCAGGGAAAGGGGGGAGGGGGGAGAGATGGGGAGAGGGAGAGACAGAGAAAGGGGGCAGAGATGGTCAGGAATAGAGAGATGGTGGAGAGGGAGGGAGAGGGAGAGACACAGGGGAAGGGGCGAGATGGGGAAATGATGAGGGAATAGAGAAATGGTGGAGGGGGAGAGAGATGGAGAGGGGGAGACACAGGGAAAGGGGAGAGGGAGAGAGATGGGGAGAGGGGAGAGACACAGGGAAAGGGGGGAGAGATGGGTTGGAGGGGAGAGACACAGGGAAAGGAGGGAGATGGGTTGGAGGGAGAGACACAGGGAAAGGGGGGAGGGAGAGAGATGGGGAGGAGGGAGAGACACAGGGAAAGGGGGTGAAAGAGACAGAGGGGGAAGAGAGACACAAAGAGGGAGAAATGAGAGAGACACACAAGGGGAGGGGAAGAAAGAGGCAGAGGGGGAAGAGGGAGACTGGGAAGGAGAGGGGAGACATTGACACAGAGGAGCAGAGGGGGAGAAATAGAGGACCCGGGGCAACGCTCCGGCTCTCACGAGGTGAACTCTAGCTCTGGAGCTACGGGCTAGAGTTCACTCTCACCACTTCCTGGTGGTCGCAGTAGTAGGATTGAACTCTAGCCCCATACACACACTGCCCACACACACCATACACATTCACACACTGCCCCCACACACACACACATTCACACACTGCCCCCACACACTGAACCTTTCACACACATTGCACCCCTCACACATTGCACCACTGCTCCTATACCCTACTACAGCCTCATATCTCTAATTCCCAGTCCGGCCCTGTACACAATGCATCCTTACACATACACAGAAACATACAATGCATCCCTACTGACACCAAAACATACAGTGAATCCTATACACACACAGAAACACAACATGCTTTCCTTACACACAATGCATCCATCACATATACAATGCATCCCTCAAACACACACAATGCATCCCTCACACACACACTCACACCCACAATGCAGCCCTTGCACACAAAAAGCATCCCTTACATACAAAAACACACAATGCATCCCTTACGCACACATACAAACACACCCCCTTACATACAAAAACACACAATGCATCCCTTACACATACAAACACAGATTCACACAATGCATCCCTTACACACACCCAGAAACACACAATGCATTCCTTACACACAAACACCCTGCTTTCTATCTCTTACACACAAACACACTGCATCTCCTATACACACACACTACATCCCGTACACAAACTGGTATTCCTATACACTACATTCCATCCGGCGGATTAGGGGTGGATGTGTGTGTGCCACCACGTCATCAGAGCGCACACACGTTTTGGAATCAGCTGATCCCTGCCCACTATTTAATCCCATTTCTGTATTCCCTCTTTGCTCTGTCATGCTTTCCATTACTGTTTGGTTATCCAAGAGAGCGTTTCTGTATTCGATATTCTGGTTTTTGATATTGACTTGATCTGACTATTCTTACTTCTGAATTCCTGACCCTTTGGCTTTTGACTTTTTTGAGTTTGCTTCTGTCTGTACCCCTGACCTCGGCTAGTTACTGGTTATTCTATTTATGTTAATTACGGACATTCTAAGGCCCAATAATAAGTTTTACCTTAGTTTATTTTTATTTCCTTGTGGTCTCAGTTCTGCGTGTTGGGTCATCAATAAGCTCTCCGTGCACTGCAGGGCTTAGCTCAGGAGAGCTTATGTTACTAAGCATGAGCTTCAGATTATCTGGCTGAAGTAGTGGAGGCAAGGAGCAAGAACACTGTGACAACCTACCGGTTGCTTTACTTGGAGAGGAACTGACTTGCATTGGAATGGCAACCCCTTGACATTCTCAGGAGACTGAGAGAAATGCGGGAGCCTGGGAGATCTAAGAGGGCATGGGTGCCTTTATCTACAGAGGATAGCCAGAAGGGAATAGACAGGCAGCAGTGTTAGGTGGTCTGATGGTCAGGGCTGGCAGCAAGAAACAAGGTCAAGAGTCAAACCAAAGGTCCATGAATAGGGAGTTGAATGCCAAAGACCAAAAGACAGAGACAAGAAGCGTGGTTGGGTTCAAGACTAAAGGTCAGAAGTCGAGAAGTATTACTGGGAATCATAAAGCAGAAGTCAGGGACCAGTAACCAGGCACAAGAATTGTAGATTATGCTAACGCAGTGTACCTATAATCTTAATTTTATTAAGGACTGGAGGCAAGTGTTTTTCCATAATCTCTCTTTACTAACACTCCAGCAGCACAGATTTAACAATAAAGTTTAGTGAAGAAAACATTGCAACAGGTTATAAAAGGCCACACGCCCTGTATTACTTCCTCTTTCTTTGATGTGATATAAAAAGAAACATTCTGTAAATACAATAAACAACGATAACAATGAAGATTCAGACTGTAAACAATCCGAATCCCAAATGGATGATCAGGGCCGGACTGGGGATACAAAGCAGCCCTGGAAAAAAAAAATCTATGCCAGTCCCATAAGTCATTGAGCCACGTATTGTCACATGTAATACGTACTGCTATGTCTTGACACCTCAGATGATTGAGTCATATATAAATACATATATTATCTGTCTTAACACCCCAGATGATATATATGTATATATATATATATATATATATATATATATATATATATATATATATATATATATATATATATATATATAAATATATGTATTTATATATGACTCAATCATCTGGGGGGCCCCTTACATATTATTGGTCTATATATATATATATATATATATATATGTTTTTTCTAATATAAAATATTCCTTTCAGAGTCAAACATTTAATTATACAGTAAGCATACTCACATGCAGACACAGACAATCTCACTAACATATGCACGCTCATTGATACACAGTGTCATAGACAAACATACTCACTGATATATATATAAGCTCATTGACATAAATACACAAGTTTACAGATGCACACAAATAGGCTCACTGACAGACAATCTCACTGACATGCACAGATAAGCTTATTGGCATACACACACACATATGTAGTACAGACAAACTCTGACACGCACAAGCTTACTACAGACAAGCTCACACACACACACAAGCTCACTCACTAGAATGCACACACACACAAGCTCACTCACTAGCAGACACACACACAAATATACAACAAATAGGTGGAGCAATAAAAAACAAATACTGTAAATACTCCCCTCTCTTCAATATACAGCCACAAAACTGAAACAGAAACAGAGGGAGATACAATAGTGTAAATCTGGTAAGACAAAAAGTAATCACTATGTCTATAATGGGCACACTCACAAGGATAGAGCCATAAAGTAACCTGGCTCTAGTCTGGATAGCAGTAGGATCCTTAAGGGAGATCCAAATCCCACTCCAGTAGATGAGAAGGATGATACAGGAACAATATCTACTTCAAAAGTAATAATTTATTCCAGAAATAAAAGAAAAACATAAAACAAAGTCCATATAATCACCAAAACGCGTTTCGCCAAGACACACACACAAGCTCTCTCACTAGCAGACACACACACACACACAAGCTCACTCACTAGCAAGCACACACACACACAAGCTGACTCCCTAGCAAGCACACACACACACAAAGACAAGCTCACTCACTAGCAGGCACACACACACACAAGCTTTCTCACTAGCAGGCACACACACACACACACACACACAAGCTCACTCACTAGCAGGCACACACACACACACACAAGCTCTCTCACTAGCACGCACACACAAGCTATCTCACTAGCAGACACACACACACAGACAAGCTCACTCACTAGCCGGCACACACACACACACACAGACAGGGCTGGCGCCACCGTTAGGTGAACTAGGCATTCGCCTGAGCGCCGGACTGCTGGGGGCGCCCACCGGGAATTTCCTGGTGGGCTCACCCTGTCTTGGGCCGCAGCGCTGGGCATGCAGTTCTAGAGCCCCCCCCTCAGCACCGGGCCGCTCCTCCAGGCACTGAAAGTGGGGGTGTCCAGAAGAGCCCTGTCACAGTATGGCAGAGCAGGCATCTTCTTACCTTGATGACAGGTGCCTGCTCTGCCATCAAATCCCAGTGACCAGAGGAGAGGGGGGAAGGAGAAGATGGCGAAGGAGGCTGTTCTTGCAGCCTCTCACTCCTCCCTCACATGCCCTCTGTGATGCCGTGAGCCAGAATATGATGTCATTCCGGCCCCGGCATACTAAACGGCGGGCGGGAGGAGTGAGGAGCTGCCCCACACTGGATCCTAGGGAGGTGAGTGTTTAAGTGTTTGTCAATGAGTGTGTGTGTGTCACTGAGTGTCTGCCTGTGTGTGTGTGTGTGTGTGTGTGTGTCAGTGAGTGTCTGTCAGTGAGTGTATGTCTGTCACTGAATGTCTGTCTGTGTGTGTGTCTGTCTCTCAGTGAGTGAGTATATGTCTGTCAGTGAGTGTGTGTGTCTGTCAATGAGTGAGTATATGTCTGTCAGTGAATGTGTGTGTCTGTCAGTGACTGAGTGAGTGTATATCTGTCAGTGAGTGTGTATGTCAGTGAGTGAGTGGAGTGTATGTCTGTCAGTGAGTGTCTGTGTGCGTGTGTATGTCAGTGAGTGAATGCCTGTCAGTGAGTGTGTATGTCTCAGTAAGTGTCTGTGTGTGTGTGTTGTCTGTCATTGAGTGAGTGTGTGTCAGTGAATGAGTGTGTGTGTATGTCTGTCAGTGAGTGTCTGTGTGTGTGTGTGTGTCTGTCAGTGATTGAGTGTCTGTCGGTGAGCTTCTGTGTGTGTGTGTCAATAAGTGAGTGTATGTGTGACAGCGTATGTGTGTCTGTCAATGAGTGACATGAAGGGGCGGCAAAATGGATCTTTGCCTAGGACGGCAGAAATCCTTGCACCGGCCCTGCACACAGACAAGCTAATTTACTAGCAGGCATACACACACACACACAAGCTCATTTACACACACACAAGCAGGCACACACACAGAGAAGCTTACTCACTAGCAGGCGTGCACACACACAGACAAGCTCACTCGCAAGCAGGCACACACACACACAGACAAGCTCACTCACTAGCAGACACACACACAGACAAGCTCACTCACTAGCAGGCACACACACACAGACAAGCTCACTCACTAGCATTCACACACAAGCTCACTCACTAGCAGGCACATACACACACACACACACACACACAGACAAGCTCACTCACTAGCAGACACACACACAGACAAGCTCACTCACTAGCAGGCACACACACACACACACACAGACAAGCTAACTCACTAGCAGGCACACACACACAGACAAGCTCACTTACTAGCAGACACACATACACACACACACACAGACAAGCTCACTCACTAGCAGGCACACAGACACACACAGGCAAGCTCATTCACACACACACAGACAAGCTCACTCACTAGCAGACACAGACACACACACACACATACACACAATCACTGTCATGGCTGAAGCTTACCTGGTAGGTGAAGTTTCCCTTTTGTAGCCTCTTCCTTCCGGCGAGCAACGTGTGTAGGGGCGGGGCTTGCACGAGGGAGGCGGAGCTATGTTCAGGAGGTGGGGCTTGTGTGCGGAGGCGGGGCATGCGACCGAAATTAAGGGAAATTGTGCTGGGAGACTGACAGGGCTGATCAGGGCTGTCAGACCGGCCCCAGGTGCTGCGGCCCACAGGGAATTTTCCCGGTATCCCGGTGGGCCAGTCCGGCCCTGTGGATGATTGTCGTAGAGTGTGAAGACGATCCCATGTATTGATCCATGAAGAAGAATCAAACTGAAAAGAAACAAAAGACGTGAATTGCATTTTTAAAGCTGTGAATGAAGAGCAAAAGAAGCATGAGAAACCTGACGGAATGAACAAACACGGAATGTACTATCTCTAGTCCAGTCCGCGGATAGCAATATGTCGGTAGACGAAGCATCCGCCGGAAAAACCTTTGATGTGGTTGCGCCCTGAACAGAGTGAGCACCAAAACAAGACCAGGGCGTCCATAGAGGAGTGGTACACTCCACCTATCCTAGTAAAGTGTTCACCATGCAGAAGCGGGACATGAGACGGAGGAAGTTCCATCTTAGTCCGACGCGAGATAGAAAATACATTCCTTCCAGAATGAAGGAAAAAACGTCTACGCCGAATGGTCGAATGGCCGCAATCTGTCGAAAGCAAAGTATGCCGAGAGTTCACGCAAAGACAATTTCTTATTGTCTGGCCATATGCAACGAAAATTTTAAACTAGATCCATGTCACACATACATGGGTATTTGAGAGCGGGTGGTCTAGATAGACGAATCCCCTTAGAAGGTGACAGACCAGAGGGTTCCGGCCTATAAGAGTCCCCTGTAGGGGGCATGAGCCGCCAAGATAGCTGAATGTCTAACATAGATAGGGCAATGCGACTTTCCAGACTAAAAGGAATGGGATAAGAAATTTAGCACGGCAGTAACAGGTGCCATAAAGGGATTGAGGTCCCGCTCCATACACCAATTACTCCATCCAGTCTTGCAACTTGGACTTGCAGCTCCCTCAGGCCGCTAGGTCCAAGTGTCTTTGGAGAACCAGTGGATGCAATTCCCCTTGGGTGTTCGTCAATAGACACGATAAGGATCATAGCAGGAGGGGTGATCCTGAGATAGTTACAGTAAATCCTGACACCATGCTTGACTCTGCCTTCAGGGAGTGACAAATAACAGAGTGAGCTTGTGGATTCGCAAGTGATGAAGGACTCTCACCAATCTGGAGGACCGAGGAAGAGCATAGGCTCCTTGGAACGTCCAGTTCCGAAGTAAAGCGTCCGATGCCTCGTATTCCGGATCCGGAAGCCAGCTGAAACAGCTCTGTAATTGCCTGTTGGACCGGGATGCAAATTGTACAACTGGAGAAGAACCTGCAAAGTCCACTGTGTCCAAGTTTGGTCTCCATCCATTGACGTCCCTCCAGAGTCGAGCAACCCAGTCCACCCATAGGTTGTCAAAAGCTGGTAAGTATACTGCACGTAGAGTGGTGTTGTGAGGCAGGCAGAACTGGTATATGTCCGTTGTCGCCTCTGTGAGATCCCAGGATCATGCTTTGTCCGAGCGGTTTATGTATCGAACCACCAATAAGTAGCCATTCCAGGTAGTTCCTTGTCTTTTTCTAACCATGAACTTCTTCTTGAAGGAAACCTGACCTGTCCGGAGACAACCGGATTGCTCATTTGGCGAGCAGGACCCGAATGCCTTCGTCAATGAGGGGTCCGTGGGTTGCCACCATTCGTAAAGGATGAGGACATCCTACCAGCGAGGGTGGAGAGTGGAATCCTATAATGTATTCCCGAACGGTACGTAGGATCCAACCTTGTGTTGAAAGTGGTGAAGAGATAAAGGTTCAGCGATAAAGGTTCGGCAAATAATCTAGTAGTAATAATAAAAATAATAATAATCTAGTTGCCAATGGTCCTATTGCTCTCTTCCCTAGGTCCGAAATCCCGTTGTCAATTTCTTTGAAGATCTTGGGTGTCGTGGTGCCCGTGGGTTGAATGGGGTAAGCCCAGTGTGTTGATGAAGACATTTTCATCAGTGTTTGTAATCTCGTGACAACCCTTTCTCTGTGGAGAGCACTACGTTATGTATTCTTTGATGTAATGAGATGCCGTAGTTGGCATAATGTGCCTGTCGCCAGCAACAGAGGTCAAATTGGCTGTTCGCTATTCGTCCACTTTTGCAATAGTGGGTGAATTGGGATCAAAGTCATCCTCGGAGGAGGATGGAATTGGAGGAGGGATTACGTTGCATGATTCTACACACTCAGGTGTCTTGAGTGGAGGCCTACCTTTAAATCTCATGGTTACGAAACCTGAGCTTTCCTAGTGCCTTTTGCCTTTTTACCCTGGTTGTCTCCGAGCCCTCTGCTCCCTCTACGTCTTGGTTGGCAGTCGGGAGCTGTCTCGTGAATCAGGTGTTAGGTCGTGCACTCTATAAGCGTCTTCTTCACTGACATTGCCACAGCAGCATATGACATGTTGCAGGAATCTTGTATCTGGGTTTGTGATGGTTCCGGCATCATGCCCCAAGGTTCCTGTAATGGCGGGATGAGATGCACATGAGTAATATGTGTGCACCTCTTAACGTTGCAGGGTGTCTGGTTCCCAGTGCAACTGGTGTACATCTACAGTTGAGTGCAATAATAATATTGTGAATGGTTGGAGTGCCAAATGAGAGGGGGTCACCCTCTAATGACTGGTGCCATAAGTCATGCATTCACGCCAAGGTGGTTTCCCTTGGTTACATTGGAGACATTGACAGTCTTGTAAATGAATGGGGGGGTCACCCCTGTATTGTCCCAAAGGATGGGACGGGTACTATTGATGGGGTCACCCTCTTAAAAACTGCCTGCTGACTGGTCGGGGTGTGTGGATGTTTGGTACTTCCCAGTTATACAGCGGAGCTGCACCTCTGCGTCAATAAACTTATATTAGTACACATATAAGTAAAGGCACTCTAGTATGTGGGTGGGTCACCCCATTAGAAGTAAGGGGGTCACCCTTAATTTAATGTGGCCACGGGTGGTTGGTAACATAAACCCATAAACATAGGCACTCCAGTACGTGGGGGTTCACCCCAATAGCAGTAAGGGGGTCACCCTTAATACAAAGTATTCACTGGTGGCTGGTAATGATAACATGAGGGTATTCCTGTTAAGGTGTTGTAGCGGAGAGGTAGTATAATCCACAGTATCTCCGCTGGGTAACAGGAACAGAATAGAATCCTTCAAGCAAAATAAGTACAGCATGCAATAAACCTGGTGGCGTTGTATAAATCCTCTTTCCCAAGAACTAAACGACACATAGGCTGGGAGTCAACTGAGCTTTTAATCACAGGTCACAGTATTTATGGGATTCCCCATGCAAGTGGTTTCCCTACTGACATTACAGGGGTTGTACAAATGCTGGTGAGCATACTCAGGGGCGTGCCTAGTGCATTTGGCACCCGGGGCGGATCCTGTGCTTGGCACCTCCTTGCCCCCCCAAAAGCCCCGCCCTCAGCGCCAGTGTGGCTCCGCCTCTGATTTTGCTTAGCTCCGCCCCACTTTTCCTCCGTGCGCCCAGTTTATCAGCTGTTTGCTTGTGTGAGCTGTACTGGCCGCATGGCACCCTAACTACCATGGGGCACTGTGCGGCCACAGCTCACACAGCCCCCTCCAGCCAGGGCCGGTGAAAGGATTTTTGCCGCCCTAGGCAAAAGTAAAGTTTGCTGCCCCCCCAGATGACATCACAATGCCCCACCCATATGATTTGCCATGTTATCTAACGCCAGTGCTGAAGTGCCGCAGTGTTTACATTAAAAGGCCTGCAGGGACAGGCTATAGACACCAGAACCACTACATTAAGCTGCAGTGGTTGTGGGGACTATAGTGTTTCTTTAATGTGAGGTAAATAAGAGATTAGTGCCACGAATAATATACTAGATTGCCTACTTACAACCAGATGAGGATGATGATGGACTCTAGCTGCAGTCTGGCTCCACTGGTCTGGTGTAGAACAGGCTCGGTTTGTAACTGTGGTCACAAAAATGCGCTCCCTCCTGTCAGCCGCTCCCTGTAGTGTGGCCGAGCCCTCTATTGGTCCGCGCCCGGTTGGGCAAAGCTGCAGCCGCCTGAGGTTCTCTGCAGGGCTCTCGGGCGGCTGCAGCATGGGGGGGGCGCTGCTCCTGGCGGCGCCCCCTCCCAAGGCACCCCCCACCCTGCTGGCACCCGGGGCGGACCGCCCCCTCTGCCCCCCCTTAGTATGCCACTGAGCATACTGCACGTAGAGTGGTGTTGCGAGGCAGGCAGAACTGGTATATGTCCGTTGTCGCATCTGTGAGATCCCAGGATCATGCCCTGCCCGAGTGGTTTACGTATCGAACCACCGATATGTAGCCATTCCAGGTAGTTCCTTGTCTTTTCCTAACCATGAATTTCTTCTTGAAGGAAACCTGACCTGTCCAGAGACAACTGACAACCCAAATGCCTTCGTCAATGAGAGGTCCATGGGTTGCCAACATTTGTAAAGAATGAGGACATCCTACCCGCGAGAGTGGAGAGTAGGGGACTACATGGGGAACTTAATAACCTGGACATTTCTCCCATCATGCACGGCTGTACTCCCACTAGAATATACCGTTAAGTGGATTATCCCTCCGTGCAGCAAAACCGACATTTTACATGAAAACGAATAACTTTTACATTATTCGCTTTATTCAAACGAATGGACCTTTGGTAGATAGCTGGGGTCTGAGCGCACAGTTCGTGAAAGTACCACTCAGATCCCAGCATAAATTACCGAACGCCGCACGAAAATACATATTACTTTATATTCATCTTAAAATACCGAATACATATAGGGGAACAAACTACCGAAGGACCGGTGCTCCCGAACGGCCTGGAAGTCCAGCGGTATTCGTGCCGTCAAGTAGCCAATTTTAGTTTCAGGCGCTCGACGACCAAATACCGCTGGGCTAACAAAGAAACCAAGATGGCCGACCGCCGCGTGGTCGGTAACCGAACGACGGCCACCCTGAAACACAATAATCACCGAAGGAAACATTGTTGCAATCTTTAATGGGAGACACACGACCTCCTGTGTGTGGTCTCCCATTCGGTAGTTAGTTGAAATACCCTGTTTGGGAAGCTATTGTATGAATGCTGGTGGCTTTCTCGCCACCAACATACGAATGCTCTTGTTCGCACAATACACATATACAGCTATCAACTTGGTTCTAACAGTCCTTAAAGGGATAGCATCCCACACATGAAAATACATGCTAAAGAGGCTGGTTTTGCCACAGGTGTCATATGGTATCCTTAAATATATATATATAGAATATTGAATTCTGTTCTATGCAGTCCCGAAACTGTCTTGGCATAGAGAAGAGGGCCAGCCAC
>OW240919.1:70439526-70475255 GCA_933207985.1 Pelobates cultripes
GATCTCTACTTGGACCCATTCTTTTTAATATTTCTATTAGTGATATTGCAGAAGGTCTTGATGGTAAGGTTTGTCTTTTTGCTGATGATACTAAGATATGTAACAGGGTTGATGTTCCAGGAGGGATAAGCCAAATGGCAAATGATTTAGGTAAACTAGAAAAATGGTCAGAATTGTGGCAACTGACATTTAATGTGGATAAGTGCAAGATAATGCATCTTGGACGTAAAACCCCAAAGGCAGAATACAGAATATTTGATTTGAGTCCTAACCTCAACAGGAAAGGGATTTAGGGGTGATTATTTCTGATGACTTAAAGGTAGGCAAACAATGTAATAGAGCAGCAGGAAATGCTAGCAGAATGCTTGGTTGTATAGGGAGAGGTATTAGCAGTAGAAAGAGGGAAGTGCTCATGCCATTGTACAGAACACTGGTGAGACCTGACTTGGAGTATTGTACACAGTACTGGAGACCGTATCTTCAGAAGGATATTGATATCTTAGAGAGGGTTCAGAGAAGGGCTACTAAACTGGTCCATGGATTGCGGGATAAAACTTACCAGGGAAGGTTAAAGGATCTTAACATGTATAGCTTGGAGGAAAGACGAGACAGGGGGGATATGATAGAAATATTTAAATACATAAAGGGAATCAACACAGTAAAGCAGGAGACTATATTTAAAAGAAGAAAAACTACCACAACAAGAGGACATAGTCTTAAATTAGAGGGACAAAAGGTTTAAAAATAATATCAGGAAGTATTACTTTACTGAGAGGGTAGTGGATGCATGGAATAGCCTTCCAGCTGAAGTGGTAGAGGTTAACACAGAGTGGCGAGGTTGATTTCACCACACTTCTCCCCTTTACCAATCAGACTAACAGGGTATCTGACCTCATGCCGGTCAGTGCCCTTGTTAGTCCAGCAGCCCACCCACAAAACACAATCAGTAATACCGCCCACCCACAAGAACTGGCTGGGTAGAGGAGAACGTTGTCCATGTCCAGGCGCCTCACCATGGCTGTGTGGGTGACTGGTAAGCAGACTGGGTGGGTTGCTGAGTGGGCAGAGACCAGCGGTACTCTGTCCTGGTGCCAGCACTACCACGGGAGTAGTCTGGTTGGAGCATGGTTGCTGGAGGGGGAGACCAACTGTCTCCCCTTTGGCTAAACCGCCCTGTCGCTGGGGGTGCTGTAAGTGCAGAGACCACGGTCCCATCTGCATGGTTGTGGGGCTTCTCATCTCCCCTTGGTGGGCTACACTGCCGCTGTGGAGAGGGGGCAACAAGCTCTTCTCCCTGACACTCTCCCGGCTGGGGGAGAGGGGGACCGACTGTCTCCCCTTTCAATATATTGTCCTGCTGCTGGGGAGGGAGGACGGTACCTTCGGCTCCCTGGGACTCACTTGACTGCTGAGGAGAGGGACCAACTGTCTCCTCTCCTAAGAACACACACGGCCGCTGGGGAGGAAGGACGGCACCTTCAGCTCCCTGGGACACACACTGCCGCTGGGGAGGAAGGACGACACCTTCAGCTCCCTGGGACACACACTGCCACTGGGGAGGAAGGACGACACCTTCAGCTCCCTGGGGGGGACACTGCCGCTGGGGAGGAAGGACGACACCTTCAGCTCCCTGGGGGACACACTGCCGCTGGGGAGGAAGGACGAAACCTTCAGCTCCCTGGGGGACACACTGCCGCTGGGGATCCTCGCAGGACCATTCTAGGAGGTCCGCCACCTCGGGTACCGCTGGTTGCTGTTGGGGAAGAGGACTGATTGTCTCTTCCCGGGCCTCATTGATAAGTCACAGGTAATCCCACTCCAGGTCACATTCCTTGGCGACCAGATACTGTAGGTCTGTCTCGAGATCAATAGCGCTAGGGAGACCCAGCATGTCTTCTCGGTCGTAACACAGGTCCCAAAAACGAGAATCGGTAGCTTTCCCAAAGTCCTCATCATCAATATTATCCCAAAATAGGCCAGGGCCAGCGTAATCTCCGCCCTCTGGGAACTCATACTCTGCCATCTCGGGGACACACTGAGCTGCGTACCACTGTATCGCCTGGTATGCGTCGTCGAGCGCCAGTTCTGCATATACTAGAATCTCGAGTCTAGTCACCCACGCTTCTTCGGTCTGTTTTCTCAGGAAGGGAATCCGCTCTGCCATTCGAGCCAGGATTCGCTGCCTTCTGCTGCGGCGCCGATCCCCTCACGAATACTGTACTTTCTCCAGGGCTTCGTCCCACAACCCGGCTCTGGCAATCTCTCTGTGCCTCAACATGTCCTCCTCTGACACTGCTCCAGACCTCAGGGATATGCAACAGTACAATCTATTTTGAAACTTCTCCACCATTTTCTGAGTTCCTTTGTAGATAGGGGCGCTGTACGTGTACTGGCGTTGCCCTCAATTTGTAATCCAGGAACTGGTGTTGTCTTACATCTGTCCTTCTGGGCTGTGGAAATGATCCCGTCGCTTGCCACCAATTGAAACGTACCGTTTTGCCCAAAAGAGGTTAAAAAACGTTTAGGTGATATTCCCCTTCTTCAGCTGCACCGACAGCTACTGCAAGCACCAATCTCCTGAACTGCAAACCCACAAATTCACCAACTCCCGAACTGCAACCAAGGGAATACTCGAAACTCCCGAACTGCATACCAAGGGAATACTCGAAACTCCCGAACTGGAGACACACGAATAGCTGCTAGCAGACGAACAGGAAAAGCCCCCAAGCGGCTTACACTCCTGGCAATAATGTAACGGATCACCTGGCACCCTGACTGGGTACCTCCATTGAAGGATGCTCCTAGCGCTTCCTGAGGACTCCAAGCATTGCAGCAGACACCACAACCACCGAACCGGAGAAGCATATGAATGCTCTCAAGCATATGAATGTTGTATCCAGCCGAATAGGAGAAACCATGCGAATGGTTTACACTCCTAGCAGTCAAACTGGAACAGCATACAATAAATCCTTCCCCAATAATGAGACGACACTTCACTTTGAGGGTTAAGCAGGAACTGTTTTACTGGGGCTAACTGCCCGGCTTTTATGCAGGTCTCCCACCTGGTGGACACTCCCCTAGGGGTCCAAATGGGAGACTGGGACACAAAGGGTAAAAGGACCAATCACAGACTTACACATTTCAACCATCCCACAATGCATCACAATCCCTCCTCTCTGCCCTGGAGATAATTGGGAAGTAATTCAATTATCTCCAAAGACAGAGGCAAAACTCCATTAACCACATGGCAGAAAACAAACAGTAAAAGACATAAAATTACCTACAGTTACATTCAGTACATAAAACATATCCCCAGATAGCTCAGGTCTGAGCGCACATTATTAAGCGAATGGCGCTCAGACCACACGAATACAGTTTAATCGCCATGGAGCCAAAGTCTTTACACAGTCAGTTTCATGCGAATGGGCTCCATGTCATTCCTATCTGGGGCACAACACACTCAAACAAAACTACCGAACACCGGGCCGTTCGTGCACTTTCACCGAACAAGAAGGGAGTGGTGTTCGCGCAAAACTGTGTCCGATTTCAGTTCCATGAATTAAGCGTCGAACACCGCTGTGCATTCGCATGTTTAAAATGTCCGCGACCTCGTGTTCGTGATATGAATGGCGGCCACCCAGCATTCGTCAATTAAGCTGCGGTTAACCGCAGCTTCAGGGAGGTTAATTGCCGGCACACTCCAGCTCCCAGGTGGTCTATTCATTCGTGCGGTTGTTCGGTAGATTGAATCTACCGAACACCCGGCAGAAAAGCACAAATAAGTCTTTTCTGCAGGGAAAAAAAGATGTCTTTTAACATGGGGCTATAGTCCAAAGGCAGCAGGCGAGCAACCAGGCTTCTCCAGTGTATAGTGGCGAGGTTGGTTTTGCCACACACAGTAAAGGAGTTTAAGCATGCGTGGGATAGGCATAAGGCTATCCTAACTATAAGATAAGGCCAGGGACTAATGAAAGTATTTAGAAAATTGGGCAGACTAGATGGGCCGAATGGTTCTCATCTGCCTTTACATTCTATGTTTCTATGTTTCTATCAAAAAACAGATGCCCTCTCCAGACTGTTTACTGCAGACAAGACAAAACCCAAGCAAGGAGAAACAGTGTTAAGCCAACAACATTTTTGGGTATTATCACTTATGTGACAAAAGACATCAAAACTACGGCCACTACAACTAATATGGCTCTTTCTCCAGAAGGGTTCCCAATATCTCATGGGAAGATATACGTGGATGAACTGCTCTGTCTCAGTGTGTTACAACATTTCCATGATGCCCCGGTGTCTGGCCATGCTAGGCAAAGAAAGACCATACATGCTATCCAACAACACTTTTAGTGGCCTACTCTAAGGAAAGATGTAACAAATTACATGAGCATGTGTACAACATATGCCAGGTCTAAATCACTGACTATGAAAACAGAAGATTTGCTACAGCCCCTATCAATACCCTCCAGACCCTGGAGTCACATAACAGTTGATTTCATCACTGAACGTCCTGAATCCCACAGATATAATACTATAGTGGTAACCATAGTCCGTTAAACCAAAATGTCTCATTTGGTCCCAGTAAAAGGTCTTCTTACAGCCAAAAAGACTGCTACTTTCTTCCACAAACATGTTTTCAGATTACATGGAACTCCCGAATCAATCCTCTCTGACAGGGATATCCAGTTTGCATCCCATTTCTGGAGAGCCTTTTGTCAATCCCTCAACATCTGACTTTCATCCCCATACTAAGGGGCAATCTGAAATAACGAATCAAGAGACTTGTCTCTGCTGTTACAGGACATCAGAATTTGCCTACAATATGCACTCACATGACTCGACACGCACTTCTCCTTTTCTACTCAATTATGGGTTCCAACCTACATCCCTTCCGGGATTGCCTGTTTTCTCCACTGTTCCAGATGCCTATGCCCATGTCGACTAGCAATCACAAGGATTCCTCCATGCTCAAAGACACTACAGGAGAGTCAGCTACTATACAAGTCATATGCTGATCGTGACAGTAGATCTCCACCTTCGTATCAAGTAGACCAATTGGTCTGGTTGTCCACCAGACATCTGAAGTTGCCCTGTCCTTCCAAGAAATTGGGACCCAAATATATAGGCTCCTTTCGTGTCAAGAAGGTGATATCCCCTGTGGTCCTCTGATTGGGTCTGTTTACTCACTACCGCTTTCATCCATCGTTTCACATGTCACTTTTCAAACCATATAAAGATAACAGGTTTCCTGACAGAATCATTCCTCCTCCTGGCGGGGAGTTCTCGAAAACCTCATCCACTGGAAGGGATATGGACCTGACGACAGATCCTAGGAACCTACGAGGAATGTTCACACTCCTTGCCTTATCAGAAGGTATCATCTATATCATCCCTCTCGACCTACTCCTAGAAGTCTCCAGAGTCGACTCCTTATACGGGGGGTACTGTCATGCCCCCTTTCCTGTGCCTCCCTACCTCATGGTCCCATGCCGCATCTGCCTCTCTCCTCATGGAGATGCCGTGCCAGGACTCCTGTGCCTCATCTCAACCAACCCACTATCCACTGGCAACTGACCACAGCATCCCGAGAGTGCCACCATGGATTTGAATGGAGCTCCATTTCCTCGAGGCAACAGGAATGACCCAGGGCGTATGCGCACTGAAACTATGCCTTCTTAATGGTACAGAAGGCAGTCCATACCAAAAGGGGCGGGTTAAAGTAAATGGACATACCTCTTCTCCCTATCTAAACATCACTCTACCAAGAACTCATTGCTCAGATATACTGTGCTCCTGTTATAAAAATACAAAAAAGTGCAATGTATAGTGGTGCTCAGGGCATGCAGCTAGTGATCACTTGTGGTGCCAATCACGAGGTATAGATACAATTCCACCAAGTATAGACACAACAAACACAGGGTAAAGTGACCAGCGCAAAGTGATAAAATATGTGCATATTAAATCTATTAAACCCACACTAGTGATATTTCCTAGTTTAGTGGTGGACAATACATGGATATACCCTAAGAGAATTTTTTGCAAAGATGTTCTTATACATATAAGAGAAATAAAAAGAAAGAAACTCTCATAGGGAAACACGGTAATTCATACAGTTCATATCCAATTTATATTCTAATAAAGTCACACTCACATTTTATTGAGCCTGTTGAAATAACTGGCTCAGGTATATCAGCTTAAGAGTGTGATAGGTGGATTTTAATTCAAATGGGGATAGTCTTGATCCTCAGAAGGGAAGGTATAAGGAAAGGCAACACTGTAAAAATAAAATCAAGAACAGTTATTCCAAATATAATAAAAATTCTTAAAAAGTTACTGGAGTGTCACACAGTGTCTCTCCAAAAACACATGTTTCGACCCCCAACTGGGCCTTCCTCAGGTGAAGCTATGTTTGCTGTCTAGCATACATTTCTTTATATATATTGGTAAACAATTAAAATACATGCCATACACATGAAAGCAATAAACACAAGACCCTCCCATACCCAAATATGGTTCGAACCAGATTCATCATATGCCATGGTTTTTGGACCTATATCCGCCACCTCCCAACATGGTTGTAACCGAGCTCCCTGTACCCCTGGCTGGGTACCTCTGCCAAGGACTGCTTCCTTTCTGGAACAGGGGACAAACCGCCGCACTTCTGCCCACAGTCGCTGTGGCTTGACTGGGATCTTGGAAATGCTTCTTCCTAGAGCCGAATGGGGAAACTTGCTCTAGCCACCCCCAGGCACTGGACGACAGTCCTGGGAGCTCTAGTCCTTTCAAGGACTTTCCCCGTTGAATCCTCACCACTGGAACAGTGACTAAAGAGTAACCCTTTCCACTCCCAGTAACCAGACGACACATCGTTCTGGGAATACAAGCTGGAATACCTTTAATCTGGCCAGATGTCCTGCTTCTATACATTTCTGAACACAGACAAGCATGCCCATGACACTCTCACAGAAAAAATGATAATTCCTCCCCTATGCCTGGGAGATAATTGAGTCAGGAACTGTACAAACTCAATTATCTCCAGGCACAAAAAAACACACATTTCATAAACACCCCAAAAGTACCTTAAAAAGACATTTAAAAAAAAACTAAAAGTTACATCCCCTGATAGCCCCAATCTGGGTGACCAACATATCCAAAAATCACCCAGGGGTTTGGGAATTTCCTGGAAGTCTTAATTTAACCGACCGCACACAAGGCTCCTGCCCAAAACAGTTCCATAAGATCAAGGCTAGCGGGCGGTCTTGTACGGTAGTTTAAAACCGAACAAACTACCAAATATATTCAATATTCTTACCCTGGGTCTTGTTTCCCTGGTTTGTGGGAACGTTTTCACCGAACAGTGCCTTCCTAAGTGTTGTAGAACTGAACGCAAGTGATGCTGGAAGTCCAGCGGTGTTCGGGAGTTTCTGTGTCCATTTTTAGTTCCATGAACTCGACAACCAAACACCGCTGCCTGCGTTCATGCGAACAAGATGGCCGCTACCTCGTGGTCATCCATAAGTAATGCTGCCACCTAGACGAACACTTAGAACACTGCGGTGGAAATTACTACAAAGTAGCAATTAGGCTTAACAAGCTTCTGGGTGGTCTCCGGTTCGTGCGGCTGTTCGGTTCTTGAACCATATAGTCCAAATACAGGAACTGAGACTTTTTCAGTGTATATTACAGGGAGACTTTTTCACTGTATATTAAGGGGTCCATAGTCTGTGGGCAGGAGGCTGACAAGCAGGCTCCTCCAGGAGCTCATGGCAAACTCACGTTAGAAGGGGAGTTTGTCACAATGGTGTTGTAGGTTACGTGGGTATGGACTGCCCCCTCTTCCATATCAGGGCTTCCATCTCCATTGAGTCACTTCCTGAGATGTGTCATCATCGATGGGCGTCCTCCGGAATTCTCAGTCGCGTCACTTGCTGACGTGTCTCCACCAGAACGGAGTCCTCCGGCTGCACACTAAAAGGGCATGATATATGGTCTCATTAAAGTTCAATATGAGCGTTCGAAATTACGGATGCCATATTAGTAAAGGGCAAACGTCCATAGGTCATAAAATAAAAGAAAGGAAAAAATTAGTTAAGAACCACACATTGATACTTGGTATGTATAAATATACCTATTAGAATAGGTAAAACATATTGTATATATGATGTATCTTATAACTGATGTATCTTATAACTGATAAAAATAACATCATAACAATTGTTAATACATGATAATAATAAAAAATAATTAAAAATATCACAGATAATTATAAATATCAAAGTCTATATTTAGACCATTTGGAGAGAGGGTTTCCATGTCGAAGATCCATTTCATTTCTGTTTTATTTAGTATCTTCAAATGGTCACCCTCCCTCCAAGATCTCCTAATCTGTTGGATTCCCATAAAGTACAAAGAATAACAGTCTCCATTATGTACTTCATTAAAATGTTCGGGGACAGGATGGCTTGGGACTCTGTTTTGTATGTTCCTTATATGTTCACTAAATCATACCTTGTGGTTCTCCCTATATATTGCAGTCTGCACCCACACGTTAAAAGATAAACTACATTACTGGAATTACACGTAATAAAATCTTTCACCTTGTATTCTTTTTTTGTAACATAAGAGGTAAATGTATCTGTTTTTTTAAATTTTATTCTAGTTGATTTGCAAGCTTTACAGCTCCAACAGTTAAAGAAACTTCTTAGCTCATTCCCCACAATATCTTTATCTTTTCTTCCTCATTTTGGGATATAGCTTTTCCTTAAGGTTTTTCTAAGGTTATTGGCTCCCCAATAGACAATCTTAGGTCTTTCTCCTATATTTCTTTGGACTTCTTCATCTTGTTTTAAAATATTCCAGTGTCTATTAAGTATATTTTTTTAAAGTATAACTTTGAGAGTTAAAATCACAAATAAAAGGAATTTGTTCTCCTTGAGAATCTTTTTCTTTTTTCTTATATACCAGTAAATTTTTTCTTTGTTTTTCTTGAACTTCTTTAAACTGTTTTTCTACTTCTTTTTTATTATATCCTTTTTGAAAGAATTGCTCTTTTAAAAACGTAGAATGTTCTAAAAAAGCATCCTCATCTGTACAGTTTCTTTGCAATTTTACAAATTGTCCTTTTGGGATATTCATAAGCTAAGAATTAAAATGACAGCTGTTAATTTCAAAGTAACTATTTACATCAACAGCGTTAAAAAAAGTACTGGTTTTAATATGATCTTCTTCAACAAAAATGTAAAATTAAACCAGTACTTTTTTTTAAAAGCTGTTGATGTAAATAGTTACATGGAGATTAATAGCTGTCATTTTAATTCTTGGCTATCACACTCTTAAGCTGATATACCTGGACCAGTTATCCTCACACTGCGCGTAATTGCGGGAGTACGTTATTACGCGATTAAACAATGGATAGAATCTCCCTTCTGAAATATAATCCCAAGATAAAGAACAAGAACAATACGTTGCCTTTCATTTGTAATTTTAATAAAACAAATAATAAACAAATACTGGCCTATGCTAATGAATGACCCTATGTTATATTCCATATTACCAGATAAACCCAGACTTATATATAGGGGAGCCCCAAATTTAACACAAGAATTAACTCAAAACCATATGAAAGAGAAAAAAATCTAATCTACTCTTCCAAAAATAAGTGTTTTGGTTGTTGGCAATGCTTAGCCTGCAGAAGCACAAAAAGCACCAGGAGACATATAACAAAATTTCTAATATTTGCATTCAGCAAAGTCTTCCGAGTAAAACAGTGTAAAGGATCCTTGCATTCGTGCAGCGATGATCCTTGCAGCTTCTCCCGAAATCCAGCTGAAACGAAGTCGAGACTTCATGAAGGGGTAGAACGATCTGATTTACTGTGGGCTACCCGCCTGGTATTTATGCAGGTCTCGCACCTGGTGGACACTCCCCTAGGGGACCAGATGGAAGACTGGGACAAAAGTAACACAGTAGCCAATCACAATGGCTATAGCATAAGCACTCCCTTTTTTACATAAATCACTCCCTCTTTTCCATCCTGGAGATAATTAACTTAAGGTAGCAAAGAGAGCGTTAATTATCTCCAGGAAGAAAGAAACATGGCTTTTCTTATTTAGCAAAACAGAATAAAAATATATAACTTTCTTTTTACACAACATAAACTTTAAGTTCCACATATCCCCAGATAGCTTGGATCTGAGGGCATATTCTAGGCGAATAGCGCTCAGATCCCACGAACACAGTTCTCAGAATCGTCAACTGAAGTTTGACTTTCACCGGCCGTTCGTGTGTTTGTAGCCGACTGCAAGTTCCATACTATAGCTATCTGGGGTCGGTCACTTTCGCATACTTTCAGCGCACGAATGAAGTAGTATCCCCTTCATTCGTGTGTTTTTCCACCGTATGAACGAGGATGGGAGAAGGTAGCAGCGGTGTTCGACAAAATAGGTAGCCGAAATCAGTTCCATGGAATCCTCGCCATTTACCGCTGCGCGTTCAACAATACAAAATGGCGATTGCCACGTGTTCGGTAGATGAACGCGGACCACCAGCTATTCCCCAATTAGTCTGTGGTTAACCGCAACAGTCAGGGTGGTCAATAGGCGCCACACGACCTCAGTGGGAGGTCGGTGGTTCGGTAGTTCATTCGCTTTTATTGCTATTTCCACGAAATCCCGCTGTAATCCTCCAAATAACCGAACAGGCTTGTTTGTATGGTCTGTAAATAGGGGATTTCGTTACACAACTCCCCCTTAGTCCCATGGAACGGCATACCTGCTTAGATCCTAACGGGTCGGCTAAGGGATGTCCGGTAGCACAGGAGAAACAAACAAAAATAACTACTTTTCCAGTTCAGTTTGCCGGGACAGGCCATCTGCATTGGCATTCTGCTTCCCGGGGCGATACTGCATTGTAAAATTATAGGGTTGCAGTGCCACGCTCCATCTGAGTAGTCTGGGGTTATCGCCAGCTACTCTGTTAAGCCAAATTAAAGGGTTGTGGTCAGTCAGCACTGTGAAAGAGCGTCCATTCAAGTTGGGTTGTAGTTTTTTAAGTGCCCAGACTAATGCCAGACACTCTTTCTCCACAGTGGCATAGCTGACTTCGCGGGGTAATAGTTTTCGGCTCAGATACGCCACCGGGTGATCCATGCCATCGTCTCCCACCTGGCTCAATACTGCTCCCAGTCCAAACATTGAGGCATCTGTGTGGACAAGAAACCTTTTAGTATGATCAGGTGCCGCTAACACAGGAGATGCACTTAACGCAGCCTTGAGTTTCTGGAACGCCTCCTCACACTCAGTGGACCAGACTACTTGTCGGGGTAGGGACTTTTTGGTGAGGTCTGTCAAGGGCTTGGCAAGGGCACTGTATTCCGCTACAAATTTCCTGTAATAACCTGCGGTGCCCAAGAACGCCATGACCTGTGTTTTCGTCCAGGGTTGGGGCCACTGGGTGATGGCCTCAATCTTAGCTAGCTCTGGTCTCTGTTTTCCTGACCCTACTCTGTGGCCTAAATATTGGACTTCAGCCATGCCCACGTGGGATTTCTCAGGCTTCAAGGTGAGCCCTGCATTCTGAATTCGGTTGAGCACTACTGAGATGTGCTCCAGGTGGGCTTCCCAAGTGCCACTGAAGATAGCTATATCGTCCAGGTAAGCACAAGCGAAGCCCTGAAATCCCTCTAGGAGCCGGTATGCCATCCTTTGAAAAGTAGCTGGGGCATTCTTCATCCCAAATGGCATAACCTTAAACTGGTATAGGCCAAATGGGGTGACAAATGCTGATTTTGGAATGGCCTCAGGCTCCAAAGGGATTTGCCAATATCCCTTGCACAAATCAATAGTGGTCAAATAATTCCCCCCAGCCATACGGTCTAACAGCTCGTCTACTCTGAGCATGGGGTATGCGTCGGTAACGGTCCGATCGTTTAGCTTATGGTAGTCCACGCAGAACCTGGTGGTACCGTCTTTCTTAGGAACCAGGACTACTGGGGAAGCCCAGGGGCTTTGGGACAGTTCTATGACCCCCAGTTCTAACATGTCCTGGAGTTCCGTTAACATGCTTTCCCGCACTGCCTCTGGGATTCGGTAAGGCTGCTGCCGCAGGGGTAACTGGCCTGGGGTCTCCACTCTGTGGACTGCCAGGGTCGTATACCCTGGGGCTGCTGAAAACATGCCCCCAAATTCCTTTAACAGTTGGGAAACCTGAGCTTGTTCCTCGGAACCTAATTCTGGACCCAACTGTACCTGGTCTACTCCTGTGGGTTCCTGGGGAAGCATATCCAGTAAAGGGATACCCTCACTATCTTCATATGCTGCAGCGCATACCGCGGAGACCTCCTCTGGTCTCTCGAGATATGGCTTGAGCATATTTACATGGAAGGACCGCCGGATCCTTTCATCGGAACAGTCTGCCACAATGTACGTGGTATCACTGATCCGCTCTATTACAGTGTAGGGGCCGTGCCAGGATGCTTGTAACTTATCTGTTTTGATAGGTTTAAGCACTAGGACCTTTTGTCCCACTTCTAATATACGGTCTCTAGCTCCCTTGTCATACCAGTACTTCTGCCGTTGTTGGGCGGCTCGAAGGTTCTCCCGAACTGTTTCGGTCAGAGCCTGTAGCCGGTCCCTCAACTCTAGTACAAAGGAGACTATAGGGGTACCTGCTTGTTCCATATCACCTTCCCAATGTTCCCGTACTAGATCCAGGGGTCCCCGGACCCGTCTCCCGTATAATAGCTCGAACGGGGAGAATCCGGTGGACTCCTGGGGAACTTCCCTACAGGCAAAGAGCAAATGAGGGAGGAATCTTTCCCAATTCCTACAGGTCTCTGTGAACGTGATGAGCATTTGCTTAAGGGTGCCATTAAAACGTTCACAGAGGCCATTGGTTTGGGGGTGATAGGGAGAACTTAATATGGGTTTTACCCCACAGCTCTGCCAGAGCTGTTGGGTAACCACCGCGGTGAATTGGGTTCCCTGATCTGACACTATCTCCCTAGGGAATCCCACCCTAGTGAACGTAGTTTTGCCCTGGGGTGATCCCCTCTCTTCCCTACCTTTTGGCATACTTTGCAGGTCCTACAATAATCCTGCAAATCTCTAGTGACCCCTGGCCAGAAAAAGGACTGGGTGAGTCGGTCTCTCGTCTTTTTAATGCCTAAGGGACCTGCTAGGGGAATATCGTGGCTAATCCGTAACAGTTCTACTCGATACTTACGGGGCACTATTAACTGTCTTTTTTCTACCTGCCCCACTCCTTTCCCTGTCTCCCCAGTCACTCGGTACAGTAAACCCTTTTCCCAGCTAAACCTTGCCTGATCTCTGTCTCCCTGGGGTTGTTCTGCCTCCCTCCGATACCCTTTTAAGGTGGGATCTTCCCGCTGCGCTTGCTCAAAGTCTTGAGGGGTACCCCAGTAAGAAGTGTGGTCAGGAGGAAACGTCAGAGGGTTATCGCTTACCTGGTCAGGGGTTGAGGGGGAGGCTTCCATAGCTCTGGATTGCTGCCGGGTGGTAACAGGTAGTGCTCCTTCTGGACTGCAGGCTGCCAATTGAGATGTCAGGCATCCTAGATCATTCCCCAGCAATAATTCTGCGGGCAAATCTGGCATGATGCCCACTTCTACGGCCTTGGCCCCTGTACCCCAATCAATGTGAACCCGGGCTGTTGGTAGTTTGTGAATTGCCCCTCCGGCCACCCTTACAGCAATAGTGCGTCCTGTGTGCTGGGTCGGGGTGACCCGGTGTGGCTGGACCAAGGTAATAGTAGCCCCGCTGTCTCTTAGTCCCCGAGCCTCTTGTCCATTGAGCTTTACTGACTGGCGGTGGTGTGCACTGTTATCCCCAGCCGCTTGCACAGGGTTCACCTCATGTAAGGTGGCCCAATTCTCACTGTTGCTACTGGGTGTCTCTTGAGTCAGAGAGTTGTAATCCTCTTGCACACAGTGTGCGTCTGCTTTTGTCGGTGGTACCGGTGCCCGCCCAAGGCGGTCTGTAGTGCGTTGTGGGCAATTAGGTTTGATGTGCCCCACTTGCTTGCACCCATAACACATTGGAGCGGTCTTTTGGTACCCCGGGGTTGTGGTATTGCCCCCCGGTGATGGTACCTTCTGTGGCATAGTTGGCGGGCCCGATGCAGGCCGCTGGCCCTGGACCCCTCGGTTTCCATCCATCCGCCTGCTCTCATGAAATTCGTCTGCCAGCCTTGCTGCCTCCTCCTCCGTTTTTGGCTTTCTGTCTCTGACCCAGTCTCTCACCTCCGCTGGAGTATAATCAAAAAATTGCTCCAGTAACAACAATTGCACAGCATCCTCTAGGGTAGTTGCCTGATTCCCCTGCATCCAATTACTGGCAGCGCGTTGCATACGAAATGCCCACTCCGTATATGAATCCTTGCCTTGACTCCTGAGGGCCCGGAATTTCCTTCTATGGGCTTCAGGAGTTACAGCGTACCGAGCTAACAAAATCTCTTTTATCTTGTCGTAGTTTTGTATATCCCCATCTGGCACAGCTCTCAACGCTTCGGCTGCTCTACCTGATAGTTTACTACTTAATACTGCAGCCCAGTTAGCTCTTTCCAAATCTTCTAACACACATTGTCTTTCAAAATATTGCAAGTAATTATCAATATCCATCTCACCTTCCACGAAGCTTTTAAATGCAGCGTAGTTGATTTTCCGCTGACGCCCCATTGTAGATCCAGATAGCGACAGTATATCCACAGGAGGTGATCTGTCTCTGGCTTCTCGTGCTTCCCTGGCATTCTGGGACTCTGTAGCTTGTGCCAAGATCTGTACCACGATCTCTGGTGCAGGGTTAGGTCCTACCAGGCTGAGACTCCATCTCACATCCCTCTGGAACTCTGTTTCCTCTGCATTCGCCATTTGTGGTTCGCCGGTTTGATCGCTCTCCAGTAGTTCGGCTATTAACGTGGCTTTCGGTTTGTTGCTTGCCACTATGCCTCGAGCTTCCAGCAGTTCCTTCAATGTAGTTTGTTTCAAGCGTTCGTATCTATGCGCCATTCACCACTTGTTTCAATTCGGTACGTCCGTTCGGGAGGAAATCCCGCCGCTTGCCACCAGTGTAAAGGATCCTTGCATTCGTGCAACGATGATCCTTGCAGCTTCTCCCAAAATCCAGCTGAAACTAAGTGATTATAACTCCCAATCCCCCAAACATGAGTCGAGACTTCATGAAGGGGTAGAACGATCTGATTTACTGTGGGCTACCCGCCCGGTATTTATGCAGGTCTCCCACCTGGTGGACACTCCCCTAGGGGACCAGATGGAAGACTGGGACAAAAGTAACACAGTAGCCAATCACAGTGGCTATAGCATAAGCACTCCCCTTTTACATAAATCACTCCCTCTTTTCCATCCTGGAGATAATTAACTTAAGGTAGCAAAGAGAGCCTTAATTATCTCCAGGAAGAAAGAAACATGGCTTTTCTTATTTAGCAAAACAGAATAAAAATATATAACTTTCTTTTTACACAACATAAACTTTAAGTTCCACATATCCCCAGATAGCTTGGATCTGAGGGCATATTGTAGGCGAATAGCGCTCAGATCCCACGAACACAGTTCTTAAAATCGTCGACTGAAGTTTGACTTTCACCGGCCGTTCGTGTGTTTGTAGCCGACTGCAAGTTCCATACTATAGCTACCTGGGGTCGGTCACTTTCGCATAATTTCAGCGTACGAATGAAGTAGTATCCCCTTCATTCGTGTGTTTTTCCACCGTATGAACGAGGATGGGAGAAGGTAGCAGTGGTGTTCGACAAAATAGGTAGCCGAAATCAGTTCCAGGGAATCCTTGCCATTTACCTCTGCGCGTTCGACAATACAAAATGGCGATTGCCACGTGTTCGGTAGATGAATGCGGACCACCAGCTATTCCCCAATTAGAAATAAAGTTGTGGACTTTCCTAGCAGGAATTCAATCCTTAAAGGAGAAACTTACTTCGGAACCCACAACGTTAAGCCCCTGGACACTCCAGTTATGTCCAGGGGCTTAACCCCTATGAAATACTACAAATCAAAAAAAGGGGAGGGGCTTAAATGTTGGATAAACAAGTCCAACAATTAAGCAAAAGCTGGAAAGATAATGATATAAATTAAAATAAATAATGACTAATCAAATAGCTATTCCAAATCTCTGCTTAAGTAATAGTGTTCTACCCAAACCAAAATTGTGTTATCAGCCAAAAAGGGCTATACCTCCCTCATAACATACTGTGACTGAAATATGTCTCCGACTATTTGACTTTAATATAACTTAATAGGTCACAGTCTGTACTATATTGTCCTAATATTATGGAAACAGTCACAGAAAGAAAGTCCTGATTCTAAATAGGTCTGCCTGTAAAAGTAGACAAAAATAATCAATTAAATGTACCTCAAAAAATGCTAATAAATATGCTCCAAAGTAAAGTAAATAGTAAAAGAAATTGTATAAAATGCCTAATGTATCCAAATAGTATCGAGATTATCTTGATGATAGAGTGTAACACTTGATCTAATATAGTTAAACCCTATAAGGAGAGTGCTAATCATAATCACATAGCTACAAACTACAAAATTGTATCTCCTTGTCAGGTTATGAATGAGGTTAGAGAATCAGGACTGAGAGGGAAGTTTAGAAAAATATGCTAATGTGCAGAGCCATACTTAGAATGTTGGCTGCCTGCACATAGATGAAGTCAAAGTGCCCAAGAGTGACAGTGAGATAGAAAAGAAAAGCGGAAAAACCCGCGTTTCGGTGCTGAAAGCATGCACCTTCGTCAGGGGTCAGAATTGAAGTGACTCACTCCAGTCTAGTTTATATATCCCTTAAGTCCTAGCCTTACTTACTCTCGGACCAATCACGGACCGCTACGATAACCGTTACAATTGATGCCGAAATTGCCGGCGTTGAGTTGAAGAAGACGTAATACAAATGCCCCAATCATGTTCTCAACGGGGCGGAGTAACTTACTAATGAATCATTAACTGTTCAATGTCCTTTGTGTCAAATGTCAAATGTACTCAACATGAACTATCAATGCCAGATGTATTCTAATTGATGAATCTTAACTATAATCATAAGTGGGATAAAATAGAGTAAATTATTCCTAACGATTTTATTGTATTTAATGCCAAATACCTAGGCCTTTATAGACTTTGTTAAGTCCAATTATGTTAATATCTTCTCATAATATAAAGAGTCAGTATGACCGGAATAAAATTTAAATAAAAATTGAAAATAAAAATAAACTTATGTAAATAAATTTACAGTTATAAAGAGATTCTCAATCCATTCAAAAATATATCCATCACTAATAATAATCTAAGTCTATTTGATCAGCTAAACTGCATTGAATTAGATAATATATGATTCTAAAATGAAATCATACATGTGAATATCGATACATCTGTTAAGCTTTGTTATCATAGATACAGGTGTATATTTAGTCCCATACGTGCTAGAAAAATGCCAATAATATTGATACATAAAAGTAAAGACTGCTTCAAAAATGGTAATACAAATAATAATGGTGATCACTGAACTAAAAAAAACAGTAATATTAAGACCTCTTATATGATATATTTAAGGGGCTCATTATTAACTCTCTAGCTTTACCAAAGAGAGAATAACGTGATGTAACTTCGGATTGAAATATTTAAAGATAGAGCCGATAACAATGAACGATCGGCTGTATCTAATACATCACTATAATCCGGTCATCTCATCGTAGCTAATAATTAAATTAGACTGATATGTCTCTAAAATGGATGTATCCTCTTATCCTAATATGGATCTGTCCGATCATCAATTGGAGGAATTTAAAATTCCAAAGTAAATGAAATGAAAAAAAATTTTTAAAAAAAATCCACTAATATGATACATCAATGCCCGATATTTATAAAGCAATTACTGATGTTACCAGTGAGCTGTTAATCAATTTAATTTAAAAATGTAAGCTCACATGGGGACAAAAAGCAAGAATTTGACAATTAAAGTTTAAGTTTTAGGAGCAGAGAGAACTATATCAAATAAATTGCTGGAGTTGCAAGTTCCTAATAGTGATAGTAAAAAATAACTAAAGATAGAGAAAGGAAAAGAAAGTATATACTATATATGAAATAATTTAGATTGAATTATATTAGCACTTAATTATTATTATTGTGGTTCTTCAATATGCTGGTTGAAATCTGATCCTAATATTTAATCAGAAATAAAGGGTGTATACGAAAAGCCTTCATTTAAGCCCAAGGGAGACAATGTTTTCAGTTTATAGATCCAGTAACTTTCATGTTGTAAAAGTCTTCTGTCAATGTCACCTTTTCTGGGGCCTAATTTAACTCTCTCAATGCCACTAAAACGTAGACCTTGTGCTGATTCATTATGATTCATTTTAAGGTGGCGTGAAATTGGAGTGTCAATGTGTCTGGTTGGATTAACTGAATTAACATGTTCTAAAATCCGTGCCTTAAAAGGTCTAAAAGTCTTCCCCACATATTTCATATCGCAACTACAGGTCAAGAGGTAGACAATTCCAGATGTCTTGCAATTGAAAAAAGTTTTCACTGTGTGTGTTTCAGTGTTGGTTGAATTAGAAAATGTTTTTGAATGTTTATTAATATGTTTACACGCCTTACAATGTCCACATTGAAAGGTGCCTATTGCTAGAGATTTCAGCCATGTTGGAGATGTCGAGATTGGAGAAAGATGGCTTGGTACCAAGATGTCTTTAAGATTTCTACCTCTCCTAGCTGTTAATGACACAAAGGGGGTCAAAACCTCCCGTAGATCTTGATCTTGATATAGGAGAGGCCAAAATCTTTCCAAGGTTTGTTTAGCTAGATTCCAGCCCGAGTCAAAGGTTCCGATACAACGTATAATTTTTTGACTTGCCGCCGGAACATTTTCTGATAGTAGTTCTAATCTATCAGTGAGATTGCCGCCGGAACATTTTCTGATAGTAGTTCTAATCTATCAGTGAGATAGACATTTATTCGGATACCCCTTCGATTTAAATTGGGTCCGTAAAGTTTGTGCTTTAAGCTTAAACTCATCTATCGAAGAGCAATTCCTTCTCAATCTTAAATATTGACCCACTGGTATCCCTCTCTTCAATGCTGGAGGATGGTAACTGTCCCAGTTTAAGAAATTATTCGTGCTAGTGGGTTTCTTATAAAGCGTAGTAGAAACCCGTTTATGTTCATTAATTGCTAATGTGACATCCAGAAAATAAATTTTCTGACTTCCAAATTCATATGTAAAACCTAAATTGATGATGTTATTATTAAGTTCGGCTACAAAGTTGGTAAAGAGTTCTGCTGTACCTGTCCAGACTATTAATACGTCATCAATATAGCGTTTCCAAACACAAATAAACTCCATATAGTAGGCAAGTTGTGAACTGAATACAATATTGTGTTCCCACCACCCAAGATGAAGATTGGTATACGAAGGGGCACAAGTCGTCCCCATCGCTGTCCCCCTCATCTGGTGATAGTAGACACCCTCAAATAAAATATAATTGTGCGTAAGGATGAAGCGTAGAAGTTTGAGAATGAAGTTGTTGTGTTCATTAAAATTCGGCCTTTTATTTTCTAGAAACCATTTCACATGTTTAATCCCAATCTCATGAGGGATGGAACTATACAGTCCCTCTACATCTAGGCTGCAAAGCTTAGCCTCTATTGGTAATGTTATGTCCTTAAGAATGTTCAGAGTCTGTTTTGTATCTCTCAGGTGGGAAGGTAGGGTTTTCACTAGATCTCGAAGGATAAACTCCACATATTCGCTACAATTCTGAGTGAGATTGTTTCTTCCTGAGACTATTGGTCTTCCTGAGAGAATAGTTTGTTGCTTATGGATCTTTGGTAGAGCATAGGAGGTTGCTAGTGTAGGCTTTTTATTGAATAGATATTTATATTCATCATTAGTGATCAACTTTGAATGAAGTGCTGCATCAAGAATGGTACGAAGTTCTTTTAGAAATCTTGCTGTTGGATCTGAAGTTAAGATAGTATACGTATCTTTATCATCAAGAATTCTATGTACCATTTGAATGTAGTCACCTCTATCCATCACCACTATATTGCCACCTTTATCAGATTGTTTGATGATAATTGTTTCATTTATTTTAAGTGTTGATAATGCTTTTCTTTCAGACTGACTCAAATTATCCTTCTCTGTTAGCGCTACAGTTTCTGCACTTAGCCCTTCTATTTCCTTACAGGTTAGTTCAACGAAAGATTCAATGTACTTAAATTCGGGAATGTGTGGAGTGAATTTGCTTTTAGGTTTAAGAGTCGTCATTGGAGCTGCGAGTATGTCACTAGGATCATTACTAGCAAGAAGGTCAACCAGGTTATCCAAAAGGTCCATATCCTGAGTATCAAGCCCCAATTTAGTTGCTCGTTTAATCTTTTGAATACAATGGAATTTATGGAGGGCCAATTTTCGAGCAAAAAGGTAAATGTCTTTGGTCCAGCCAAACTTATCAAATTTGGGTGTTGGGACAAAAGACATTCCCTTAGAAAGGACCTGCAATTCAAGAGGAGTCAGATGGTAGGAGGACCGGTTAATTATCTGACCTTCTCCGGTCAATAAGCTTTCCTTCGCTTGTACCCCTATCTTGTGCTGCTCCTTGTATTGCGTTGAGGCCTGTCCTTTGCATTGGCCCTTGCTAAAAAATTAACCCCCTTTTTGAGTATACTTCTGGGGTTGGAATCAGTAGACACAGAAGGACCTTCTGAATTAAATTCTGAATCTGAACCACTGGTTTCATTCTGATGTAGAAAACCTATCAAATTCAACTCTTTTATTCTTTTTGAATTTGCGATACACATTCCCTGTTTGGAAATCTTTGGTGTCCCTCATAAATTTAAAATGCTTGCGTGTTTTAATGGACATTTGGAATCTATCTAATTGTGTCTTTAATTTTATTTCCAATTGATCAAAATTAGCGTCTTTCTTAAACGCCTGAATTTTTTCTATCTCTTCATCAACCTCCTTGTTGACTTTTTCTAGTCTCCTCTTTTCAAATCTACAGAGTATATCCATAAATTTACGAGAAACTGTAGCGCTAACAGAGAAAGATAATTTGGGTCAGTGTGAAAGAAAAGCATTATCAACACTTAAAATAAATGAAACAATTATCATCAAACCATCTGATAAAGGTGGCAATATAGTGGTGATGGATAGAGGTGACTACATTCAAATGGTACATAGAATTCTTGATGATAAAGATACGTATACTATCTTAACTTCAGATCCAACAGCAAGCTTTCTAAAAGAACTTCGTACCATTCTTGATGCAGCACTTCATTCAAAGTTGATCACTAATGATGAATATAAATATCTATTCAATAAAAAGCCTACACTGGCAACCTTCTATGCTCTACCAAAGATCCATAAGCAACAAACTATTCTCTCAGGAAGACCAATAGTCTCAGGAAGAAACAATCTCACTCAGAATTGTAGCGAATATGTGGAGTTTATCCTTCGAGATCTAGTGAAAACCCTACCTTCCCACCTGAGAGATACAAAACAGACTCTGAACATTCTTAAGGACATAACATTACCAATAGAGGCTAAGCTTTGCAGCCTAGATGTAGAGGGACTGTATAGTTCCATCCCTCATGAGATTGGGATTAAACATGTGAAATGGTTTCTAGAAAATAAAATGCCGAATTTTAAAGAACACAACAACTTCATTCTCAAACTTCTATGCTTCATCCTTGCGCACAATTATTTTTTATTTAACCCCTTCCCGACCCAGGACGGTTCAGGACCGTCATCGACATTTTTGGCTTGCCGACCGATGACGGTCCTGAACCGTCCTAACGGTCTGAGCTACTTACCTGATCGCCGTCGTTCCCCCGACGGCGATCAGCCTGGCTCCGGTTGTGGGGAGACTGCCTGCAGTCCAGACAGTCTCCCCACACTGAATTAGGACCCCTGTGGCCATGTGATCGCTCAACACAGCGATCACATGGTCACAATAGGTGTCCATGTGTCTGCCTGCAGGGAGACTGCCTGTGCTGACAGGCAGTCTCCCTGCATGTGTAAAATAAAAAATAAAAATAAAGTTATTGTTAATAAAAATTAAAAAAAATAATTATATATGTATATATATATGATATATAGACATATATTATATTTATATAATATATGTCTATATATCATATATATAATGCCATACTAAGTGTATTTTTATATTTATATGTACTTATATTAATATAAAAATACACTTATTAAATTACACACGTATATATATAATATATATAATAACTATATATATTGTATATATATATTATTATAAAATATAAATAATAAGTAATTTAAATTAAATAATTTTTTTTTAAATAATAATAAAAATTTTTAAAAAAATTATATAGCTATATGAAATTTTATTCTAACTGTATTTTAAAATTAATATATATATATTTATATCAAAATACACTTAGAATGAATTTGTATATATATCTATGTATATATAAATAAATAAAAATAATACGAAATATACATATATCCATATACAAAATTACATAAATAATTATATAAATATACACGTAGACTTAAACTATATAAATATGCATATATATTTAAATTCTACGTGCGTATTTATGTAATATTTTTACATAATTCAGTAATTTTATTGATTGCAATTTGAGGGACCTGCCTGCCAACCCAGGCCGAAATTCCAGAGAATTTAATTTGCTAGCACTGTATTTTACCCTGTAACGTTCTACGACACCCTAAAACCTGTACATGGGGGGTACTGTTTTACTCGGGAGACTTCGCTGAACACAAATATTAGTGATTCAAAACAGTAAAACATATCACAGCGATGATATTGTCAGTGAAAGTTACTTTTTTTGCATTTTCACACACAAACAGCACTTTTACTGATGATATAATTGTTGTGATACGTTTTCCAGTTTTTAAACACTAATATTTGTGTTCAGCGATGTCTCCCGAGTAAAACAGTACCCCCATGTACAGGTTTTATAGCATTTTTGAAAGTTACAAGGTCAAATATATGGGTCAAATATTTTTACATTGAAAATGGCCAGGTTGGTTACGTTGCCTTTGAGAGCGTATGGTAGCCCAGGAATGAGAATTACCCCCATGATGGCATACCATTTGCAAAAGAAGACAACCCAAGGTATTGCAAATGGGGTATGTCCAGTCTTTTTTAGTAACCACTTGGTCACAAACACTGGCCAAAATTAGCGTTCAATTTAGTTTTTTTACTTTTTTTCACACACAAACAAATATGAATGCTTACTTTGGCCAGTGTTTTCGACTAAGTGGCTACTAAAAAAGACTGGACATACCCCATATTGAATACCCTGGGTTGTCTACTTTAAAAAAAATATGTACATGTGGGGTGTTATTCAGAGATTTATGACAGATAATAGTGTTACAATGTCACTATTGATACATTTTAAAAATGTATCTTTTGAATCTATTTAGCAGTTTTTTTCATTCGCTTTTGTAGATGAGTAAAAGATTTTTCAAGTAAAAGTCAAAAAACATGTATTTTTTTAAATTTTTCATCATATTTTTTTATTTTTTTTAAATTAAAATACATGAGATTATATAAATAATGGTATGTAAAGAAAGCCCCTTTTGTCCTGAAAAAAACAATATATAATTTGTATGGGAACAGTAAAAGAGAAAGCGGAAAATTACAGCCAAACACAAACACCACAAAAGTGTAAAAATATGCCTGGTCGCAAATGTACAACATCGCAAAAACAGTCCAGTCCTTAAGGGGTTAAGGGTGTCTACTATCACCAGATGAGGGGGACAGCGATGGGGACGACTTGTGCCCCTTCGTATGCCAACCTTCATCTTGGGTGGTGGGAACACAATATTGTATTCAGTTCACAACTTGCCCACTATATGGAGTTTAATTGTGTTTGGAAACGCTATATTGATGACGTATTAATAGTCTGGAAAGGTACAGCAGAACTCTTTACCAACTTTGTAGCCGAACTTAATAATAACGTCATCAATTTAGGTTTTACATATGAATTTGGAGGTCAGAAAATAAATTTTCTGGATGTCACATTAGCAATTAATGAACATAAACGGGTTTCTACTACGCTTTATAAGAAACCCACTAGCACGAATAATTTCTTAAACTGGGACAGTTACCATCCTCCAGCATTGAAGAGAGGGATACCAGTGGGTCAATATTTAAGATTGAGAAGGAATTGCTCTTCGATAGATGAGTTTAAGCTTAAAGCACAAACTTTACGGACCCAATTTAAATCGAAGGGGTATCCGAATAAATGTCTAAAAAAAGCGTACCAAAGAGCCCTTCTCACTGATAGATTAGAACTACTATCAGAAAATGTTCCGGCGGGGGGCGTGGCCTGACGGGCGAAGCGGATGGTCGCACAGTGCTGAGCTCCGCGCACCGACGGCCCGAAAAAGCTAAATTTATAAGCAGTACCGGCAATTATCCGACCCACACATAACCCCCCCAGGCATGGCAGCACAGAAGGCCAAGAAGCAGGCCGAAAAAACCGATCGGGCCGGCTTTTTTGCGACCCGAGCGTCGACGCCAAAATTGATGGGCCTAGCTGACCAGGGACAAGATGGCGACGGAGGTAATGACACACTGCCACTACCAACATCCCCAGGCACACAAAACCTGCCAGTTACCCAAGACTTCCTACAGAAGTGTCTAGACACCATGTCCAGCAGGATTCTTGAAACCCTGCAAAGTACACTAGGAGAAGTGAAAAGGGAGATGCAGGAGCTGGGGGACAGGACAGCACAAGTGGAGAACCGTGTGGAAGAACAAGCCACTGTGCATAATGCTATGGCAGAACAAGTACAAGAGCTGCAACAACAACTTGACACCATGCAGAGGAAGGTCATGGACCTAGAGGACCGTTCGAGACGTCAGAACCTTAGAATCAGAGGCATCTCTGAGGAGGTAAAGCAGCAAGATCTACATGAATACCTAATGGGGTACTTTAAAGTGATAGCACCAGATCTGCCAGCTGATATTTTACTGCTGGATAGATATCACAGAGTGCAAAAACCGGCGTTCTTACCACAAGACACCCCCAGAGATGTGCTAACTCACCTACACTACTTCCATGCTAAAGAAGCACTACTTCAAGCAACGAGAACGGGCGGCGACCCACCACAAAAATACAAACATATCAAAATGTTCACAGACCTCTCTGCGGCTACGCTGCAAAAAAGAAAAGAATTTAGGGAAACGACGGAAACCCTTCGCTACAACAATATACAGTATAGATGGGGATTCCCTATCCGCCTCCTAATCAGAAGGAATGGTCTGGTGACCACGGTGAACACCCCAGAAGAAGGCCGCAAACTGCTGCGCAGCTGGAACGTCCTGCCAAACCCGGAGAAGAAAGAAGCGACTGCACCACAGAGAATGCCACCTGAATGGAAAAAGACTAAAAAATGAACTAACACAGAGACTTTTTTCTTCCGTTGAGGACGCTGAGGCAAAGCCTGAAGTCTGGCGGTCGGAGAAGCGCAAGTATTCCCAGCACTACACGCCTAACCATAAACATCTAGAAACACACACGACACATTCACTCATAAGCACACTGGATATTAATGTATATATAGATACATACACACACACACACACACAAAAAAAAAAAAAAGCCAGGAAGGCTTGACGTGCATTTGAACCATGAGCACAACACAAAACCTATAACCCACACGCACACACACACAAAAAAAAAAAAAAAAAGTTACGCAACCTATACGCCACAGCAACAGCCGGTAGATTCACACATACAATGATTGCAACACGAAGGTGAATACCGATGGAAAGATTCGGGCTCCCTAAGTGCAACCAATTACACCACACCTTAGAAGTCGACAGAGTAACCACGCTCCCACCTTGCACTATCGTGATAGTGCAACACCCTTCAGTGGGAAATGTATACTGAACCGTTTGTAAATGTATACACTTATGTTTTATTCTATGTGACTGTTATATATGTTGTTTATACTGCCAATTCCCTATACCTACCCTCTACCACCTTGACCCTGACCCCAAGCATTGCAGAGCCCCACAGAGTGAACTATGGGGGCAAAATACACAGGAACCCCTGGGAGGGCCGGTACCTCAACATGGGGACTCGTACACAGACAAACAGAACCAATACTTGTATAAAACATACATTAAATCATGAAAATATACAACCACAATGTTAAGGGGTTGAATACCCCAGTAAAGAGGTATTGTCTTACCAGAGACCTGCGTAGGTCACGCCCAGATATAGTGTGTTTACAAGAAACGCACTTTAAACAGACGTCCATACTAGCAAAAGCACAATATCCGGTACAATTCCACAGCACTGCCACATCAAAAACTAAAGGGGTTGCCATAATGATTAGCAAAGAGGTATCCTTTAAGCCCTTGTACGAAGACACGGACACACAGGGGAGGTTTATAATACTGGCGTGTGAAATTAACAATTTAGAGTACGCTATAGTGAACATTTACGCACCAAACGCAAACCAGAGAAACGTTTTGCACAAAATTATAACGCGACTTGCGCGGGTCCAGAGGGGCATCACATTCATATGCGGGGACCTGAACCACATACTTGACCCCAAAAGAGACTCAACGGTAGGACCAAACACACCCAGACACGCAACCCTCACACGAGAATGTAAGCCCCTGGTTCGCTTGTTTAGCGAACATGACCTATATGACGCGTGGAGGGTATTGCACCCGGACGAGAGGGATTATACATTTTTCTCCCAAGTCCACAATACCTATTCTCGGATAGATGGGTTTTACGTAAAGGGAACATTCCTTAATCAATTAATAGCATGCTCGATAGGGAACATTACGTGGTCCGACCACGCCCCAGTTACCCTCGAACTACGAGATGCATATGACTATAAACACAGAAGCCCGTGGAGACTGAATGAGACTCTCCTAAACGACACCCAATTTTGTGAGACCCTCACTGACGAATTGCATAGGTACTTTACTACTAACCAAACGTCGGAAATCACGCCAGAGACGCTATGGCAGGCACACAAACCGGTCATCAGGGGATCCCTCATAGGTAGGGCGAGCGCACTGAAACGGGAGTCCCAAACCAAAACGAGGCACTGGCTAAAGTCACTATATACCCTTAACAAACAAAACCAGTTGACCCCAACTCCTGAGCTCAAACGGCAAATTCAGGAGAAACTAGGGGAAATTAAAGAGCACGATCTGGCAAAAACAGGGTACCACCTTAGAAAACTTAAGATGACGCAGTACGTACAGGGCAATAGGGCAAGCAGACTATTAGCCAGGAGACTGTCACACAGAAATGTAAATGCCAAGATCCCATTCATTCACAACCAAACAGGGGAAAAAAAGGTGACACCCAAGGACATTGGGGACGTATTTGCGGATTACTACTCATCTCTATACAACCTGGAGAATGCGGTTGACACGAGCCAGCCAACTACGGGCGGTATAGAGAAGTACCTAGCGGGGATCTCTCTACCATCACTGACAGTGGAGCAAATAGCTACAGTACAGGAAGATATCACAGTAACAGAAGTACTTCAGGCCATATCCCATCTCCCAAGCAGGAAAGCCCCAGGCCCAGATGGGTTCCCCAACAACTACTACAAAAAATTCGCACATACTCTAGCCCCGCACTTAGCAAACTTATTCAATGCACTCACTCGCAAAGCGGACGCTCCGGCGGAGATGCTGGGCGCACACATAGTAACACTGCCTAAACCAGGAAAGCCACCGACATGTAGTCAAAATTTCAGACCGATCTTGTTACTCAACACAGACATTAAATTGTATGCAAAAATACAAGCCAACAGAATAGCGGACATAATCCCGACATTAATTCATGATGATCAGGTGGGATTCACAAAAGGCAGACAGGGCTCGGACAACACCAGGAAGGTAATTGACCTACTATATAGCCTGACTGAAAAAGGTGAGGGGGGGATACTTCTGTCACTAGATGCGGAAAAGGCCTTTGACAGGCTCAACTGGCCTTTTCTGCAGGCGGTACTTGGTAAATATAAATTCCCCCCAACCTTTATAAACGCCGTCAGAGCGCTCTACTCCCACCCCACAGCCAGAGTCTTAAATTCTGGGTTTGTATCCAAACAAATACGCATTACTAATGGATCGCGACAGGGGTGCCCCCTGTCACCATTACTCTATATTTTAGCGCTGGAACCCTTGGCGGCAGTTATTAGAGCTGACACGAACATACGAGGAGTACTCATGGGGACTAACGAATTTAAGCTCAATTTGTTCGCGGACGATGTCCTAGTAACACTAACACGCCCATTAATATCCCTACCAAACCTGATGACGAGAATCCAAGAATATGGGGCAGTATCATACTATAAGCTGAACGTCACGAAAACTCAGGCCCTAGGAATACAACTAGGTGGCGAGTTAGCAATCAGACTGGAACGGGCATTCCCTCTAGACTGGAGACACGATCACCTGACATTCCTGGGTATCAAAATAACCAAAAACCCAGCCCACCTGTTCCGACACAACTACACCCGACTACTGAAGGAATTTACAGACACCTTGCACTCATGGGAGGGTAAATACCTGTCGTGGATAGGACGCATAGCGGCAGTCAAAATGACACTTACCCCTAAGATACAGTATCTTTTTCGGACGCTCCAAATACCAATACCAAAACAGTTCCTAAAAAACGTGCAACATATCATTAACTCATTCATTTGGGAAGGGAAAAAGGCAAGAGTAGCAGCAGGGACGTTATATCGATCTGTCAAAAAAGGGGGATTAGGCCTTCCCAACCTGGCGACGTACTACAGGGCAGCATACCTACACAACATTGCACAGATTAACAGGCCTACCGGCGCCCCGCAGTGGGTGACGATCGAAGCCAGCAAAGCACCACACGGTGATCTTAGGTCACTCATGTGGAAACAGACAAAAAACAACCAGGAAATAAACGATCTCCTCCCACCTACCCAAACCTTACTGCGAATGTGGCACACAATGAAACCAGACTTAGTGACGCAACCGACAATACCAATAGCTATGCCATTGCGCTCCATAGGACTGGAGATTCCTACATTCCCTTGGGAAATGTGGATGAAAGGTGGGATACGTCACATGTACCAAGTGATAGACAGGGGGCGACTGATACCGTTTCCCGACATACAGGAAAAATACAACCTCCCCTCTAAAGCACTATTCTCCTACCTTCAGCTCACATCTTACGTACTAGAAAAGCTAGGGAGACGAACAGATCCCACAGCACCGACGCATATGACGGAATTCGAAAAACAAAGCACGGGAACAACACCACTCAAGAAAATAATGTCCTGGGGATACCAGAGCCTAATAACGCAACAATCACACACATTAGGTGAGGTCAAATCGTCCTGGCAACGAGATATCAATGATACAATAACAGACAGGGACTGGGAGAGGGCATACACGGCTCATAGGGGGCTTACAGCATGTGCCACACATCTAGAATTACAGCGAAAAATCTTATACCGCTGGTACTTAGTACCGGATAAATTGCACAGAATATGGCCCTCGACCAGCAATATGTGCTGGAGGTGCGGGAAGGACGTGGGTACGATGATACACACTTGGTGGACATGCACCATGCTCAGACCATTTTGGGCAGAGGTAGCGAACATACTACAGAAGATATCGCCAGCCCCAAGAGTAGACACACCTCAGATGTGTCTCTTGTTCATCTTGCCAGAAAAATTACCGAAACATATCAAACTGATATTATATCACACATTAATATCAGCCAACCTAGTGATATCCCGACATTGGAAAAAAGCTCTCACCCCACCCATAGAGGACCTTATAAAACAGGTAAACCAAAATTGGGAATACGAAAAAATGGCCCACGCACAATTTGGAACACGAAAAGAGGTACAGGAAGCACACAACCTGTGGGTTCAACAAATCACGAGCTTAGACACCACCCCCCCCTAACCACGACCACCCTAGTGAGTCTAACGACTCCTGAAACAAAATCGAGAGGCGCCACGCAGAGCGCCAACAAACACTACCGTACCAAATATATATAAAAAAGGGGTTTACGGTAACTAAGCAATGAAGCTCCAGAAACCACACAACTCTGGGAAGCATGTTTGTATGTAAATGTCTAACTGTGATGTTCACTGATATGTATATAACTACACATAGCTATTGTCTGTGTAGCCATTATGCAATGTATCTTTCCCCCCCCCCTCTTTCCTCGTTCTGTATCCCCATGTTTCTTTTTGCTCTAAGACAAAATAAAAATTGTCAATAAAAAAAAAGAAAATGTTCCGGCGGCAAGTCAAAAAATTATACGTTGTATCGGAACCTTTGACTCGGGCTGGAATCTAGCTAAACAAACCTTGGAAAGATTTTGGCCTCTCCTATATCAAGATCAAGATCTACGGGAGGTTTTGACCCCCTTTGTGTCATTAACAGCTAGGAGAGGTAGAAATCTTAAAGACATCTTGGTACCAAGCCATCTTTCTCCAATCTCGACATCTCCAACATGGCTTAAATCTCTAGCAATAGGCACCTTTCAATGTGGACATTGTAAGGCGTGTAAACATATTAATAAACATTCAAAAACATTTTCTAATTCAACCAACACTGAAACACACACAGTGAAAACTTTTTTCAATTGCAAGACATCTGGAATTGTCTACCTCTTGACCTGTAGTTGCGATATGAAATATGTGGGGAAGACTTTAGACCTTTTAAGGCACGGATTTTAGAACATGTTAATTCAGTTAATGCAACCAGACACATTGACACTCCAATTTCACGCCACCTTAAAATGAATCATAATGGATCAGCACAAAGGTCTACGTTTTAGTGTCATTGAGAGAGTTTAATTAGGCCCCAGAAAAGGTGACATTGACAGAAGACTTTTACAACGTGAAAGTTACTGGATCTATAAACTGAAAACATTGTCTCCCTTGGGCTTAAATGAAGGCTTTTCGTATACACCCTTTATTTCTGATTAAATATTAGGATCAGATTTCAACCAGCATATTGAAGAACCACAATAATAATAATTAAGTGCTAATATAATTCAATCTAAATTATTTCATATATAGTATATACTTTCTTTTCCTTTCTCTATCTTTAGTTATTTTTTACTATCACTATTAGGAACTTGCAACTCCAGCAATTTATTTGATATAGTTCCCTCTGCTCCTAAAACTTAAACTTTAATTGTCAAATTCTTGCTTTTTGTCCCCATGTTAGCTTACATTTTTAAATTAAATTGATTAACAGCTCACTGGTAACATCAGTAATTGCTTTATGAATATCGGGCATTGATGTATCATATTAGTGGATTTTTTTTATTTATTTTTTTCATTTCATTCACTTTGGAATTTTAAATTCCTCCAATTGATGATCGGACAGATCCATATTAGGATAAGAGGATACATCCATTTTAGAGACATGTCAGTCTAATTTAATTATTAGCTACGATGAGATGACCGGATTATAGTGATGTATTAGATACAGCCGATCGTTCATTGTTATCGGCTCTATCTTTAAATATTTCAATCCGAAGTTACATCACATTATTCTCTCTTTGGTAAAGCTAGAGAGTTAATAATGAGCCCCTTAAATATATCATATAAGAGGTCTTAATATTTTTGTTTTTTTTTAGTTCAGTGATCACCATTATTATTTGTATTACCATTTTTGAAGCAGTCTTTACTTTTATGTATCAATATTATTGGCATTTTTCTAGCACGTATGGGACTAAATATACACCTGTATCTATGATAACAAAGCTTAACAGACGTATCGATATTCACATGTATGATTTCATTTTAGAATCATATATTATCTAATTCAATGCAGTTTAGCTGATCAAATAGACTTAGATTATTATTAGTGATGGATATATTTTTGAATGGATTGAGAATCTTTTTATAACTGTAAATTTTATTTACATAAGTTTATTTTTATTTTCAATTTTTATTTAAATTTTATTCCGGTCATACTAACTCTTTATATTATGAGAAGATATTAACATCATTGGACTTAACAAAGTCTATAAAGACCTAGGTATTTGGCATTAAATACAATAAAATCGTTAGGAATAATTTACTCTATTTTATCCCACTTATGATTATAGTTAAGATTCATCAATTAGAATACATCTGGCATTGATAGTTCATGTTGAGTACATTTGACATTTGCCACAAAGGACATTGAAGAGTTAATGATTCATTAGTAAGTTACTCCGCCCCGTTGAGAACATGATTGGGGCATTTGTATTACGTCATCTTCAACTCAACGCCGGCAATTTCGGCATCAATTGTAACGGTTATCGTAGCAGTCCGTGATTGGTCCGAGAGTAAGTAAGGCTAGGACTTAAGGGATATATAAACTAGACTGGAGGGAGTCACTTCAGTTCTGACCCCTGACGAAGGTGCATGCTTTAAGCACTGAAACGCGCGTCGGGTTTTTCCGCTTTTCTTTTCTATCTCACTGTCACTCTTGGGCACTTTGACTTCAACTATGTGCAGGCAGCCAACATTCTAAGTATGGCTCTGCACATTAGCATATTTTTCTAAACTTCCCTCTCAGTCCTGATTCTCTAACCTCATTCATAACCTGACAAGGAGATACAATTTTGTAGTTTGTAGCTATGTGATTATGATTAGCACTCTCCTTATAGGGTTTAACTATATTAGATCAAGTGTTACACTCTATCATCAAGATAATCTCGATACTATTTGGATACATTAGGCATTTTATACAATTTCTTTTACTATTTACTTTACTTTGGAGCATATTTATTAGCATTTTTTGAGGTACATTTAATTGATTATTTTTGTCTACTTTTACAGGCAGACCTATTTAGAATCAGGACTTTCTTTCTGTGACTGTTTCCATAATATTAGGACAATATAGTACAGACTGTGACCTATTAAGTTATATTAAAGTCAAATAGTCGGAGACATATTTCAGTCACAGTATGTTATGAGGGAGGTATAGCCCTTTTTGGCTGATTACACAATTTTGGTTTGGGTAGAACACTATTACTTAAGCAGAGATTTGGAATAGCTATTTGATTAGTCATTATTTATTTTCATTTATATCATTATCTTTCCAGCTTTTGCTTAATTGTTGGACTTGTTTATCCAACATTTAAGCCCCTCCCCTTTTTTGATTTGTAGTACTCCCCAATTAGTCTGTGGTTAACCGCAACAGTCAGGGTGGTCAATAGGCGCCACACGACCTCAGTGGGAGGTCGGTGGTTCGGTAGTTCATTCGCTTTTATTGCTATTTCCACTAAATCCCGCTGTAATCCTCCAAATAACCGAACAGGCTTGTTCGTATGGTCTGTAAATAGGGGATTTCGTTACAAACAGTACCCCCCATGTATAGATTTTATGGTGTCTTGGAAAGTTACAGGGTTACGTATAGTGCTAGCAAATTAAATTCCCTGGACTTTTGGCCTGGGTTGTCAGGCAGGTCCCGCAAATTGTAATTAATAAAACGACCTAATTATGTAAAATGATTACATAAACATATACATAGAATTATTATATATATATATATATGTATATAATTTTTTTAAATAATTTTAATTTATATATAGATATATATATAGTGATATATACTGTGACGGTAGTATATGGTATCACCGTCAAGCATTCCCTTCTTCCCATGAAAGAAAATCACCCAATACTCCACAAGTAGAAATATCCCTGGAATCGCCGAATAATCCACACATGAGCCAAGGCTTAATGCTGGAACAAGACTGATTTACTGGCACACAGGACTCACAATTTATGCAATACAAAACTCCTCCTCTGGGCCAGGCTAGATAATTGAGTTTCAACAATACACAAAGCTCAATTATCTGCTGGCCAGAAACATTACAGTTTTTAACAATTTCAGAAAAGTACTTTTTATATTACATACAAACATACAAACATCCCTGGGTAGCTGAGGATACTGGTAGTCAAAATCTCACGAATTTCCGTTCGGTAGTTTCCGTGTCGCATCGTGTGGAAGTTTGACTGGCTCGCCATGTGGAGGTATCCGAGCTAGAGTTCCATAGAATCAGTAGCAAGAGCCGGTCTCTGTTCGCATCTAACTACATGAAAACCACCATTTATATGGTGCAGCTGGTTACATACGAATGTTCCCCTCGTTCGGTAGATTCTATCTACCGAATGCCAGTTTGATTCGTGGAGGGGAACGTATACATCCAGGACTTCCATGAAGACCGGGCGTTCGCATGTTTGCCTTGCCGAAAATAGTTCCAGGCAGGGCCGGTGCAAGGATTTTTGCCGCCCTAGGCAAAAGAAAGATTTGCCGCCCACCCCCCCCTCCCTGCCGGGGCCTCGCAATGCCCCACCCATATGATCTGCCATATGAACTAGTGCCAGTGCTGCACACAGTGTGTGTTTACATTAAAAAGCCTGCAGGGACAAACTATAGAAACCAGAACAACTTTATTAAGCTGCAGTGGTTCTGGGGACTATAGTGTCCATTTATTGTGAGGTAAATTAGAGATTAGTGTCACTAATAATATACTAGATTGCCTACTTACAATCAGATGAGGATGATGATGGGCTGTGGCTGCAGTCTGGCTCCACTGGTCTGGTGTAGAACAGGATCTCTGGAGGCTGTTTGTAACTGTGGTCACAAAATTCAATGTTCTGGGAGAACGGGAAGCAGCTCAATTTTGTGGGGCCTCTTACATAGCTCAAGGTCTGGGCCCCAGGGCCTGACGGTGAGTATGCCCATAAAGCCCACCCATAAGTCCACCTACATGTTCCACCCATGAGTCCGCTCACAGGGAGTAGAGTGTGTAGGGGATGTGTTATGTGTTACTGTAGAGGATCTAATGTGTGTGCTTATGGAATGTAGTGTATAGGGATACCAGTTTGTGTAGGTGATGCAGTGTGTTTGTGTGTAAGGGATAGAAAGCAGTGAGTGTTTGTGTATACGGGATGTATTGTGTGTTTGTCTGTAAGGGGTGCGTTGAGTGTGTGTAAGAGATGCATTGTGTTTCTGTGTGTGTGTAAGAGAAGCAGTGTGTGTTTGCATATGTGTGTAAGGGATGCATTGTGTGTTTCTGTGTATGTGTGCAAAGGATGCATTGTCTTTATGTCTAAGGGTTGCATTGTGTGTTTCTCTGTGTGTAAGGGAAGCATGTTGTGTTTCTGTGTGTATAGGGATGCATTGTGTGTGTGTGTGTGCGCGCGTGGTGTGAAAGAGCTCCCTGTCCTGCCCCTGTCCTATAGAGCTCTCCCTTCCATTCCTTAGAGATCTCCCCTGCCCCTTAGTGGTCTCTCCTCTCCCCCCCACCTCCCTTAGTGGTCTCCTTTTCTCCCCGACTTTCCATTAGTGGTCACTCCTCTCCCCCCACCCTCCCCTAGTGGTCTATCCTCCACCCCCCTCCTTTAGCGGTCTCTCCACCGCCCCCTCCCTCCTTTAGTGGTCTCTCCCTCCCCTACGTTCTCATCTCCCACCCCCGTGTTCTCCTCTTATTCCCCCCTCCCCGTGTTCTCCTCTTCTTCTCCCCTGTAATCTTCTCTTCTTCTCCCCCCTCCCTGTAACCTTCTCCACTCCCCCTCCCTCCCTGTAATCTTCTCCCCCCCTATAATCTTCTCCCCCCTCCCCTATAACCTTCTCCACTCCCCCCTCCCTCCCTGTAATGTTCTCCCCCCTCTTATAATCTCCCC
>OW240919.1:70475355-70506635 GCA_933207985.1 Pelobates cultripes
TCCCTCCCCTGTAATGTCCTCCCCCCCTCCAATAATCTCCCCCCTCCCTCCCCTATAATCATCTCCTCACCTCCCCTGCCCTTCTGTAGCGTGGCCGAGCTGCTTTCCGGTCCGCGACCCGGCGGGACTGATAGGAAGTGCACACTGAGTGTGCACTTCCTGTCAGTCCGGCCGGGTCGCGGACCGGAAAGGAGCTCGGCCACGCTACAGTGCCGGGGAGGTGAGGCACTGCGCAGCCGCCTGAGCGCTCTCTATAGAGCGCTCAGGCGGCTGCAGAATTTAAAGGGCCGGCGATGGGGGCGCAGGGCGCCCCCTCCTATATGGCGCCCTAGGCGGCTGCCTAGTTCGCCTTATAGGAAGCGCCGGCCCTGGTTCCAGGCAATTCATGCGTACGCCCGCTGACCGCATTCGTGAGTTTTAAGATGGCCGCCATCCTTTGTTCTCGCCACGTGTTCGTATGCCAAATGGCGGCCACCCAGGAGTAATCAAGTTGTGGTTTTCTCCCCGTTCTAATGCTGATTGCTACCCAGGGTAGGTGGTCTCGCGTTCGGTAGACGAATACAAGCTTTCACATACATAATCAAACGAACTGAATACAAGCATTTAAACAGCAGGGAGAGGATATAACTGAAGGCACACAGGTAAGTACAAGAGATCCTTCACATATACATATATACTTATGTATATAGATATATATATTTTTTCATTCTACATGTATTTTGATATCAATATATATATATATATATATATATATATATATATATATATATATATGAATTTGAAAATACATTTAGAACAAATTTACACATATATATTTATTTTATTTATTTATGTTTTATTTTTTTAATTTTATTTTTTAACGTATTTACATATTTATTTATTTTATATTATATATAAATATATATAATGAAAAAAATATATATATTTAATCAATATCATTGTACGTGTATGTTCACATTAATATATATTTATAATTATATATATATATATTAATATTAAAATACACTTAGACAGTGTATGTGTGTATATGTGTATATATATACTTAGATCATATATATGATAAATCTAAGTATATTTTTTATTTTCAACTGTAACTTGAAAAAAATTTTTTACTTTTTACAGGCAGCAGGGGGAGTACCTGTCATTACAGGCACTCCCCCTGCTGGCACTGACATGGACGGCTATGCTCGCAAGGACCTCGAGATCACATGGCCCAGTGGGGCCGAAGAGGAAGGGCTCCCAGGTAAGTCCCCATACCACGATCGCTGGCATGGGATCGCTGGCAACCGGGTAAGTAGAAAGGACGGCTTGAGCATTCTATGCCGCCCGCTGGCGTTTAGAGCTGGGTCCCTAAGGACGGCATAGAACAGCTGCCGTCCTTAAGGGGTTAAACGCCTAGGTGCAACTGTGTACAAATAATGGATCCAGTATGCTTCCCGTTGTAGGAGAATTTTAGATCTGTCACCTCCAAGGGAAATCAAAAACTATGAAACGAAGTGTAGGTAAATGGTGTTGAGCTGTGCGTTGATCATGAAATGCCGCCATGATTCCAGATTGATGTCCTCTGATCCGATCTCTTACAGTAAGGTCCATTTTGCCAACGTATGACAGACCACAAGGGCATGTGATCATGTAAATAACGTGACCCGTGATACATGGATGTTTAATTGGAATCCGTTGGCCACTATGGGGATGTGCAAATGTGGGGCTAGTTAGCATATGGCTGCAGGTAACACACCTGATGCATATAAAACATCCCTTCTTTCTGATGTGTGATGGTTTTGTGTAACAATGAGTGGGGTCATTCCGGACCAATAGATCCCGGAGGTTTCTATTTCTTTTGTAACTCATAATGGGATGTTTCTAGAAAATTGATGGTAGCTTTGTGTCTATTATCCTCCATGTATATAGCTGGTTTTATCATTAACTTTATTTCTATTCACTTTATTCACTAGCCTTTGATGCTATTCACTTTGTAGACATCACGTCTGTACTGTATAGTTGTGTATTGGTATCCTAGGAACCCATGCTATTCCCCGCTGTGCATCAGAACTTCATGACATCACATGCGGCATCTTGACACTTCCAGGTGGTATCGTTCTGCGGGACATCGCTATATTGATTGGTAAGTGTATTTTGTATTTTAGTGTATGTTGACATGATTTTGTACACTCTTCTGATCTTGAAAAAGAGCTGCCAGGGTCGAAATGTCATTTTTTCCTCAGATGTAATTATATAACAATAAATCAAATTTTTTCACTGGAAGACCCGTGAGTGCACCCTTTATTATAATTTTGCATATATATATATATATATATATATATATATATTTACATATATAGGAAAACAAGGAGCTGACTGCACTCACCTGAACATGCTTAACCCCTTAAGGACACATGTGACATGTCATGATTCCCTTTTATTCCAGAAGTTTGGTCCTTAAGGGGTTAAATGGGGTGCTGCTGGGGGCCAATAAGTACAGTAAAAATGAAAATCCAGCGCACTCCCTTATCTACTAAACAGCTACTTTGGTGCTGACAGATTTTGCTAGTTTTATTAAAAACACCTAATCTAGGCAAAAAATAATGGGGGTTTAGTTACATTATATGATCATACATTGCATAAGCCTGCCACAACGTCAATGTACCCCATCTTTGGCAGGTCCTACTCTTACAACCAACTGTCTACTAAATGAGCTACTCACTTGGGGAAATCCTTCCATCTCTCTGCAGTACAAGGCTAAATAGGGTCCTGAGATGAGGCACCTGTGACAGGAATCTTTCCCACACTGTGTAAAATGACACAGAGCACTCTGATTGGGTAGCTTGAAATCCAGCCAATCAGAGTGCTCTGTGTCATTTTTCACAGCGTGGAAAAGTTCTTTGGAATTTTCCCACGCTGTGTAAAATGACACAGAGCACTCTGATTGGTTAGCTTGAAATCCAGCCAATCAGAGTGCTCAATGAGACAGCCACTAGAGGCTGGATTAACCCTCAGTGAAACAGCAATTTCTCTGAAACTGCTATGTTTTCAGCTACAGGGTTAAAATTAGAGGGACCTGGCACTCAGACCACTTCATTGAGCTGAAGTGATCTGGGTGTCTGTAGAGGTCCTTTAAGTGTATGTGTATCTGCATGCACTGGCGTACATACCGCGGTTGCAGGGGTCGCAGCCCTGTGACCCCTGCGACCAGCTGCCCACCGCCATGTGTTGCGGCCCTGGCAAGCGCAGAGTAAGCACGGGGGTTGCCCATGGATCAGTTTTCGCACCGGGGCCCCATGGGTTGTGTGTACACCACTGGCCCCCACCCACTGCCCAGGGCCTCCAAGCGGTGGGTGGAGGCCGAGGGGAGGACAATAGGTCCCCCCCTTATTCTAAATATAGGGCCCCCACCTGCCGCTCAGGGGTGGGGGCCGGGGGAAGAATAATAGGTCCCCCTATTGTTATTTAGAGCCCCACTACCGCGTGGGGTGGGGGCCAGTGGGGAGGACAGTAGGTCTCCCCCTCAATCTTATTTAGGGCCCTATTAAGGGCCCCCACCCACTGCTCAGTGGCCCCCTCATTGTTATTTAGGGCCCCCACCCGCCGATCAGGGGTGGGGGCTGGGGTGAGGACAATAGGTCCCCTCTCCCCCTTATTTTACTTTGGGGCCCCCACCTGCTGTTCAGAGGTGGGGGCCAATAGTGTTTTAGTAGACAGTAATTCAGCTCTGACCAGCTCACTGTTTACTAGACATGCCCCTGCTCGCGGTATAGCGAGTAGGGGCTGAATTTACTAATACTAAGTAATCTTTGCTTAGAATTAGTAAATGTGGCTGAAAGACCAATTTAGGTCTTTCAGCCTTTTGGTAGATAGCTCCCTAATACAGTGGGAATTAGGGAGTTATCTACTAAGCGGCTGCTTATTTTATGTTATTTTAAGTGATTTCCCTATCCACATTTGTTTGCAGGGCACTTGTCTAATCATAGAGTTAAATTCATCTCCAGGTTTAGGAAAATATTTACTCCCATTACAAATATTGTATGTATGCATTGACATATTCTATCTGAATGCCATCCTGATATCAAGGAGTTTGCTAACAAACCTCTAATAGCCTGCAAAAGGTGTCCTTCTCTGAAAATGAACTGGTCAGAGCTGAATTACTGTCTACTAAATCTAAAATAACTTAGATGGGTAATTTCCCTTGGTATGATTGTGTGGCATGCCACTCCATGATACAAGGACAATGGTTCTATCATCCATATAGTGGTTAAAAAAAATACTCTATAAACCATTTTGTGATGTGTAACTCCTCTTATGTGGTGTACACCCTTAAATGTCCCTGTGGATTTCTATATGTTGGGCAAACCTCACAAAAAAATAAAGAGACCTTTTTCAAACATAAATCTGCCATTCACAAATATGACTGACTTGCCTTTGACATTCCACTTCTCTCATTTACAATTCCAAATTATAGAGCATGTCCCTGAAACTTTGAGGAGGGGGTTAGGATTAAGAAATTACTTTTAAGAGAGGTGTTTTGGATCAGAGAATTGGATACGCTGTCTCCAAAATCACTTAACCAGGAATATGATTTATTACCTTTGAATTGAATAAGTTATTGTAAAGGATCCTGCTATTCGTGCAGCGCTGATCCTTGTAGCTTCTCCCGAAATCCAAGCTGAAGTAAAGTAAAGTAGTGATTATATCTCCCAATCCCCCAAACATGAGTTGAGACTTCATGAAGGGGTAAAACGATCTGCTTTATTGATGGCCAAACTTAGCCCTTTTATGATGGTCTCTCAGCAAGGGAACTCCCACATGGGACCTTGTGGAAGACTGTGACAAAATATACAGAACCAATCAGTATACAACACAAAAGTTAAACACACCCACAGTAATAGTGCAACCCCTCCTCTCTATCCTGGAGATAATGAACTTAAGTGGTGGAAGAGAACCTAATTATCTCCAGGTAGAGAAAAGCATGTCCTTTTTATATTTTCACAAAACAGTATTAAAATCTAAAACTTATATTTCACCGAACGTAGACTCTAAGTTCCACATACGCCCAGATAGCTTGCATCTGAGCACACATTATAGCCGAATAGCGCTCGGACCACACGAACACAGGTCTCAATATCGTCGAGTGAAGTTTTAATTCACCGGTTGTTCGCGAGATTGAATCCGAAAAGAGTTCCATAACTGTAGCTATCTGGGGTCGGTCTATTTCGTATAATAGAAAAGTCCCGAACGATAAAGTGTTCACTGTATTCGTGAGTTTTTAGCCGTATGAACGGGGAACATGGTACGCGCCAGTGGTGTTCGGCTGAATAAGTGTCCAAAAATAGTTCCAGAGAATCGCCGCCATTCCCCGCTGAGGGTTCGACGATTTTAAAATGGCGACCGCCACGTGTTCGGCAAACAAACGTGGACCACCAAGCCTTTCCTCAATTACCCTGCGGTTAACCGCAAGGTCTGGGCGGTAAATGAGCTGCACACAACCTCAGTAGGAGGTCGGGAGATCCAGTAGTTTGTTCGGTTTATTGCAACAGCACGAAATAGCCATCCATACGAATAAATAGCCGAAAGGCTGTTTCTTTGAGTCTGTTCAAACAGGGATTTTGTTACAGTTATTCTTTGATTCTTTCTAATATGTTTGTTTACAATGATGTAACGCTAAATATTTTTTTTCACAGGATATATGGTGCTGTTGCTGGTTTGGGTTACTTCTCACTTTCACCCTCTTAAGAAACCTTGCTTCAGCTGTCTATTGGGGATCGCCAATCTCCACATACATTAAATTGTCATGCATTTGGGACTTGTTTTTTTTAATCTAAGCACAGAGTATTTCACTAACTGTAATAATAATATTTTATATAACATGTGACTCTATTGTGATATTAATTTCACTGATTATATAATATTTTATTGCTATACACGATTTACTTGTTTATAGAGGTATCACATTTTGGAGAGAACGACACTATGGCACTATATCTAAACACTTTATTTAATATATACACTGTGTCTCTAACTGAGACAACTTTCTTTACTTGCACTTAACTGCATATTGCACTTTAATTTTTCACTTGCACTTTAATGTAATTTGCACCTTATTAGATACACACATAGTATTAGTAACTAAAATCATTTTTGGATATCATGTTTTTTATATCAAATATCTGTTTTAAAATGTTTATGTAAGAGCTTTTCTCTTAAATGCACTTGAAAAATATTTTTGTACAATAATTACTTAGTCCCATTTATTTGTATATTGTATATATTGATATTTGACAGGTGAGACTTTATACATATTGTAATACTTATATTCTCCCTTATGGAAATTTTCTTTCAAATGCACTTCAGATATTTTTATTGTAGAACTTTATTGTATAAAATAATGTATGATGTAGTCTCATTTATGTGTGTAGTGGTATTTAGCAATGTAGGTATTTTATTTATGTATGTATTTATATGTATATATATGTTTATTCTTTTCTTTTTCTCTTTCTTTCTTTTTTCTTTATTTTTGTATATATATATACTATTATTTTTTATTATTTTCTCTTTTTTTAATTTATTTGTTGATGCTTTGTATTTATTATATTTTTTCTACAATTATTTTTATTTTTAATTTTGTTCTATTTTAGTCTGTCATTTTTTTCATTCATTCATTTTTCATTCATATTTCTTTTTTCTTTTTATATTGCTTAAATATTCTTGTTTGTTTGTGTTGGTTTAAACGCATGTGCCTGTTCGCATGCACCGGTGGCAGTGGCGTACTAAGGGGGGGGCGGAAGGGGCAGTCCGCCCCGGGTGCCACTAGGGTGGGGGGTGCCATGACCCTGGTCTGGGTGCTGGAGGGGGCTGTGTGAGCTGTGGCCGCACAGTGCCCCATGGTAGCACTAAGAGCAGCTGAACTGGCTGCACAGAGGTAAATTGGGGCGGAGCTAATTAAAAATCGGGGCGGAGCCAAACCGGGGGCAGGGCGCGGGGCTTGATATGGCCCTTACCGGTTTCTGCTGTCAATGCTGCACATGGAAGTGCAGCAAGATGGAATCCCTGCCTCTCCACAGGCTTCAAGGAATCCAGTCCTCCTCCAGCCCACTGTCTGTAAGTAATAGTGTGTGACTGTGACAGTGTGTGTGTGTGTAAAACTGTCTGTAACTGTGTGTGTGTGTGTGTGTGTGTGTATGTGTGTGTGTGAGACTGTCTGCCTGTAACTTTGTGTGTGTGTATGTGTGTGTATGTGTCTGCCTGTAAGTGTGTGTGTGTGTGTGTGTGTGTGTGTAACTCTCTGCCTGTGACTGTGTGTGTGAGTGACTGTATATGTGACTTTCTGTCTGTAACTGTGTGCGTGACTGTCTGGCTATGACTGTGTGTGACTACCTGTAACTGACTGTGTGTGTAACTGTCTGCCTATAACTGTGTGTGTGACTGCATGTGACTATGTATGTGTGACTGTCTGCCTGTGACTGTTTGATGTTGCCTGTAACCGTGTGTGTGACTATCTGTCTGTGACTGTGTTCTTGTGACTGTCTGCTGCTGTCGTGTGTGTGTGTCAATGTATATGTGACTGTCTGCCTGTAACTGTGTCCATGACTGTCTGTGACTGTATGTGCGACTATCTGCATGTGACTGTGTGTCTGTAACTGTGTGTTTGTCTGCCTGTAAGTGTGTGTGCAACTCTCTGCCTGTGACTGTGTGTGTGTGTGTGTGAGTGGCTGTATATGTGACTGTCTGTCTGTAACTGTGTGCGTGACTGTCTGGCTATGACTGTGTGTGACTACATGTAACTGACTGTATGTGTAACTGTCTGCCTATAACTGTGTGTGTGACTGTCTGCCTGTGACTGTTTGATGTTGCCTATAAACGTGTGTGTGATTGTCTGTGACTGTGTGCATGTGACTGTCTGCTGCTGCCATGTGTGTCAATGTATATGTGACTGTCTGCCTGTAACTGTGTGCATGACGGTCTGCATGTGACTGTGTGCTTGTGACTGTCTGCCTGTAACTGTGTGTGACTGTATGCCTGTAACTGTGTGTGTGTGTGTGTGACTGTCTGCCTATAAATGTGTGTGTGGGTCTGCAGGGATTTTGTAAAAGATGGCAGTGGTTTTGTATTGGGACAAGAGTCTTTATAAGGGGGGATAAGCAGGGGATTTGTGGAAGGAGGTTGCGGGGGTTTTGTAGATGGGGGCAGTACAGGATTTGTAGAAGTGGGCAGAACAGGGGTTTTAAAGGAGGGGGCGGGAAGGACAAGGGTTTTGTAGGAGGGGCTGACAGTGGTTTTGCAAAGTTTACAAATTGTAAAAAAAAGGAAAACTTTTAAAAAAAATTACAGTTTTTTTTTTGGGGGGTGGTGGGGCGAGGGGGTGCCAAGCACAGGATCCGCCCTGGGTGCCAAATGCTCTAGGTACGCCCCTGACCGGTGGAGTCATTGTGTGACCCTTGAGCACATAGTGTGATCTTCTGTCCCGAAGTACCGGTGTGCACAGTTGTAGTGCCGCCTGTGCATGCGCCTCACTGCCGGTTGCACATGTCCGGAGCTGAACAGCATGGGCTCCCTTATATGTGGGAGTGTTGTATGGACGGAGTGGCGCACGGTGCATGCGTGTGGGGCTCGATCTGCCGCAGGTGCATTGGGCCACCAAGATGGAGGAGCATATAAGGTATTTTGCCAGTATGGGTTTATTAATTTATTTTAGGGGGCATACATTGCAGTCAGAATGGAGCTTCTCTACACACTGGGTGAAGATTTGCCCTTAGTGAGTGGCTACTTTGGTAGACCTAATATTGTTGGATCTAATATGTGGATTTCGTTTATCCCTTGTTTTTGAGGGATATACACTGCTTCCTTTGCTATGTCTTTGAAAGAGCTGGTGAACTGAACTAATCAGTCTATTAACTTTTAATCAGATCATTGTGTGTTTTAATTAGATCACTGTGTGCTTTAATGAATTCTGTAATTTCTGTAATTCCACATTAATTGAACATGTGTGTATATAAATGATCACTTTCTGATGTGGTGTTAGCTTGATAAAAACTTGGGTACAGGTCGAAACGTTGTGTCCATTCAAGCTGCTTAACTTATCACAGTGAGTTTATGAGATTCTTTCCTTGATATGTTCTATGGGGTATGCTGACCCATACTCAGTTAGCACCCTGTGATTTTTATGATTGAGTGCAACCTTCTTTTCTCTATTGATTAAGTCATTGACTTGACAGTACTCCGACTCATTGGATTGTTCTAACTTTGATTGCTTTCCACTCCATACTTTATGCTTATTAGGTTATTTTAACCCCTTAAGGACACATGACATGTGTGACATGTCATGATTCCCTTTTATTCCAGAAGTTTGGTCCTTAAGGGGTTAAACATTTGCTTGCAACAGTATTTAAGACTAGTGTACATTTTATATTTGTTGTTAACCTAATTTGATTATTCATATATTTTTTATTGCAGCTGGTAGTTGTTTCCCTAGTTAGTTGTTATGAACTACAGTGCAAGCTGGTTCTAAGAATATTTACAACATTTATCAGGAGTTATTATTGGTAAACCCCTGAACCAAGTTCCCCAAAACAGAATATATAATACAACTGTTGGTGTGTCACCCCTCCTTTCCTGGGGCAGTGGGAGGAAGACAGATCCCTGATATAACAGGGGATAAAAAAAAATAAAAATAAAAAATTTAACTTAAGGGCATAGATTTAAGTGGCGCAATACTAACTCCCCGTTTTTCTTCTGGTGCCCAGGGGCAATAAATTCCATATATGTTAGTAGAAGGTAGGGTGCTCATTAAGGCTCCTCAGTATTTTCATCTTTAGGAAAAAAACACCCTCCTGATTTGAAAAAGGATTACCACTTACATGTAATTAAGTGTTTGTGGCTATATATGTATTTTTGATCGGGATGCAAAGGTTTGTATTCCTTGTGACCACAACTGTAGACTCAAAGTGCATTGGGTCTGAGGTTTTGGTCTCAGGGGCTTGTAGTTTAAATCAGATAATCAGACAGCGGTCAAATCTGCATGTGTATGGCCATTTGACATTCAACCTTAGCGGTCAACTCAAAGGTTAGCCATACCATTATAACAAGGCACTAGTGCAATTTGTTGAATATCTAATAGGCCAGAAAAAAAGCAGTTAAAATCAGCTCTGTATCATCTGGTCCAACTATTTAATATGCATGTTGTTAGGATTGGCTTACTGTAATATAATTGGAACAATCTAAATGTATGGTCAAGAATATGGATCCTTTTAAATTCTCACGCTTGAATAGTGTAAGGAAAAAAAAAGACAGATTTTGCATGGCCAGAGTGGCCTGCATATGTCAAAAAATAGATATCACATGAAATGGTACACCTATCAGTTGCTACCCATGTTTTCTGTGTGTAACTATGACTATGTTAATGTGTGTGGTGGTGATACCCATTATGAAGTGTGCAGCTTAACTGACAAATATAATATTTGATGTGGAGTATTCCTGTTACTGTGTGCTATTTAAAATACATTTGAATATATTTGTCCAAGATCTCTAGATATTAAGTAAGTCTTGCTTAGAGCAATGGGAGTTGAAGTCATTCTAACAGCTCTGTTGTCTAATCTACAGAATGCAGCATATGTTGTAGTTGTAATATCAGATTTACTATTTTTTTAGGTTTCTTGTTCATCTGCAGGAGATCATCTGCAGTGTCATCAATCCATATTAATAATTTTTTGCATAAAAAAAAATGTATTATGCCCTAAGCTTAGAAACCTAAATATTGTCTTATTGTGAGGTTCCATTTTTCCTCTAAAGGACACAGAGTGTAAAATTAATTTGCTTATTTTGTTAACTTTTTTTTAATTAGTTCTGGTTTATTTGCACATCCATGAATGTGTTTTTTGTATTGCCACCTCTGCTGGGTATCCATTTTTGTATCTACTATGTCTTTTGTTTTCTGTTTTGTGGTATGACAACAAGAGTTTTATTTCAATGTTTGTTGAGTATGAATTCTATGTTTTGTAATGAATTGGTGTGTTATGTGTGAATGTCTATTGTCTATGAGTTTAAATATTAATATTACATTAATATTTGTTATATTTTCTTTGACATCTTTTTATTAAACATTATCTTTTGCTGCACTCTGAGTGATTGTCATTTGGTCTTTACATGTTAGGATATAACTCTGCTGAAATACCTTATGCAGCTAATAATTAAAATGTATAGCTGTACAAAATAAAAGGGTTGGTTTTGAATGCGTGCAAATATATGTGGGCTTCCATTAACTCTATTGCTAGTGTAACTAGGCGATGTCTATTGTAAGTGTAACTAGGTTATGACTGGTGGCCATTTTGATGCTCTTTGAAGCACATAATTGGGAGCCATCTTGGCATTCCTGACAGTTTAACACAGTAGTTATTGTGAAACCTTTTAAATTGTGCAAACTAATTCATCCAAAACTATGAACCACAACAGTGGAACAGAGGTATCAGAGCAGATTAATAGCCCTGTCCTCTTGATAGATAGGTGATACATAATTATTTTATTAATCAGCCACAGACGTATATATACAGTCATATAATCGCCCAGTTATGATACCCTGGAGTCATGGGTTACTTGTTCGCTCTACCCTACTTCAATATGTAGATGGCTACCATAGTAATCTGTATTACTCCAAGGGTGGGGTAACTGTAGCTGGATTCCAGCTGACACAAATTATCACAAAAAAATGGGGGGGAGGGTAGTATGATAGTTTTATTTAAAAGTAACGTTCATCAAGTGTACATCATTGCTCATAGGGCAATGATGAAATTACATTTTAATAGAGATCAGAAAATGTATATTGAAATCATTATTTTTATTAGTTAGGAAATTATGATCTGTGAAACTAATGTATTATATTGGTGAATTGAAAGCATTTTGCCAGAAGACCTTATTAGTAAATGTTTCAACTAAATAACCCAATAGAGGATAGATAGAAATAAATAAGTAATAAATAAATTTAACAAAGGAGGGAGTGTGTTGTTTAGGTAATCTCTCCCTAGCAATGTTTATTACTGTGGACTAAGGCCAGAAGTTAAGGCCAGATTGCCTGGGGTCGCAGGGGTTATGTTAATTTTGATCTGTAAATTGAATGGCTTGTTCGTGTGCATGTGCGCACGTTCACTTGGTGCCGTTTGTGTGTTTGAGCAATAGAACTGGCATTTATTGTGGACTTGTAAACCGTATAACTTGTTCGTGCGCATGTCTGCGCGTTCACTTGGTGCCGTTCGTGTGTTTGAGCATACGAAGTGTTATTTGGTTGGCACTTACGTGGTTTCAGAGGAAAGACGTTCCTTTTGCGTTCCAGAAGCCCTTCTGCGTTTCATCTAAGCGGAAATGATTTCTAAGCGCCCTGACAGGTTTTTTAATTTATTCACTGTAGATTCCTTTATTTATTTTTATATCTTTATTATCAACGCTTGTCTCTCCCTCCTTTGACACATTGGGGTAAGTTATGGATTGCTGTATATAGTGCATTCATAGATATATTCTGCATGATCTATATATTTTATGTTAATGATTCATAATGAATTATTGTTTCACCTTTTCCTTGGCATTATTTGCTATATATACACTTATGTTTGTTCTGTGGTGTTAGCTTGAAAAAGACCTCTTAGAAGGTAGAAACTTTGCTGCCTTTTTTTGTTTCATTAAAACTGCCTGCGGCTTTAACACTCTGAGTGCCTGGGAATTTCTTGCCCAAGGCCAGAAGTTAGGCTTTTGTAGTAAGAGGTTCATTATTAGTTGTAGAACCTAGTGTTGAGGAGTCAAAGTAATTAAAGGCTAATCTGGTAAATTGTTGTGAATTTTCATATTGTTTAATAGTGTAAAAAATGTCACAATATTTTTATATTTAGATGTTTCTATGTTCTTGTCGTATTAATAAATGTATCTATGATTGTAGAAACTATTGTGGAGTGTTTGTGCCACCTGATACTTTTGAATTTATCACCAATCTCCTCTGGCTTACACTCTATTAACGAATTTGTAACGGTGTTATTTGGCCAAAACATATGCAGGCCAAAGAAACAGATGTTTACTTATGAGGACATAAACTTTGCGCACAGGTACCAGGAAAGTCCTAAAAGTGAAATGCTGTCTAATAACACAATTAGGGTGGTGAAAATCCAACAACAAATATAAGTAGTAATAACTATGTGAAACCTGACATTGTCTTATTGTCAACCATTTTAATTTTTTGGAACACAACCTATGGTGTAAAAACTGATTTTTTTTTCAATATTTTTGAAATACATATATTTCCTTTTTCTGAACTGTATAACAATTTTTTTTTTTTTTTTGTAGTTAACCAGAGAGAGGAAGTGTATGGATGTAGAATGTGTGTTTTTGATGTATGCGGAGTGTGTCAAGGCTATATTCCCCAGATTTTGAACTTGTAAAAAAACCCTTGCATAGAGAGTTGGTGTTATTGTAATTATATTCTGTTTGGTTACACTTTATGTTTTTGTTAAGATGTGTAAGTGTATATGCTCCGCAAGTTTGTAAAAGGATACAGTAAAGCCCTTAGGCCTTGATAAAAAGTGCTTAACTCTCCAGATGTTATAGTTGCAGCTGTGCTGCTGGAGTAAGCAGGGTTTGCACAGTCATGACTCCCATTCAGGTTTCTAAATTGGTTGTCTTTTTTTACCCCAGATTACTAGGCAAGCAAGGTAATTTTGGTGGTATGGCAACATACCCAATTACTCTTCTGTCCTCGTGGTGTTCATGTTGTGAACAAAGAAGGGATTGAAGATATCTGACTTTATTCCAGTCTTGTGTTTAGCGACATTTGGTCAATATGCTCACAGACTAACCAGCTACGTTATGTTCAATGTAATAAATTTGGACTTTATACCTTATTTCCTCCCCCCTGTTCTGCCTAGTAACAACAATAAAGTACCAACTAACCATCTCATTTACTGCTGGTCTATCTAGTAATCACCCCGCTTTTACTACCCTCTCTATACATTAAATCCTGGTGTAACTATCTGATTGGATAAAGAATAAAATCACACCCTAGTAAAGAATACCATATATACATCTGTGCTTTGCAATAAAATGTGTGAAGTTACTTTGAACAAGCCTGTGTCAGTTCATGGTGGTTTCCCCAGCACTGGAAAATGAGTGTAGGACAAACCAGAGATTCAAAATTTAATAGAGGTTCATAGAGGCAAATTAAGCACTTTTTTATTTAAAAATTTCTTCACCAGATTTACATTAGTACTAACTCTCACACTACCCTGATACCGAACATTAACTCCTATACTACACTAACACGAACCCTTAACTCCCACATTACCTTAATACTAAAAATAACCCTAATCTAAAAATATTATATAACATAATAGATACAAAACATCAAAGGGTGGAGAAATATTGCCATTGCAAACTTGTACAGAGATTTAACCCCTTAAGGACACATGACATGTGTGACATGTCATGATTCCCTTTTATTCCAGAAGTTTGGTCCTTAAGAGGTTAAACACCACTTTACCTTCTTTCAGTATTGTAGCAGCTCTTCACATTGTACTTTCAAGACAGATTTGTTTATTACTTGTCTTGTGGTCTTCTTGTCTCAATGTATCATACAATGTATTGGATTTGTTATCCCAGACTCTGCTATTACAGCAAAGCCTGTGATATCTGATAGCTTGGCTATGAAGTGTTGTGTGTAATTTAGATTAAAAGAGGAGGTGTGGCAGATCTGTGGGCTTTTTGTTAGGAGCTGAATTTAATTCATAATTGTGGATTAGTACAGTCAAAGAAGAAACTAATATAAAAATGTAGAAGTATATATGTGTGTGTATGTATATATATATATATATATATATATATATATATATTTGTGTGTGTTTGTGTGTGTGGGTGTGTGTGTGTGTGTAAAAAAACAGATAAAATTCGTATCTACGAATTTGATCTATTTTTTACATCTACATCACTGGACTAATACGGCTACAATCTCTAATATATATATATATATATATATATATATATATATATATATATATATATATATATAAATATATATATATATATGATATAGAACAGCTTGGCACTCTCCTTACTTTAAAAAAGAAAAGTATTTTGCCTAGGTGCTACCCGCGTCAGGGGTGCACTCACAGGTCTTCAATAAAGTGGAAACTGGTTTATTTAAATGAAAAAGACGTCGATCAAAATCAAAAAGTCGATTTTGTTCACGGATGTATTGAAGATATTTTTCATTTAAATGAACCAGTTTCCACTTTACTGGAGACCTGTAAGTGTACCCCTGACTATATATAATGTGTGTGTGTGTAAAAAACAGAACAAATTTGTAACTTCGAATACCTTTTTTACTGGACTAACAGAATTTTTTAATGACAAGCTTTCAGGAGAACCTCCCTTTTTCAAGTCTAAAGCATTTCTGAACAAGATGACACATAGAATTCTGCTTGTTTTTTTTTTTTCTCCCTCTCCCCCCTCACTCTGATCTTCAGAAAGATATTTATGACCCTCTGAAACAATGTTGTCTATTTTATGTCAAACCTGTGTATTGTCTGCACTCATGTCGCGTTAACCTCTGTATCACATCTCAACTTTGAATTCTATGTGTCATCTTGCTCAGAAATGCTTCAGACTTGAGAAAGGGAGGTTCTCCCAAAAGCTTGTCATTAAAAAAATTCTGTTAGTCCAGTAAAAAAGGTATTAGAAGTTACAAATTTGATCTGTTTTTTACATCTACATCTATGGACTAAGACGGCTACAATCTCTCTCTCTCTCTCGCAAATAGAGTTGGCCTCTATAAAATTGTATTTGTATGTTTTGCTTTTCCTGTTGTTTACTGGACAAGTCTTTGAAGAGCAAGCATGGGGCTTAAGTCTATGAACAGAGATACAGTAAATAGTGGCACCTGAATTGCAATTCTCCCACTAGTGTTTATTTAAATGGCAGTGATAGTTGGGTAATAAATTCCAGCCATTTGTGTCATCAGCATTCTATTAAAGGACCACTCTAGGCACCCAGACCACTTCAGCTTAATGAAGTGGTCTGGGTGCCAGGTCCTTCTAGGGTTAACCCATTTTTTCATAATTACAGCAGTTTCAGAGAAACTGCTATAATTATGAATGGGTTAAGCCTTCCCCCTAATCCTCTAGTGGCCGTCTCATTGACAGCCACTAGAGGCGCTTGCGTGCTTCTCACTGTGATTTTCACAGTGAGAGCACGCCAGCGTCCATAGGAAAGCATTGTAAATGCTTTCCTATGAGACCGGCTGAATGCGCGCGCAGCTCTTGCCGCGCGTGCGCATTCAGCCGGCGGGGCGTAACGGAGGCGGAGAGGAGGAGGAGAGCTCTCCGCCCAGCGCTGGAAAAAGGTAAGTTTTTACCCCTTTCCCCTTCCAGAGCCGGGCGGGAGGGGGACCCTGAGGGTGGGGGCACCCTCAGGGCACTATAGTGCCAGGAAAACGAGTATGTTTTCCTGGCACTATAGTGGTCCTTTAAGATCCTTTCATCATCATACCACATTGAGCAAAGATCTATACTTTGTTAGATATAACCACGTTATATATGTCATATCAAAATAATGCATAATGGCAGAATTTGCTTTATAAATAAAATTCAACTTTATACTATATTATTACACTTACAAAGCAATTCAAATGTTGATAAGCATAATAATCATAATAAGTTGCACGTATCTACAGCATGAGAAGAGAATGGAGTACAAGCAGTGTTCACATGCTATGAATGGTGTCCATGGAAGCAGTTCAATTATGTTGTTCAGCGTTAGTGCACCTCTTAAATAAACGGCATAGTTGTTTTATATTCTAAATAAAGCTAAGCAATGAGTATTTGGCAACCTGGTGGGTGTAGCGTCAAATTATTTCAAATAATATATAATTACTGATCTCCTTTATAATTATGGCTCAGATGCATCAAGGATGAAAACTTTTGAATGTAAAGAAATATTAAAAACAACAGTGTTATGATCCACCAAAATACCTACTGTTTTTTTTATACTGATTCCCTTGTGTAATACATCTGGAAAAAGTTTTAGAAATGCAACTTCTGGGCTTATTTTTCTACTGTTAAGAGCAAATATTTGTGCCCACAAAATAAAGCATATGTTGCAAAGGTATGAAAGAACAGCAAAGGAATAGTCCAGGCTAGAGGCGACCCAACTTTTAATACACTCAAAAGATAAAATCAAATGCAGACAAAATTATTAAAATGTAAAAATACAATTAAAGGTCCACTATAGGCACCCAGACCACTGCAGCTTAATAAGGTGGTCTGGGCGCCTGGTCCATCTAGGGTTAACCCTTTTTTCTGTAAACATAGCAGTAGAGAAACTGCTATGTTTATGTTAGGGTTAATCCAGCCTCTAGTGGCTGTCTCATTGACAGCCGCTAGAGGGCTTCCGCGTTTCTCACTGTAAAAATTACAATGAGAAGATGCCAGTGTCCATAGCTTTCCTATGGACTGGCTGAATGCGCGCGAGGCTCCTGCCGCGCATGTGCATTCAGCCGAAGAGGAGGAGAAGAGGGAGGAGAGGAGGAGGAGAGCTCCCTGCCCAGCGCTGGAGAAAGAGGTAAGTTTAACCCCTTCCTCCCCCCAGAGCCCTGCAGGAGGGGAACCCTGAGGGTGGGGGCACCCTCTGGGCACTATAGTGCCAGGAAAACGAGTATGTTTTCCTGGCACTATAGTGGTCTTCCAATAACATAAAAAGTATCACTGTTCAAGTCCCTGCATTTGCTCCATATTTCCAGGACTCAAAGCATCTGCAGTAAGTTATCACTAACTAGGAAGGGATTCAGCCAATCAGCATGCTCCCGCTATTTTTAGAGGAACATTTTGATCACCATAACCATTACAGTGTACTCTAGTGGTAATAGCACTATTGATTAACAACAAAAATAGTAATAAATCTGCCCTCACCCCACACACGAACACACTGTATGGTGTCAAGCCATCTTAGAATGGTTTAACTTCCTAACTACAGTTTACCAGGTTCTGCTCCTTGCCTCCACTACCTCATCCAGGAGCTTAGGAACTTCCATTAATTCTCCTGAGCTAAGCCCTCCCATTGCATGGACATCACATTTGCTAACAGCATCAGCTGAATACTCTCAGAGAATGAGCTAAGCCCTACATCTCTGAACTTTACTCAGACAAAGAAGTTTTGACTTCTCTGGCTGAGAGGGTAGGCAGGGAGCAGTATCTGGTTTACTTTGGGTGAAGGACATTGTAGTGGTTATGGTGTTTGAAGTGTTCAAAGATTGGAAACAGGACTTATCTTCAAGTCTTCAACTCTTATTGGTTTGTGGGAAAGTACTTCAGAACAATTCCATAAACTGGACAGGATGAATGGAATTTCTGCCTTAGCTAAATGTAGCTACAATATGACTGCTCTCTACTTGATACAGATCTTTGCACAGTTTGTAGCTGTAATTAGCTGTCAGACAACATTGTGTAATCATAGCTATTACTACTTCGTAAACTATGAAAGGATCTGACAGGGCATTGTGGTTCAGTTATAATAAGAGTCAGAGGAATATGTAAAGCATGGGGTAGGCAACCTTTGGCACTCCAGTTATTGAGGACAACAACATCTGGATGCCGAAGATTGCCTACTTCTGACGTAGAGCAGTCCTATCTGTCCCTAACAAGGTGCACTTATTGCTGCCATAATTTTTGCACATTTCTGCTGTTAAAATCTGTGCTTAGAGAAATATTCTGGAACTATAATTTCACTGCTATTTGTGCAATAAACAGATGCTTTGATGGTGCTTGGAGTGTCCATTTAAGAAAAGCAAAAATTCTGACATTCAGATGATAAATGTACCCTTATATAATAGTTAATTGTTGAATTAGAAATGTATTTTTGCATGCAATGGAGTCTGCTTAATAGTGGCATGTGGGGCAGCAACTTCCCAGAGTATTCTTCAATAAAAAAAATAATTCTGTTGATAAGTGTGTGTTACAACAACAACAAAAATAAACATGTTTTATATGTAAAGATTAGCTTTGCAGGAAAGTACATGAGAGCTCCTGGCTCCTATTCTAACTTGAAATATGGCATCCATAAGGGGTGGAATATGGAAAGTGAAATTGCATCACTTCCTCCCAACACTTTCACAGCATAGGAGTGAAAAGGGGGCAGTCAGGTTGTTCTATAAGGGGCCTGGTCTGCTGGAGTACTGCAATGTGCTGAACGCTGTTGGAGAAAGTAAATTTATGCTACGCTCATACAGATTGGCTCTTTCCTCTGCAAAAGTAAATTACTTCAATACCCTCATAATCACACTCTCCTGCGAACCCAAACGACTATTTTACACATTAAACTCTCTTTTTCGATCTATTGTTCCTCCACCACCTACTATCTTGACCACCTCAAACTTTGCAACTCACTTCACTGACAAGATCTCTACAATCAGGGAAGAGATCTCTAATCTTTCTTCTTCCCCTTACAATACTTCCCCTAACCTCACTCCCTCTGCTGTTCTATGTTCATTCGCACCCGCTACAGCAGAAGAAGTTTCTGCTCCAGCCCTCCCGCCCCACCACCTGCTCTATAGATCCAATTCCCTCGCATCTCATCTGTACTCTGTATTCTTCTCTTTCTCTACCTCTCACTAAAATTCTCAATCTTTCTCTCTCCTCCGGCATATTTCCATTGCCCTTCAAACATGCAACTGTAACCCTAATTCTAAAGAAGCCCAACCTTGACCCTAACTCCCCGTCCTGTCTTATTAATGCCTTTTGCATCTAAGATCCTTGAAAGAGTTGTGTATGTAAGATTGATAGACTTCCTCGAGTCCAACACTCTCCGCGCTAAGCACTCTGTGGAAACGGCACTGACCAAAGTATCCAATAATCTATTCACTGCAAAATCTCATGGTCACTACTCTATCCTAATTCTCCTTGACCTGTCTGCAGCTTTTGACACTATTGATCATCAACAGCTTCTTCTCATTCTCCGCAATATCGGTCTACAAGACCTGGTGCTCCTCCTACCTCTCCCAGCGCTCTTTCAGTGTTTTATACTCTGGCTCTGCTTCTTCTCCCCAACTCCTCTCTATTGGTGTCCCTCAAGGTTCAGTCCTTGGTCCCCTACTGTTCTCTATCTATAGTGCCTCCTTTGGTAAATTCATTAGCTCGTTTGGCTTCCAATATCATTTATATGCAGATGACATCTACCTGTCCTCTCCTGATCTCTCCCCGTCCCTCCTGACTAGTGTCTCTGACTGCCTCTCTGCTATTTCTAACTGAATGACTGCCCACTTCCTTAAACTCAACTTGACCAAAACGGAAATTTTGTTTTTTCCTTCCTCAAGTGTTGCAACTCCTGTATCTGTCTCCCTCCAAGTCAACGGTGCTACCATTAGCTCCACCACACAGGCTCGCTGCCTAGGTGTTCTCTTTGACTCCGACCTCTCCTTCTCGCCTCATGTTCAGTCTATCGCCAAATCCTGTGGCTTCCATTTCAAAAACATTGTGCGCATCCAACCCTACTTAACGCCAGATGCGACTAAGGTGCTGGTCCATTCCACTGTCCTTTCTCGCCTTGACTACTGTAATCCGCTTCTCAGTGGTCTTATGTGCTCCCAACTTGCGCCGTTACAGTCCATAATGAATGCGGCGGCGAGGCTCGTCTTCCTGTCCGCCTGCACATCCCACGCTTCACCCTTCTGTCAGTCCCTACATTGGCTTCCTGGTTCTTGCTTTCAAATCTCTACACAATGCTGCTCCCACCTATCTATCCTCCATAATATACAAGTATGTCCTGTCTAGGTCCTTACGTTCTGCTGAAGACTTACGTCAATCTTCTGTCCATACTCCAACCTCTGATGCTCGCGTTCAAGACTTCTCGAGAGCTGAACCGTTCCTGTGCAACTCACTTCTCTCCTCCGTTAGATGCTCACCCAGTCTCCACTCATTCAAAAAATCATTAAAAACCTACTTCTTCATAAAAGCATATCAATTAAACTGTTACTAGCTCCTGACTGATTCCTCTCTTGCAACTGTCATTAGTCTAATACTATCCTTACCTTTTGTTTCACTTTACCCCACTTCCTCTAACATGTAAGCTCATTGAGCATGGCCCTCAATACCTCTGTTTCTGTGTCCAACTTGTCTGGTTACAACTACATGTTTGTTCATCCACCCACTGTAAAGCGCGGCGGAATTTGATGGCGCTATATAAATAATAACATAATAATAATAATAATAAAATAATAATAATAATAATAATAACTGTGTGTTTGTGTGGATTTTGTATGTGATGATGCATGTTTGTGGCTATGCAGTTTCTGTGAACTTATTATATGGGAGGCTAGATGCTTGGGAACCATAGTCAACAAGGGGGGAGTGAACCTAACATTTGGGTGGTAAACAATGGCATGTTAAACCTCATTCCCTTTTTTTAATAACCCCTCAATAAAGGCCCATGGGGGGGGGGGGGTTAGTGAATGTTGAACAGCAACCTGTCCACTTACCATTATTTAATTTCCCACCCCATGCCCATCCCATGCCCCAGTCTTAATGACTGTGCAACTGTAGAATACTGCACAGAATGAGCTTACATGGCAGGAAAAGCCCTTCCCAAGCTATGCAGTCCTAGTCGAAGTGCTCTGATTGGTTGGCTTGTAAGCACCATGGAGTTTTTTTTAACATTTACTTTTCAATGACTATTGATTGTTAATTTACTTTTTTTTTTTAATTATATAATTAAATAGAGGCCTGTATTGGATAGAATATACCGATTTTATTGAATTCTGCAGACGTGCTTTGAACATGAGAGAAATCTGGTAATTTCTATGGTAGTTCAGTAGTTGCACATGAGGTATCCAACTGCGTGGAGAAGTAATTGATACAAAGTCTGTGAGTGAACAGAGTCTTTTGAATGAGTGGAAATATCAACAAGTAATTATGGGGTTTTACCATAAGGGGAGTCTTGGCAGGAATGTCTGAAATAATAATACAGTGGCTTAATGGATAAACTAAGTGGTTGAGAATAGTACTCTGTGGTCTGATATCTGGAATGAAATGAAGCATAGCAGGCAGGGTAGGATGAGGTCTGAATCCTGAAGGGCAGCAGGCATGAAGGCTTGCAGCAACAAGAGCCGGTTGCAGAAGCCAACAGAAGAGCACAGAGACAATCCAAGAGAATAGACACAATCTGAGGCTGCTGACAATATTTACCAAACTGGTTACTTAAGGACCAAATAAACTTAAAGGACCCCTATAGTGACAGGAAAACATACTCGTTTTCCTGGCACTATAGTGCCCTGAGGGTGCCCCCAACCTAAGGGTCCCACTCCCGCCCGGCTCTGGAAGGGGGAAAGGGGGTAAAACTTATCTTTTTCCAGCGCTGGGCGGAGAGCTCTCCTCCTCCGATCCTCCTCCTGGGCTGAATGCGCACGCGCAGCAAGAGCTGCGCGCATTCAGCCGGTCACATAGGAAAGCATTCATAATGCTTTCCTATGGACGCTGGCGTGCCCTCACTGTGAAAATCACAGTGAGAAGCACGCAAGCGCCTCTAGTGGCTGTCAATGAGACAGCCACTAGAGGAAATAGGGGAAGGCTTAACCCCTTCATAAACATAGCAGTTTCTCTGAACTAGGGGTTCCCTTAAGTCTGGTGAACTACCCTCTTCCTCTAATGAACCCATAGGTCTTACTGGGGTCTTACTGCCTAATATTACTGGAAAGAGAGGTTCTGATTTCTGTAAATGGGCCAATATGTGAGCTGGGGATTTAGGGAAACCACAACTTGTACACTTTTCCTGCCCCCAAGAATTTGTCAATTTGCACCATGGACAGATCCAATATTCTTTCTGACTAGTGGCAGCAGAACCAAGAGATGCCTGATTTTGGGAAATTGCCTGGTCTTTAGGGATCAAAGGAGTCCTTGCCTTACCTGGGTACGGGGGGGGGGGGAGAGGTTACAAGATTTTCCCCAGGATCTTACCTACTCTGGGACCCTAGAGGTCCAAAACATTGATAATATGGTATACCTTTTCTGGTGGTTTCTCTACAACCACATTAAGTTAATTCAACTGCAGTATCATGTCATTTTTGGGCGACTTCTACTAAGTCATTATCTTCTAACCATCCTCTGTAATTTGCCATAAATTTCCTACATATATGTGGGTCTAGAGTGCCCTAGACACCCCAGTGAGGCCATTGCCTCCACAATTTACTACTCCCATGACACCCAAAGTTGAGAGCATATACTAAAAGAGACAGCAAAGCTCAGGTATCCAATACTGGGAAGAATATAAGCCCTGGACACCCAGTGAACAACTGGCAATAATACAGCAGCTGCCAAATGTAGAAAAGGCCCCCTTAGCTCTAGTCCAGTCTCTATCCACAATTCAAGCTACTTACCAGTGTAGTTGGATGGATTTAAAACAGATTGTTGCCCAAAAAGCTGGCCCCATTTGGGCTGGAATAATTGCTAAATATACCAATGCCCATGAAGATAACCTCAGAAGAAGCAACATGCAAACAGATGAATGGTTTAGAACCAAGTCTGCATCTGGAGCATGTTATTTCACTGCAATCAGAGAATGGGCTATAGTAAAGACAGAGGAACTAGCCCATAAATTTGGAGATATAGTACAAGGGAAAAATGAATCTGATGAAACATTCTTCACCAAACTACAGGTAGCTTGGAAGGCCTTCGGTTACACAGATATTGAAACCACTTCCACCAGACTGCTTATTGTAACTTATTCATCCTCACCTCGCGGTGTCTGCAGTAATTGCCTTCCTGCCAATAACGGAAGTGCCACTAAGCGGCCATGCGTCAGTGTACCAGCTCCTGGAAGAAAAGCTTATACGGCCCTGCATCTACCTGCCTGATACATCTGCATCTTGCCATATATGGACAGAACACGATGAAGACACACCCGCAGACAAGACAAACGGAATATCTCAGTCATTGACTTTGAAATTTATATATATTTTTATTTTTATTTTTTTGACAATCTTTATTTGAAATTTTTTGGGTAGCATGTAACAGGTTAAATATGAAGGCGTAAAAATGAACATACATAATATAAATTTGAATCTCAACCACCATATTTTGTTCAGCAAATTGTCACGAACAGCATCTTAACGTTTTGTGTATAACAAGTAGGTTACAGTCAGGGTAAAAATTCAGCAATCCTTAATTAGGGTTTTGTAAGGGGCCAGTGTACATAGTGGCTAGTTGCTCTAACAAAAATGGCATCTACATATGACAGGCTAGTCACTAGACATTCTGGTCATTCTTCATGTCGAAATATTGAGCCATAGGTCATACATTGCCCCTAAGAACCCGTGCGGTAGGGCTTAGAGCACGGTGCTAAGTTGCGAATGTTACCATCTATGAAGCGGGGAGAGTTTGCTTAAGGGTCTGTCAAGTCTACTGCTAGAAGGGGTGTTGGAAAGGAAGGGATGCAGTCCTGGGAGTATAGAGGGGTTGGCGTCCCCTCCAAACTCTTTCCCCCCCCCCCCCGAGCCCGTTTTTATTTTTTTTATTTTTTTATTTGTGTTTTTCTTTTCTTTTTTCTCGCTTGAAGCCAACACCAAGTAGAGCGATTCACAGCAGAAACTGGTATACGGACTAGCTGGGTACTCCCCACTGATCTCATCTAAGTGCCACACATCACAAACCTTGCCTGCAACTAAACACCTTCGTAAGCATGCAATGCAATGTATCACTAAACATCTCCGTAAGCATGCAATGCAATGTATCTGTACAATATAATAAATGCGCAAACAGGTGAAATCCAGACAAGGGTCGCACCTGGAAGGTGGGGGGGGGAGGGCAGGAGGGCAGGGAGGAGAGAGGGGGAGCCAATTGATGAAGGGAAACTGTTATAGGGGACACCATAATGCAACACCTCTATATACGTAGAATGTACTGACAATTATGCATAGAATCGAGATAGCACCCAACTATACCTGGGGACACCTTACACTGGCCTCTAAACATGAGCATGTAGGTACACAGGCCCCTGATCTAACCAGGTATGCTTACACTAGCAAATCTAACACAGATACAATGCTTACATGGAAGCCCATATCTATAGCAACCTATAGCATAGGCTGCCCCTAAATGACCTTCACTTCCTAACATCTCCCATATCTCTGTCAACGACTGTGCCCCCTGCAGAAAGACTAGCGTTAAACGGCAATGGTCTAAACCACTAACCTGAGATGCAGGTGTGATTTTACTACAAGGAAAGGCGAAGGTACTCTTTAACATCCTGCACACTAGTTGGAGGGAGAGAGACCCACCTGAATAGCATCCTGGGGGAATGGGACACAGTACGCATATCATAGGTCTGCACAGGTGATGATGTTCTCAATGAAATTATTGGTATGCTCTCTACTTTTTCCCCTCTTAGCGAAAATCTTTTTTTTCCCTTCTTTTCTTCCTCTCTTCTCTATTTCTTTGCTTTCCTCTCCTCTGCTTTCTATGCTAATTTTTCCCTCCCACCCCTGACTCTTCTAAGCACTATCGTCCTATTCAACAGACAAAGTTTTTTCTTTATGGATGTGCCGGTCCTGAGTCCCTATATAACCTACCCAAACGCGATGCAGGACACGGAAACCCGGACCCTAATATACCTTCTCAACAAACATACTTTACCACACAACTTAAATCCAGAACAGACTCAGGCACCGTTCGCTCCCTGGAAGAGCTGTCCGTGGAGGATCTCTTGACCCTAACACGTTACTGGTGCACATAGTAGTGCTGCCGAAGGAGCCCCAGCTATAGGCCAATCTCCCTGTTGAACGCCGATCTGTTGGCACCCGACAGGGATGTCTTCTCTCACCCCTGCTGTTTGTACTAAGCCTGGAGCCCTTTTTAAATGCAATGCATGAACGGACCAACATCACCGGCATATGCAACAAATGGGGAGAATGCTAAATCTCTGCCTATGCCTATGACCTACTATTCGCAGTCCGAAACCCATTATCATCACTCCCGGCTATCATGCAGGAATTCGAGAGGTACAGCTCTCAATCGAATCACCAAATTAATTATACAAAATCAGAGATACTACACCTAGGATGTGATCGCACCTTGATAACCTCTCTTAAAGCGCAATTCTCGTTCCACTGGTGTAAAGGAGCAATAGAGTATCTGGGTGTCTGAATTGCTGCAGACGCATCTCATCTATTCCAGATCATTTTTCCACCTCTGTTAGACTGGGTGCTTAAAGATCTGAAGGATTGGTCCGTGCCGCATATCACCTGGCATTGGAAGGGTGAGCGTTGTTAAAATGAATGTGCTCCCACGCTTCCTATACCTACTACAGACGCTGCCAATCTTTATCCCCCAGACTTTTTTCGCTTGGATATGCAGAGCTTTCATAACCTACATATGCCGAAACCGGACAGCCAGAATCAAATACGAAATTCTAATCAAACCCAAACCACAGGGTTGCTTGGGCCTCCTCGATCTAGTTAAGTATCACCAGATCATCCACCTCCAGTGCATCATCGAATGGTCATTAGCTCCACAAATTTTGGATCGCCATAGAAGCTAGCTTATCGGCGCAGCCTCTGCATATGCTTCCGTGGCAACTCCCAAGTCCGGCGACCAAACAGGATAGGGGCCACCCCACAATAGCTACCACCCTAAACATCTGGAAGAGACCGTGGGTCCGGACTTCTCACCACCTACCTCCCCCCCGTATCCCATTACGGGCAGACCGTCATTCCCCATAATCAACTCCGCTCGGATCATGACTAGCTTTCAGACTACCACTACGCTGCAAGCTACAACATGTACTTACAAATGGCACTATCACTCCACTCCCAGAACTGCCCACGCTGGAGCCCCCAAACCTGATGACAAGCTGTAGATATCACCAACTAGCCAACATGATCAATCAAGTACCGAACCTAACTTCAGCTGCAAGAACACTCACCATATTTGAGACGCTATGCACTCGACCCTCACCCCCACCCCATGCCATCTCACTGCTATATCGTCTTTTGATTATACCACAAAATAACCAAACACTACTTTGTTAGACACTGGGAGAGGGACCTATTACAAAATTACAAAAGAAATGCAAAATAAAAAAATTATATTTATTGTTTATATATATATATATATATATATATATATATATATATATATATATATTTCCTGACCATTATTCATGGCAGCATTTACTCATGGGTTAGCTCCTCCCCTTACAGCAGAAAGGACAGGAAATAGAACTTTGAAACTGGTATAAATAGATCCTCCCCCTTCCCATCAGGCAGTCTTTTTTTCCTGTCCTTCACAGCAGTTTGGAAGGAGTCTGCTTATGCAGGCCTAGATTTTTTCTTTTATGCTCACCAGGCAATATTTTTTAGGCCCTGCCGGGGTTCAGCCTCTAAGCCCTGAAGACCCAGCAAAATGCACTAAGATGAAGTAGTGACCGGGGGTCGGACCCAACCTCTCCCTGAAGGGATGAAAATGGTCCACTGCATGCCAGGGTTCAACCTCTTATCCCTGAAGACCCAGCAACAGGCCAGCTTGGGTACCCCTTCAGTGGTTGTATGTGATATACTGCCTACATGAAGCCAGGCCAGGCTTCAGCAACCAGGGGTCTGTCCTATCTCTCTCGGAAGTGATGACAGTAGTCCACTGCATACATGAGGCCCAGTTGAGTCTAGGCCCTTATCCCTGAAGACCCAGCAAACATCACAAGTGTAAGAGTTGCCAGCCTGGGTACCTCCTTCAGCAATCAGGAGTCTAACCTATCTCTCTCCCTGAGGGGATGACAGCGGAACACTGACATACATGAGGCCCAACAGAGTTGTGACTACAGGGGTCAGGATCGCCATCAGAAATTTTGGGGCCCCTGGCAAAGCACAAGGTCTAGCCCCCCCCCCACTGCCCCCCATGCCCTACCTAGTCCGCTCACAATGATGCAAGACTGAATGTGGTGTGTGTAGTGGAAGTGAATTAGAATGTGTGTAATGGATGTAGTGTTTGTGTGTATTAGATACTGTTTGTGCAGTGAATGCAGAGTGTGTGTTTGTGTAGCGGATGCAGTGTGTATAGTGAATGCAGAGTGTATTTGAGTAGTGGATGTAGTGTGTGTACAGTGATGTAGTGTGTGTTTGTATGTACTAGATGAAATGTGTTTAGTGGATGCAGTGTCTGTAGTGGATGTAGTGTGTGTATTAGACGCAGTGTCTGTGTATAGTGAATGCAGAGTGTTTAAATTTGTGGTGGATGTAGTGTGTGTACTGTGAATACAGGATGTTTGTGTAGTGGATGCTGTGTGTACAGATAATGCAGAGTGTATGTTAGTGTAGTGAATGCAGAGTGTGTGTCAGTATAGTGAATCCAGAGTGTGTGCATAGTTTAGTGAATGCAGAGTGTGTGTTAGTGTGTAATGAATGCAGAGTGTGTGTTAGTGTGTAGTGAATGCAGAGTGTGTCAGTGTAATGAATGTAGTGTGTGTGTTACTGCAGTGAATGCAGAGTGTGTAAATTTGTAGTGAATGCAGAGTGCATGTAAATTTGTAGTGAATGAAGAGTGTGTGTTAATGTGTAGTGAATGCAGAGAGTGTGTTAGTGTGTAGCGGATGCAGAGTGTGTGTTAGTGTAGTGAATGCAGAGTGTGTTAATGTGTAGCGAATGCAGAGTGTGTGTCAGTATAGTGGATGCAGTGAGTGTGTTAGTGTGTAGTGTATGCAGAGTGTATGTTGTATTAGTAGAAAAAAAGAAGAGAATAGGCGCTCGCTATAGTGATCAGGCAGCAGTATATACACAAGGATTCCCAAACCTTGTAAGTGAATAGTGGAAAAAAAGAAAAACGTATACCGCGCCTAATTTATATATGTGAAATATACATACATATATCCTGAATATTCCAAACGGATCGTAACCTCAAAAAGAAAAAATTAAGAAACAAATAATAGTGCAATACAGTAAATATATTCTTTGGAGCAGATGGTATAAGGCTAAGTTCAATCCACTCACATATGGATGAGCTATAACAGAGCTCTGCTGTAAGAACGCCTGGACGGTACAATCCCCGTCTTTGGATTTGTAGAAGTTTCCACGAATATTTCCACAATGCAGTGAGCGTAGTAAATATGAAAGGAAAAAATAGCAGCAATATGGTGAAGTAAGTACTAATAGTATGACCAATATTAAATAGTATTGTACTTACAATTTCTAGAGCATATATCCTGCTCTAGTATAAACAGCATAGGTGGTATAATCCCCACCAAGGATATACAGGATCCAGGAAGTAAAATAAAAGATTGGAGTGGATATAAAAGTAACTTTAAAATGTATACTTTAATATAAACAAGCTGAATAGAAATAAAATATTATAAAACATAAAATGTAGTCCCACTTAACGCGTTTCGCCAGGTTGGCTTCTTCAGAAGTGTGGTATCATGTCCAATAAGTCCGTTTATATATCCTTCTTAATGTAGAAATAATGTCCTGGTGTGCTTACTTCCTGGTTCCGGCTGTTTGCTGACACGCACGCGTCATACCGGAAGTGACGCGGCACCCGCGTCACACCGGAAGTGACGTAGTGCTCGCGTCCGACCGGGAATGATCGCGGCGTCTGTAGTACAAACTGATGCAGAAAAATAGTAATGTCTAAATGTCCAGAGGTGTGTGTAGCACCAATAAGTAATATGGATAAAATTTCAGGCATCACTCGCCCCAGCCTCCAATTCTAGAGGGTGTGGGCATGTTCCAATGGGAAAATAATGCGGCGGCCATCTTTGTTGAGGGCAGACATCCATTTAGAAGACAACTAATTAAAATAGTTTATGTACAACCATATGAATGTAAAAAAGAGAAAGAAATATACATATGCCTAAAATATGAATGATAAATAAAAGAATCAAACATAGTATATGCTTTAAAAAGGTTAGTACCTATAGAAATAAAAAATGGCACAATATAAATATTATGAATAGTTTGACATAATGGTCAAAGTTAAAAACAGCCATAAAAACATAAAACATAATAAAAGTAGATGAGGGGCATGCTATAAAAATGGACAAAAATGTTGAAGAGGAAAAAAAAAAAAAAAATTAATTATAAAGAATTATAAAAAATTGTATAAATCAAAATCAACATTCAACCCCTTGGGGTGTAGGGTATCAAGTTGGTATACCCACTGCATCTCAGTTTGTCCAATCTTTCTTATAGCATCTCCCCCTCTCCAGTGATTTTTAACTATTTTAATCCCCATAAACGTGAGGTGCTTGGGATCATTATTGTGCATGCAAAAGTGCGCAGGTACTGAGTGATTCTGTAGACCTTTTTCTATATTTCTACAGTGTTCTGCGATTCTGGTTTTTAGTGACCTGATCGTTCTCCCTACATATTGGAGACCACATGAACATTCCAATAAATAGATCACATTTTTACTGTTGCATGTAATGACCTCTTTTATATTATATGTTTTATTAGTATTGTTTGATTTAAAATCAGTGATCATTCTTTTAGTGGTTTTTGTTTTTTTACACGCCATACAGCAGTTACATTTGTAGAAACCCTTTTTGTCCATAAAATCATTAATTCTGTTAGGGCTATTTTTTGTAAAAATTTTTGTTAGATGTATTTTAAGGTTAGGGGCTCCTCTAAAAATTACTTTTGGTTTATCAGGGATAATTTTTCCTAAAATTTCATCTTCCTTTAATAGATGCCAATGTTTTATTAAATTTTTTTTCAGTTGTCTGTTTTTGTTGTTATAATCTAATACAATAGGTAAAGTAAAATCACAATTCTTCTGATTCACTGAACCTTTGGTTTTATGTATGAGTTGGTTTCTATTAATTATGGCTGTTTGGTTAATGGTTGAATCGATATGATTAGCAGCATAACCTTTTTGTATAAAGCTTTCTCTCAGTATGTTAGCTTGCTTTAAAAACACAGCTTCATCAGAGCAGTTTCTTCTAAGGCGCATCATCTGACTTTTAGGTATACTGTCCAACCATATCTTGTTGTGGCAACTTTTGGTACTTATATAGTTGTTTACATTTACTTCTTTAAAATGTGTTTTAGTTTGTATTGTGTTATTTTCAATATATATATTAAGATCTAGATACGTAACCATAGTACTACTAAAATCCGCTGTTAAAATTATACCTTCTTCATTGTTGTTTAAAAAAGAAATAAAATCTTTAGCTGAACTAATAGGTCCTTTCCAAATAAATAGGAGGTCGTCTATATAACGAGAATAAGAAACCAGGTTCTGCACCCAGCCATGTCCCCTCCACACAGACCGATCCTCCCATTCAGCCATATAGAGGTTGGC
>OW240919.1:70517116-70532138 GCA_933207985.1 Pelobates cultripes
GCCACCAACTGTGAGGCGGATCTTGCCCACCTAACTATGTGGGTAGTGGGTAGACGGCCTGGATAATAGGTGCCGCCGCCTGAATCTACAGAGCTCATCAATGGACCTGCTCAAATAAATATTTGCCCACGTCCTGGGCCGCCAACAAGGGAAGAGAGTAGGCCTTGTCCGGGCACATAGGGCTCTTTGCCCCCCACTACCACCCAGAGAACCACCGAGAGAAATAATCTGCTGTCTGGAGCACTGCACAGCCAAGGAGGAGATCCTGTGGGTGGCCCGTGGCATGTGCACATTCTGCCTCGACGAACAACCTGTGGCCATCTATGAAGATCTATCATGCTTTACACTCCAGTTGCAAAGGGCCCTTTGCCCCCTCACTTCAGCCATGCAAGCATCAGGAATGCAGTAACAGTGGGGGTGCCCCTTCTCCCTTTCTATGTGACATGGCGATGCAGCCCCAATGACGTACAGAGTGCAGGTACCAAACTGGCTCTCCAGTCAGTTCCTGCAGCAATCCATCACCCCTGTAACGGATCACCTGGCACCTCGACTGGGTACCTCCGTTGAAGGATGCTCCTAGCGCTTCTTGAGGACCCCAAGCACTCTAGCCGACAACACAACCACTGCAGGCCGAACCTCTCTTCCTTCAAAGCAAAGCAGGAACAAGCTCTTACAGGAGCTTAGGAGTGATTAAAGCAAGGGAATATGCAGAGCATATCAATCCCTTGTAGTGATATAGCAATTCCCCCAATAAGAGACAGGACTCTAGATTGAGGGTGAAGAAGAACTCAGGTTTAATGACACACACTCTGCTTTTATGCAATTCTCCCATGCAAGGGAGACACCCACAGACAATTATGGATTACCCAATCACACACTGGTTACATCCCACACATCTCCTCCCCCGTACAGTTTAGAACATACTTTTTACCCAACTTTCATAACTCTAAAACTATACATTCAATCTTCATAAAGTACATATTCGAACTCAGCACATATTACTTACAAACATATCCAAAATTCAACCAATTCCAAACACATTTTCCTGCCCAAAACAGTTCCATAGATTTGGGCTGTGCTGTCGGTCAATTTCACACTAAAAAAAATGACATGCGTTCGAGTCTTCGAATGGGACTTAGTCTCTGTGGCTGAAAACTCGGTGCAGATGAAGGTAAGGGTCAGCGGTGTTCGTTGAAATGTGTAGCCGATTTTTAGTTACATGGATTTGGCTACACATACCGCTGAATGGCGACTATTTCGGCACTTACGAAGTGCCAATTTAAAGTTGCAACACTGCTCCAAAGTAATTAAAGGGCCAGAAAGAGCATTATAAAAATCCATTATGCCCAAATACAGTTCTTAAAGGGTCAGTAACAGTATAATATAAGTCCATAAGCCCCAACTCAGTTCCTTTTAAAGGGCAATACATCCCAGGGCCATAGTCGCAGGGCAGGAGGCTGGCAAAAAGGCCTCTCCAAAAACCAGTGGAAAGGTTACTTTGGGCCCTTACCTGCCGCTCATGGGTGGGGGCTGGGGGGGAGGACAATAGGTCTTCCCCCACCCCCCCCCATTGTCTTTTAGGGCCCCCACCCACCGCTCATGGCTGAGCACTGTTTAGTAGACATGCCCTGTAACGGATCGCCTGGCACCCCGACTGGGTACCTCCATTGAAAGATGCTCCTAGCGCTTCCTGAGGACTCCAAGCACTGCAGCAGACACCACAATCACCGAACCAGAGAAGCGTATACCTTCTCTCAAGCATGAATGCTGTAGACAGTCGAATAGGAACCATACGAATAGGTTTACTCTCCTAGCAGTCAAACTGGAACAGCATACAATAAATCCTTCCCCCAATAATGAGACAACACTTCACTTTGAGGGTTAAAACAGGAACTCTCTGTACTGTCACATACAGTCTCTTTTATTCCCAGTCCACAAACATAGTACAGCCCACAGGGCATTACAAAACAGCCAATCAATCCATACAATACACCCAGACACTCCCACACAAAATCCTCCCCTCTGGCTGTGATATGATTACTGAACACAATGGGTAATCTAATTATCACAGCCAGAGAAATACAGTTTCATAAAACACATCACAGGGACCCCAAAACATGCAATAACCCCATAAAAAGTATATCATTGGAACTGGGGGATCTGGGTGAACCACATAGCCAAAATTCACCCAGATCCGTTCAGTACTTTGGAAAATACAGTTTAATGCAGATTCTGCAGAACATATACAGGCTAAATAAAAAACAATCACTGTATAATGTGTCCCCTGCTGTATAGTCCAAAACCACCGCACGATGTCTCTGTGCAACAAATACTGGCGAGATGGCACCGTGTTGAAAAGTCCAAACAGTGTCTGGGAGTTAAAATGGCCGCCATCCATTGTTCTCACCATGTGCTTCTGATACAGGAAATGGTGGCTACCCAGTAACTCCACAGTATGTCCCCAGATGTTTCTTAAAAGGGCCAGCAGCAGCACAACACAAATCCATCATGCCCAAACCATGTCCCTAAAGGGCAATACATTATTAACAGTGCATTACATTACACGCTATAACATACAATAGGAACCCCATACCGGCAACCCTTAAAGAGACAGTACAAAATAATGTCCAAGTGGCTAGGTTTGCCACATGCCCCTACTTGCGGCATAGCGAGTAGGGGCATTCGGGAGATTTCAATCTCCCTTATGCTAATATGAGGGTCATATTGATCCCCATAGAGTGAGGTAGGACATAGGGGACTTAGGAAGTGGCCAGCACTGCTCCCTGCCACTTATATTTTTACATATTACAAGGAGGGAGCTGTGCACCGGTAGCTCCCTCCTTGTAATAAACTTAATGAACAAATAAGCGAACACTGGCATTTGGTGTTTGTTTGTCTGACATTTCTATTCATTAATTCGTCTTTCTGACGAATGAATAGACAAAATGTCGGACAATAGTGAATGCCCCAGTGTTTAACTGGTCATGCGCGGGAATTTTACAGTGCTATCTAGTGTGGGCAGATGACGTGTACCATAGGGCCTTCATCCGCCCACACAAAGATGGCGGCGCCCAGGACCTAGCTCCGAGCACAAAATTAAGATTTAAAAATGCGTAGGATGGGGGGTTTAGTGGCATTTGGGGGTGACTAGAGAGGCAATTAGATGTAGTAGAGTTGGGAGGCAGTTATAAAAAAAAATTTTAAAAAAATGAATGCGGCCATGACAGTGCCGCATTAAGTATTAGCTAATTAAGTATTAGCTTATACCGTTGAGGCCATATGTACTGTATGAGTGAAAATGCTAGAAATAACTAAATTTCAGGAATACGCTCTCCTACTTTAATATCACAATAAACAGATGTAGTCACTGTAAAATATCAGACTGTACAGACACTCTATGTATTCCGGATAGGAGGAGTTTTCAGAAGCAGTACGGACACTAGAACTGGTGTTCGCTGTAAATTTAGCATTGCTAGGCATCAAGCTGTAGATTACAGTGAGAATATAACCTCTGGGGCTGTTAGCATTATAACAACATATATATATACCACATCCATAAGAAAAGCTAAATTCTTTGAAATGAAAATAAAAATTAGATGCATGACTGATAAATGTTAAGAAAATAAAAACTCCAACATAGGGTGTCGTGCGCAAAATTAACTGAGGCGATAGTTCGGCTAGTTAGCTCAACCAACTCCCATAGTGGAGGTGCTACAACTCCTCCAGAGGATACATTGCTCCAGGGCAAGGTGCCCTTCCAGCCCCAGGCCTGCATGAGGGCCGGCATCCGTCTGGAGTCCAAGTCTATCCCCTTCTCTGGGGGGTTGGCAGATTCAGGTGAGTTGCCGCGTTATGCTGGCAATCTTCCGCCTGTGTGAGTGATGTATGGAGGACAAGCCTCTGGTTGCTCTTGACCCAGGTAGGTTAGTAGGGGGTTCCAGAAGCGGTTTCTTTTGTGTTGCACCCCTATCAGTCCTCTCCGCCTCTGGGCTTCTGTTTCTCCGGTCTCCCTGCTGATGCCGAAACTTGCTGGCCATCTCACGTGCTCGCAGTGTGAGCCAAAAGTGCTTCAGACAGAGTGCCTTTTGTGTGAAACTTGCGCCATGTGAGTGAGGGAGGAGGTCGGTCACCATCTTGTGATGTTTGAGAGCGGTTCGGAATTAACTCTTGTGGAGTGATAAGACAATGTGGGGTAGCCCAGAGGGTACCGGGATCTCCCCCACCGATCCAAATTGGGGGGTTGGAGTGAAGCAGGTCACAAGTCACAAGCCAAAGATGAGGAGATCGGCCGCCTCTCCCCAGCTTCGCTTTCAACAGGCCGCAGCAGGCTTGGTCGGGCACCCGGTAATAGAGATTCTCAGAAAAATGATCTGGCTGTTTGCTCAGGATCCCCTGACCTGGGATATTCGTTTTGGGTGATGTATACATGTAGTGGCAGGGGTTAGTACCCCAAATTCTGTCTTAGCTGCAGGGGCTCAAGTGCTACACGTCTGCTCAGTTTACAGGTCAGGCTTCACCACCTTGAATCTCCATTTTAAATGTTCCTGTTTGCTGTTCCAAACTGAGGTTAATACATTCTTGTAGATTAAACAAGGAATTTTTAAATTTCCTCTGTAACTGACTCCTCCAACACTGGACTTTCAGCCCTAAATTTATTTTGTTGTGCTCTGTTCGCTTGTTGGGAGAAAAATTATAAAGCTTCCTTATCCTGTTTGGTATCTTTTTTTTTAGATATCTCTTTTTCTGTGTCTTTAAAGTGGCCATATTTAGCTAATAGCTATCTTTTGGCCTTTTAACAACATGTTATATTTGACTTAATTAGTTAAGTGTCCAACATTATATACACCAACATTATATATGGCAAATTGTTTCACCTCCTAATTTGTATTTAGAAGACTCCATTATCTGTGTAATTCAGGAAATTCATATAAAGATAAACAAAAAAAATAAAAGCTTGCACTCTTTGAACTTTTGATGATCTTTTAGTGTTAGAGTTTATCATATCATGATGAATCCTTGCACATTTAGCCCTCTTCTTTGATAAATTGAGGTCAGCTGTTATTTTAAAAAAGTAAGTTTTTTTCATCTCTCCATTTAAATGTATATAGGAGTTTGCTTTTGATTTATAATCCCATGCATCAATTGAGATCATACAAATTGGCCAGATTTGCTAATAGCATATTGCCAACTTCTTTTATATAATTAAAAGGGAGAAACCTATTTTTTTTTCCAATTATCTTTCGGGGCCCCCTCATCCACTTTCACTCCTTGGCCCCTTTGCACTTCCTCTCACAGAGCCTTGGAGATGGAGACATTATGTCCCTACTCGCGGACCACCAGAGAAGTTATGTTGCCTGACGCTTTCCCTGCTCACTTCATTTGTTCCCCATTCCTCAGCATCAAGCCTCCGAGACACTCTCCACAAAACACAGCAGCCACGTGACTATATATGGTCATCGGTCACACTCCGCCCCTCATACCCTGCCTCCTGATGCGTGCAAGCGTCTGCACGTTTGGGATTGCCATTTTAAGGATACCAAATTAGGGAGCTATGTATTAAACAGGAGAAAGAGCAAAATCAGATCCATATAATATACATAAGCATAATAATTAAGGGGGTGATCTACTAAACAGCTGAAAGATCACAGTTTAATATATGTATTTGTTCAGCAGCAATTTTAATTTTGTTAATTTCTCCAACACATATTATAAACTGTTTTTGAAAGGTGCAAAATTGGCTTTAATTTGATATGACATATGAGCAACAATAATGCAGCTTAAGAAAAGTAATTCAACATAAATGTATTTATTTGTCCTGATTTACAGAGTACATCATATGTCGGAGATTTCAGTGTGGAACAATTTTAGAATATGATATGTTTGTATTTCAAGTTTAACAGCCAACACAGAAAAACAAAATTGCCACACAAAAGTATATATTTATATAAAGTAGACATCACAGGGTATTTTGCCACTTTTACATAGCTATTTGATAGCCAATATCTGCTAAAATTGTCTATTTTTTTTCTGTTTTCGTTTTTTTACATACACACAAGGTTTTTTAAAATATGTATTTCATATACCTGGAGTGTGCTACTCCTATACAAAATCCTAAATTATGCTTAGCTTTCTTTTCTGAGTAAAACAATACCCCCAATGTATGACTTTGCCATTATATCTTCAAGTACCATATAAGAGGCCTGGTTAATTTAGATTTCCAGTTAGAATCTTGATAGATGGATATGAATTATTTCTGTCTGTTTATACATGCACATTGCAATTTATTGGTTATTTTGTAAACTTGATATGTGCTACTGTAATAGCAATCACTAAATATACCTCAGCTCTAACTCCTGTGTACAGAATGAACTGCTTCATTACATTTAAAAGTACAGGGTTGAATTTAAAACCTGCCCAGTGCAGTTTAAAAACAAAACAAAAAAAAACAATTAGCTAATTGAAGGTGGGTCTATGATGCATTTTAGAAGATCACATTTTTAAATTACTCAATAAATGTTTACCGATATGCAGATGTGGACACCCAGGGGGACTCTAGCATGATGTATTTTGTGCTTTATTTAGGTGCCATTACTACACCATTTTTTGTTTTATAATGTTTATGTACACATTGTATATTGTTGCTTTTTTTTTCAAAATTTCATGTGATCTACTATAATTAAATTCCCTTAACTTGACTCCGCAACATGAGTACAATACCACATATATTTATACCTTTGCAAAGTAGCAATATCCTGTATTCTATTCTAATCCTTATCCCAAGCCTCACCTTAAACCTAACCCTAATCATAATCCTAACCTTATTCCTAAACCTAATCCTAGCAATAGTTATACAGGGATTCCTTCTGCTGACGTCACCAGAGGCATTCCCTTGCTAAATTTCAGCAGAGGGATTTACTTTGTGGTCCTAACCTTAACCTAAAGTAAACCCTAATCTTAATCGTAACCGTCATACAAACCTAATCCAAGTCACAATGCATAACCTAATTCTAAACCTAACCAGTATTCTAATACTATGGATTTCTCTTTGCTAATATTAGTACTCATTTCTAAGTTTATTCAGTGGAGAGTGGTGTTTGACAAACATCTACTTGCTGTTTTCAGCATAACAGAAAGATCTTTCTCATGTTGAAGCTCCTTTGCCAATCACACTGATCAGTGCTGGGAAGCTGGTAAAGCCCATTGCAGGGAGACACTGGGAGTGTCTAATAGCCTGCTTGTAGTCTAGAATCACTGCAGCTCAGCATAATCAATTTAAATTAATTTAAAGGGCTGTTTGCAGTGCTAACTTTGACCATTGCATACAGTCCATCTGTCAGTCTGGAGCTACTAAATATGGACCCAGTTGACAGAGGGCCGCCATGGGTCTCCCTTGGATGAACTCACCCGAATTTTAAGGTGAATAACTTAAATAACCCATTTTAAACTTGAGCACTGTATACATCTAATTTTTTCGTCTATTCATTGATACTCCAGTCTACCTGGTGGGAGCAAGGATTTAACCCTGCTCTCACCAATTGTAGACACAGGGATGGGGTTAAATGTCTATTTTTCTTTTTCTGACTTGACAGAAAAAGAAAATTACTTTTTAAAGAATTTAAAGAATAGGAAATATTGTATTTACTCTAATCTAATGCTCACATTTTTGGAGGAAAATAAAGTTCCTAAAATTTGAATGTGCATTAGATTTTAGTGATGCATTACATTTGAGGCAACATTTGAAATTTTCTGGCAAATTCACACAGACAACAGGTAATTTCAAACAGGCGAATTCACACAGGCAAATTTCACTCCTAAAAGTGAGCTTAAGAAAGAATAGACTTAACACTAACTTTGAGTGTTGCATACAGCTCATTAATAAGCATAAAGCCACTAATTCTGTCCCCAGCTGACAGAGAGGAGCCCCAGGTATCAAAATGGAAACCACTCCTGGTCGCAAAATACTGCATTTCATCATGGGTCCTTTAAGGGAAGGACATCCATGATAAAATAATTCCAGCATGTGTCCTTAAGGGGCTAAACATTAGTAGCTGTAATTATTTTTTAAAGTTCTGAGTTGCTATAGCTCAGCATTAATTATTTTCTATAAAATAATCTAATATATAACAAACACACATTTATTACAAACCAGTACCGCATAAAGATTGTTTAGTATTTAATTCGGGCCTGAATATGATAATATAGCACTTGGGTAAAAATATACACCCCAAAATTCCTGTGCTGGAAGCCAGGATAGCAAATACTTCTACAGCAACCATAGATTTCCCTTTGGTGCTCATATATGCTGGGATAAATGAGACCCAAACACTGCAGAACACAAGCATACTAAAAGTGATATAACGGGCCTCGTTAAATAGATCTGGCAACTGCTTGGCTAGAAAAGCTACAATAAAACTACAAAGTGCCAGGAACCAATTATAACCTAGAGCAACATAAAACAAAAGAAAATAACCAACATTACAATGAAGTATTAGCTTAGCAACTGCTGTCTTTGAGTCTTTATCTGGGAATGGAGGCCAGGATGTTAACCACCACAAGCAGATTACAACTTCACCAAAGCAACAGAACATAACTATAAAGATGGATACCCTGGATCTCAAAAATATCCTGAATTTGCTCCCAGGCTTAACAACTAAAAAGGCTACTAAAACTGTAATTGTTTTTGCCAGAACAGATGACAGAGCCACAGCATAGATTATGTTTAAAACAACATTTTGCAGCAAGCATGTGATCTTATTAGGTGAGCAAAAAAATAACAAGCAAAAAAGGAAGGAAAGCATAAGGGAAAAGAGAATGATGTAACTTAGAAACCTATTGTTGGCTCGTACTATGGGTGTATGTCTGTACATTATAAAAATACCAAGTACGGCAGCTGTGATAAAAAATAAAATTACTACAAATGATGCTAATGTTGCACCAAGAGGTTCATGGTAGGATAAAAAGTCAATGGTTCTTGGCAGACAAGTGACTTGAGCAATATCAGGATATTCATCTTCTGGACACAGCAAACAATTTTCCATATCTGAAATTAAAAATAAAAATAGATTAAGAAAGGGTGGTTGGACTTAAGTGCAGGGGGATATACTCTTTTAGAAGTCTTTTTAAGAAGAATTACTGTCTGATCACCATTGTACTTTATAAATAATAAGTGCCCCTACTAACCTACTTATGTACACTCTCCCATACACACAAACGTTCAGCCATACCCACACCCTCGGAAAATGTCTCTGAAGAGTTTCTACATTAAAAAAGAAAAGAAGTGTTTTTATTGAAAAAAATAATACACTCTAAAGGGAACTTCATTTTTATGTTTTTTTTAGAGTTAAATCCTCATTTTGCCCTAATGAAAAGGGGAGCCAAATAGAGACAATTTTCAAAAATGGTAAATAGGGATTTTAATAAATTTGACTATAAACTCTGAAATTTTGACTTGTCAGAAAAGGAAAATTACTTTTTAAAGAATTTAAAGAATAGGAAATGTTGTATTTACTCTAATCTAATGCTCATATTTTTTGGGGAAAATAAAGTTCCTAAAATTTGAATGTGCATTAGATTTTAATGATGCATTACATTTGAGGCAACATTTGAAATTTTCTGGCAAATTCACACAGATGAATTAAAACTGGTGAATTCACACAGGCAAATTTCACTCCTAAAAGTGAGCTTAAGAAAGAATAGACTTGACATGTAACACTAAAATTGAAATACCATAAATGTTACTATGGAATATGGCAATAAACATTTTCATTGTAGCACAATGTTGTATGGTAGTATCTTCTTGTTTAAGGGCACATTACATTCGCCAGCAAAAACATTTTTCAACTTCCAGGTTTCAAAAACTAAGGTGCGCATTAGATTTGATGGTGCATTAGATTCAGGTAAATATGATATTTTGTTATAAAAATTACAGAAAAGGGTGGGGGGTACAGTTTTCATGTCTGCCCAAAAATATATTTACAAGAAGCAAACAGACTTTTGGTTGATAATCGCACCTTTTGTTAAATTGGAGAGAAACCCAAATTAATCTTTTAATAATGAACTTATAATCTTACTGTCTAAATACTTATGTTATTGACAAGAAGGTTTTTTTCATCTTTATTTATTGACTTTCCAAAGATTCCGACTTTTTACTTTTTCTCTAAGGTGGACAAGTTAGTTACACAACTAATTATAAGGCCAATTATAATTAATTATCTGATTTCAAGGTTGTCTGAATATACAGACTTCTTCCTCCAAAAATACACACAAGGTGCAAAATCAAATCTCAAAGATACAAAAAATCTTATACAAAAGCTGGATTATATTGAATGGAGGGAGGAGGCACGCTTTGACGTCACATCGCTTTACACTATCATAGACCATGAGAAAATAATTCTAGCAGTTAAATGTGTTTTAGAACAAGATGCAAATATCTCCCCTCTTTTTAGTCAATTTTTATTGTAAGGCATTAAATTCATCTTAACTCAAAATTTCTTAATCTCTACTACCAATTGTTTTGTTGCCCCAAGTAAAGGGAACATATATAGGCACCAAGTTTGCACCAAATCCTGCAAATAAATTTATAGATAGCTGGGAAACCAGTAATATGTGGTCCAATAATCCATTTGACACAAACTTGATGCTCTAGAGAAGATCTATTGATGACATTTTAATTATTTGAAAAGGCTCTGTTGGGAATTTACATAATTTTACTATATAATATATATATATATATATATATATATATATATATATATATATATATATATATATGATAATGACAAATCCTTAGTTTTTACCCCGAAATAGACCATACAAGTATTTTTTAGATTTACCTATTTCTGTAGAGGATTTACAAATTAAAACCAAAACATCTTTTTAAACCTACAGATGCAAATTGTTTTATTCATGGTAGGGGCAGTCATCATCCTAATTGGCTTCATGGAGTTCCCAGAAGCCAATTTACTAGGATAAAAATTAATTGTATGGATGAAAAGTGTTTTATAGATCAAGCATAAAAAAAGGTTTTAGAAAAAGGCATATTCTGAATCTTTTCTAGAAGAAGAGATTACACAAGTGAATAACATGGATAGGAATAAGATCTTAAGTGATTAGAAAATGTTTAATTCTTCTTGCAATAAACAATTAGAATTTTCTTTTATCGATCAATTCTATTATTATTATTATTATTATTATTACTATTATTATTTATATAGCACTAACAAATTCCACAGTGCTGTACAATGGGTGGACTACCACGTAATTGTAACCAGACAAGTTAGATGCATAGGAACAGAGGGGTTGATGGCCCTGCTTAATGAGCTTACATGCTAGAGAGAGAGGGGTAGGGGGAAAAAAGATAAGGGTAAGAGTAGAAAAATAGGTTCCTAGAATAGTATTCACTAAAGATTTAGTGTTTTGACGACCGTTGCAGGAGAGCAACCAGGGTACGAGGGCAGCCCAAGAGAAGTCTTGAAGGCAAGCATCTGAGGTGGGAGTATGAACAGAGGGTAGACAAAGGTCTTCAGATGAGCATAGGGGCATAGACAGCTTTTAAAATTAAGAAAGTTATAGAGTGCCATTGGCCTTTGTTATTGGAAGATACATGTTCAAAAAGCGCTTATTATCCTGAATACTGAAAATTATTTTTAAAAAAGCATAGAGTACTTTTGGAGCATGCATTAAAGAGGAACCTCTTAATAGAGGTTTTTTAAATGTGGTTCTTACAAAGGCTGCAAATTTCTTCCTAAGAAGACCCAGGGTTTTAAAAGTAAACTGGAGAAGCATTTAAGATTAAACACCACACGACATGCACCACAACCATTGTGGTTTATTTATTCACCTGTGGATGGAAACCAGAAAGACGTCATCCATAGTTGTGAATCAAAGAGAGACTTAAACCGCATAGATGTGATGCATGGGACAAACAATAACAGGAGATGTTCTAGGTATGGCATGCACATGGTTGGCTTATGGCAATTCAGGGTGGTGCTAAAGTGGACATGCGAACCGAGGCACAAGTGCAACCTATCTTTGCTTCTTTGTTTCCTGGGGATTGAAGCTAGCTTCCTAAGACTGGAAGACAGAAATCTTGATGGACTTTTAACTACTTTAACTCTTGTGAGTGTAATCATTGGATAAACCTATAATTACTTGTTAAATGTCCAGCACTATGTGTGTGTTTCTCTCTTTTCCCATTATGGATTAATCTGGGATAAAGATGAAGAAAGGTCTTTTTGCCTAAAATGTAAAGTTCTGTCTGCAATCAATTTTTAATTTGTGAGAGCAATATATACTTATGCTAATATATGGTGTTTTACAGTATTATGCTATGGGTGATCCCTTTTTATTTTTTGTAGATTGAACTTTTACAGTTATTTATTTAGAAGATATTGAGAAATCTTGTTATTTTCTACAGTGTATCCTAAGGGTAAATTTATATTTTATATTAATATCCACTATTGGTGTAAACTGTTTGGGCTATAGTGGGTATTTGTTTCAATTTGTACTTTAGGAGAGAATTGGAGAGTATCCTTTACAATAATTTTTTCTAAGACCATTTGACTTAGATCCTTGGGCCTTTCTGCTCTCTTGACTTATAGATTGACCACTGTTTCTTGCGCAGAAAATATCTAACAAATTCACTTTGGCTTCACATAAGAGTTCTTGAGGCTAGCTGGCTTATGGGGGAGGTACCCTTGTTGCAAATTGTAATAGCGCAAATCAATGCCAATCAATTGATCGCTTAATGCTTGGGTTGACAATCAATTTCTCCATGGCCTCATACCACAAACCTGGGATTTATGGGAATAATACAATCATTTAATTTAGAAATGTTAAAACTGACACATACAGGTATATAATGCAAAAATATTAGCGAGCCTTCCATACCAGTTTGATTGGATATTTCACCAGGTGAGCACTGAACACAAGAATAGCAGCATGGTGCTTCTCTCTGATTCACTTTTCTGTACCCAGGTGGGCATCTCTCGTTGCACATAGAATGAGGGATCTAGAAAAAAACATAATACATAGAAATGTATTAGACTACAAATAAATGTCCAAATATGACATTAATTTCCAATACTTTTTGAAGTGTTTATTTTGATTTTAATATTTAACACATTCGCTACAAAAAAAATTGTTTTAACATATTGAATTATTTTTATTTATTTAATAGATGGCACAAATAACAGAAAAATGTAGGATAAAAATCAATTTTGTGTATAAATTGCATTTCAAAAATCCCTCTATGTATATTTACACCGTTTTAACTTTTATTTTATTAGCTTTCTGTATAAAATAGTAAAATGGTTAATGTATTTAACTCAATAATATGACTCTGTCTATATGGTTTATTCCCTATGTATGGGATTGTCCTTATATTTTGGAGGTAATAGAGCCATATGGATATACTCCTACTAATTTTTAAAAAGGTTTTGTCAAATGCAAATATATATATAGAAAACACAAGAGACCAGAAGGTAGGAAAGGAGAAACCTACCCACCTCTCATCTCTCGAGTAAATGAGGTCACCTAGACTGGGTAATAGGGTATAACCCAAAAAATAATAGATTAGAAAAATAATATCCAAAAAGCTTCCTTACTAGAAGGTGGCCAATAGGAAAGGAACCCAGTCCAATCTCGATAATAAGTGTAAAGAATAACAAAAAAACAAAACTTTATTAGAATACAGTAAAAACCTAGGGCTAAACAGAGATATCTAGAATCTAATGTGGAGAGAGGTATGGCATGCTAAAAGGCCTTTTAGCATTTACAACATTAATATAAAGAGCTTTCTTAAAAAACAATTTTTAAAAAAGTGATGATATATATATCCTCTTGTTTCTTACTTACACAAATCCAACCCATACATTTAAAAAGAGGGGGAAAAAGAGAGAAAAAAAAACATATAATAATATTCCAATTTTTTTTTCCAAAATCTACAAAGTATTAAGGGAGAATAGGATTTAAAATCAACCCTTTAAATGAATCAATTTCTAAAAAGGAGATAAACCTTTAAAATACTTATTAAATATTTATAAAAAATTCTATTTTTAATAAAAAATTTTTAAAAACTTTCTTTTTTAAAAAGGAAAAAAAGTTTTATTAAACATCTTTAAAAATAAAATGAAAAATATTATATGGGGTGATTTCAAAATCCACATTCAGACTTTGTGGCACTAGAGTATCTATATTAAAAATCCATTTCATTTCAGTTCTATTAAGTGGATTTTCTTTATCACCCCCCCTCCAATGTACTTTTATTTTCTCTATACCTACAAATTCTAAATTCTTTGGGTCACCATTGTGACATTCTAAAAAATGTTTAGAAACATTCTGGTTAGTAAATTTACGATTAATATTGTAGATTTGTTCTCTGATTCTGATTTTAATCAATCTCTAAAAAACTCTTAGTTAAAACCTGTTTAAGATTTTTTGCACCTCTAAAAATAATTCTTGGTTGATCTTCAATAAAATTAATTTATTATCGGTTCTTAAAATGTGCCAATTCCTATTAATTATCTTTCTCGGATCTTGATTATTAGTACAAAAATTAAAAATGAGTGGTACTCTTTCTTCTTCACTCTGATTTTTACTCTTATATTGCAATAATTGTTTTCTATCTATTTTATCTACTTCATCAAAAGTTTTTTTTCTAGGGGGGCGTCTTTATATCCCTTTTCCTTAAATAGTTTTTTTACATTTTCGGCCTGTTGGACCATCTCTTTATTCTCGGTACAATTCCTTTTAAGCCTTAACATTTGCCCCTTTGGGATATTATTAAGCCAATGTTTAAAATGACAGCTGTTACAGTCAATGAAGCTATTAATATCTACCAACTTAAAATAGGTCTTGCTTTTAAGTCTCTGGTCTTCTACATAAATAGACAAATCGAGGAAATTCACGTTGAGACAACTAATTTCATAAAAGTGATATTCCATTCATTAATATTCAAAATATCTAGAAAGTTTTTAATGACTCCTCACTTCCTTCCAATATTATAAATACGTCATCAATATAA
>OW240919.1:70532517-70898120 GCA_933207985.1 Pelobates cultripes
AAAATCCTAGGGCTGCTTTTTGAGCCAAACGTGAGACGCGTGAAGAAGTAATATGAACTTCGCCACTTAACACCATGCAAATGCCATAGGGATGGGTGGATAGGGAGCTGCTTAAAAGCGTTGGCAATATCAGTTTTACTTAGCCATGCCCCTACCCCTGCTGCGAGTATGGCTGTGACTGCATGATCGATGGTGGCATACTGGAGGGAAAACTCCTCGGACGGGATTAGTGAATTTAGACTTGGGGTATGAGATGCATGGGGGGCGGACAGATCGAGAATTAATCTTTGTTTATTGGAGGATTTATTGGTGACCAGTCCTATGGGGTTTGTCCTCCAAACTGCGAAAGGCGGGGGTTGAAAGGGCCTAATAAGAAACCTTGGTCAATTTCCTTCTGTAGGAGTAAGTCGATAGTGTTGGGTGCTGCCAAGGCTGTCTGCAAATTATTACATTCTAGGGTCCCCGTGGGCATGTGAATAATACCCGTGTGAAACCCCATCTTAAACCCTGTCACCAAAAAATCAACGAGATGTTGGGAAGGGTGATCCCGCAAAAGTTGTTGCAGTAGGGACACATGAAGAGACGATAAGTACTGCTTAGGGTATAGTTTATTTGGGCACATTGCCTTGGAGTGAGCTCTGAAACATAGTGAGCAAACATGGAGAAGTCTGCAGGCACTGTAACCGCAGGAACCTGAGTTGAAATTGTTACAGACCTGCGATTTACCCAAAAAAACTATGTCACGGCCTAGTTTATCCTTAAGCACCTTGCCAGGTCTCCCTGTGGGCACTACATTAGGAGGTGGAAAAACAGCGTTTACCTCTGGAGAATTAGGGCACAGATTAGCCGTGTGAGAATTGGACGAGCAAATGGCACAAGCTGGGGTTTTTAGGCCCGCGAAGTGTCGGCAAAACAGCTCTGTATCCAGGACGCCCCAATCTGTTTGGTAATTGAACTGTGAAAGGGCTGCCGACGCCTTCGCGGAAAAGGCACGGTGGTAGTCGTAAAAAGACGTACCACCGTACTTATGCCCCAAATCCACCAGCTTGTGGAGATACAGGTCCAATTCCTCCCTCCTATCCGGGGATACCGAGCATATTACATCTCTGTATATACCGAAAGCCAGTACAAATTCTGGTATTGATAGTTTCTGATTTAACCTGGGGTCTCTGGACTTCAATACCACTGATACATCACCGTATGCATAGGTCTTATTCTCTAGGACATCTTGTGAGGCTATCAAAAGTGAAACCAAATTGATATCTTTCCCCTCCAAGATGTCCTTCTTTGTTTTAGCAGGCACCATGTGTAAGTAGCGGGTGAAGGGATCATTTGAGAAGTGCCAGGAAAAAACATACTGCTTTCTCCTCTGGCACTATAGTGCCTCTGAGTGGGTGCCCCCACCCCAGGGACCCCCGCCTGCCTGAAGGGGAAAGGGCAACCCTATCTTTTTCCAGCTTTCGCTGGGCGGAGAGCGCCTCCTCCCTCCTTCCTACCGACCACCTTCCGCCGGTTGAATGCGCACGCCATGTGGGTACATTGGCAAAGGCAGCCCAGCTTGCCGGTGATAGGAAAGCATTCAATGTTTATGGACGCCAGTGTTCTCACCGTGAAAATCACAGTGAGAAGCAAGCAAAAGCTTCTAGTGGCTGTCAATGAGACAGCCACTAGAGGATTAGGGAGAAGGCTTAACCCATTCATAATTATAGCAGTTTCTCTGAAACTGCTATAATTATGAAAAAATGGGTTAAGCCTAGAAGGACCTGGCACCCAGACCACTTCATTAAGCTGAAGTGGTCTGGGTGCCTAGAGTGGTCCTTTAATAATATGTGGGTCTTTTAACCTATGTTGTAAATTACCCGGTAGGGGGTCCAAATGGACCGAAGCGGCCGGATCCACTGCAGCAGCCAGTGACTTTTGCTGGCTATCTGCATCCATTTTGTCTAGCTTGTCAGTAATACGCCCCAAAGAGGTCAGAACTGAGGACAGAATCGTATTCAGATCTGAAGACTGGGTGCCACTGGACCCTTCACCCGCCCCAGCGTTATCAGTCTGTGTGTTCAGCAATCTGTACAGTTCTGCTTTCCTAGCTGTAGCAGGGAAAGGAATATTTCTCTTCCTTAATTCGGCCGTGATCCTGGGAATAGTCCATGCCCTGAGTGAGGCAGGGCTTGCGATGTCGTCACCCTGAGACGGCGTGACTGATCTAGCTGGTGTACTGGGTAAGGACTCGACTTCCCTTCCTTCCGGAGCTTGAGACATGCTACAACATAAAATAACATGTTACCTGGGGTGCTATCCAACTGGCTTATGATAACTAATGCCAAGTGGCGAAGAATTATTAAGTAACGTGACAGATGAGGCCCTGCTAGTAGCCAAGCGGCCTTGAGAGGCACTATCTATGATTTGGCGCGTGTGGAAAACGTGGCCATTGGCATTATGGCAGGGTGGTGGCCTCTCTGTGACTTGTAAAGGCATAAGACAGAATGGGAGTGACAAGTGAGGCCCTCTCTATGCAACTAAGCGAGGCGGCTAGCTATGAAAGGGAATGCCGTACCTCCGAAATGAGGATGGGTGTTGGCCTCGCGGGACCACTAACGAAGGCATAAGAGGCCAGAAAACGTAGCTAGTGGGTCCTATTTATTGTAAGCCAGTAAATCTGTACTAAGCCGAAAGGGAAGGTATGGGGAAAAAGTCGAAAAAAGATATGACGTACCTGATGAGCGGTTTGACAGCTATAATGAGGAAAAGGAGGAACAGACGATCTGTAGTCACCTATGAAAGTAATATATATTTGTACGGGCACAGAAATATAACCCCTAAGTCCCCTGTTATTCAGATACCTACCGGCAATATTGCCCTAGCAGAGGGCTGGGCACCAAATTAACAAGAGCAAGGATGCCTATACCTAAAATACAGAAAACACATATGAGGACCCTGGCGTAGGGTGACTGTTAAGTAGAAACTCGAGTGAAGGGACCTAAGTCCTGAGCAAGTTGTAGAATAGCTGCCCACCGTGGGAATGCAGAAAATACTGAAAGAGTTTACACGACATCTTAAGTGCTAATCATGCATATAAATAAATTCCCTAATACCCAGATCCGTAGTCATTGTTAGGTTAGCAGCTTAATTGTAAAATACGTGCCCCGTATAAAACGTATCTGTACATACTACTGATTGTAACCCCATATGCCAACTTGCTTTAAATAACTGCAATTTTAAAATAGCATCAATGACAGAACAGGTATAAGAATTCAATATCACCATTTTTTAGACACCAGAGGTCGCTCTGGTGCCTAGTGTGTACTCTAAGATAACAGCGTTGTAATGAATGGACACAGGAATAATAAAACGTAAGAAATAAGCATAAGAGTGCTTATAATGTGACCAAGTTGTGAGTAGGTTGTTGTATAACATAGTATTACAATAGAATTTGTGAGCGTGTAGTATTGATGCTTAGTGATGACGTAAAACGGGCGCGCCGCCAAATTTGCGACGGCCGTTTCAACTTACGATTTGCCGTGTGAGAAAATTTGCCGACTGCCTGACCTAGCGTGCTCCCGCCCGTGGTATCCGGATGTAGTGCTGGATGCTTCTGAGAACTGCCCGACCTGACGCGCGCGAGCTAGCCCGCCGGAAATTGCTGTCCGAAAACCGGAAGTGACGAAAACAGAATCCGTCGCACCTAACAGGTAGTGAGGGAAGGGTCTGGAGTCCCTTAAGAAGGGTAACCCAGCCCTTCCCACAACTTCAGGCCACGCCTTCTATATATCTATATATATATATATATATATATATATATATATATATATATATATATATATATATATATATATATATATATATATATATATATATATTCTAAGTAAATATATACACATACACACACACACACATATACCGTCTAGTGGTATTTACTATTAATAGATGTGTATATATATTAATATCAAATTTAATTTAAACTGATACTGATTAAATATAAGTATAATTATTGTTATATATATTTATATATAAATATAAAAATAAAATCTGTAAATAATGCTTAAATAAAACTAAAAACAATAATTTAAAAAATAATTAAAAAATATATAGATGTTATTTCCTCGTTTAACTGTATTGTGATATATATATATATATATATATATATATATATATATATATATATATATATATATATATATATATATATATATTTATATCAAAATACACATAGAACGAAATAATATATATATCTATATACATAAATATATACCTATAGATAAATAAAAATATTAAAAAATATATATATATATATATATATTCAACATATATATTTATATAATATTTTTACATAATTAGGTATCTTAACTAATTGCAATTAGTGGGACCTGCCTGACAACCCATGCCGAAAGTAAAGGGAATTTAATTTGCTAGCACTATATTTAACACTATAACTTTCCAAGACACCATAAAACCTGTACATGGGGGGGTACTGTTCTACTCGGGGGACTTCGCTGAACACAAATATTAGTGTTTCAAAACAGTAAAATATATTACAACGATGATATCGCCAGTAAAAGTGAAATTTTTTGCATTTTTCACGCACAAACAGCACTTACACGGATGATATTATTGCTGCGATACTTTTTACTGTTTTCAAACACAAATATTTGTGTTCAGCGAAGTCTCCCGAGTACAATAGTACCCCTCGTGTACAGGTTTTATGGTGTTTTCAAAAGTTACAGCGTCAAATATAAGGCTTGTGTTTCATTTTTTTCACATTAAAATTCGCCAGATTGGTTACGTTGCCTTTGAGACCCTATGGTAGCCCAAGAATGCCTATGAAGGCATACCATTTGCAATAGTAGACAACCCAAGGTATTGCAAACAGGGTATGTCCAGTCTTTTTTAGTAGCCACTTAGTCACAAACACTAACCAGTCTGGCAAATTTCAATGTGTATAAACTGAAAAATGTAACATGCTATATTTGACTCTGTAACTTTCCAAAACACCATAAAACCTGTACATTTGGCGGACTGTTTTACTCCTGAGACATCGCTGAATATACATATGTGTACTTTATTGCAGTAACAAATAACAGTATTATGTTATTTACAGTTAAAATGCCATGCAAAACTAACTTGCCTTAGATGAAATCTCCTTTCTTCCAGCCTAAATGTGTGACTTCGTGTCCTATGTATAGCCCTGTTTATGAATAGATTTCCAGATAATGGTTTGTACTGGCCCTGAATATATTTGTATAATGTTATCATATCCCCTCTCAGGTGCCGTTTTTTCCGAACTAAAGAGATTTACATTTTTTAACATTTCTTCATAACTAAAATGCTCCATTCCTTTTATTAATTGTGTAGCTCGTCTCTGTACTTTTTCTAGTGCCATGATATCTTTCTTTAGAACAGGTGCCCAAAATTGCACAGCATATTCAAGGTGTGGTCTTACCAGCGATTTATAAAGAGGCAAAATTATATTTTCATCTCGAGAATTTATGCCCCTATTTATACATGACAAAACCTTACTGGCCTTAGCAACGGCAGATTGACATTGCATATTGCTGCCTAATTTGTTGTCTATAACAATTCCCAAATCCTTCTCGGGTGTGGTTATCCCTAGTTCACTACCATTCAGGGTGTAAATTGCTTGTGCATTCCTAACCCCGAAGTGCATAACTTTGCATTTCTCTATGTTAAATTTAATCTGCCATTTTAGTGCCCAGTCCCCCAATCTATCCAAATCACTCTGCAGCAAGGCAATATACTGCTCACATTTTATTACTTTACAAAGTTTTTGAGTCATCTGCAAACACTGATACATGGCTTTCAATGTCCATTTCAAGATCATTTATAAATATGTTAAATAGAAGCGGTCCCCCCATAAAACCTGTACATGGGGGGGTACTGTTCTACTCGGGGGACTTCGCTGAACACAAATATTAGTGTTTCAAAACAGTAAAATATATTACAACGATGATATCGCCAGTAAAAGTGAAATTTTTTGCATTTTTCACGCACAAACAGCACTTACACGGATGATATTATTGCTGCGATACTTTTTACTGTTTTCAAACACAAATATTTGTGTTCAGCGAAGTCTCCCGAGTACAATAGTACCCCTCGTGTACAGGTTTTATGGTGTTTTCAAAAGTTACAGCGTCAAATATAAGGCTTGTGTTTCATTTTTTTCACATTAAAATTCGCCAGATTGGTTACGTTGCCTTTGAGACCCTATGGTAGCCCAAGAATGCCTATGAAGGCATACCATTTGCAATAGTAGACAACCCAAGGTATTGCAAACAGGGTATGTCCAGTCTTTTTTAGTAGCCACTTAGTCACAAACACTGGCCAAAATTGGTGTTTTTTTGCATTTTTCAAACAAATACGAACACTAACTTTGGCCAGTGTTTATAACCAAATGGCTACTACAAAAGACTGGACATGCCTCATTTGCAATACCTTCGGTTGTCTACTATTGCAAATGATATGCCATTATGGGTGTAAATTTCTTTCCTGGGCTACTATAAAGTCCCAAAGGCAACGTAACCAATCTGGCGAATTTCAATTTCAAATATATGTAACTTCCGAAACACCATAAAACCTGTACATAGGGGGTACTGTTTTACACGTGAGACTTTGCTGAATACAAATATGTGTATTTTATTGCAGTAAACGCAAACAGTATTATGACATTGACCGTTAAAATGTCATGTAGAACTAAAAAAATTTAAGAAATCTTATTTTCTCCCATTTTATTCATATTAAATTATGTTTCATAGCTAAATATTTGATATTAAATGAAAGCCCTGTTTCCCCTGAATAAAATGATATATAATAAGGGTGTATTTAATATGAAAGAGGTGAATTACGGTTGGACAGACATGTAGCGCAAATGCCAGGTTTTGTTTACATTTTGTTTCGTTCACAACGTGTACATTTGGCTCCGTCCTTAAGGGGTTAAGATTATTTTGATATTTACCAAGGGGTTTAATCTTTTTAATTTCTTTTAAACAAGATCTTTCGAACGTCTTGATAGTCAGTTTTAAAATTAACAGGATAAAAAGACGATTTATTCTTCAAGGTGATATGTTTAAAAATATCTCCCTCTTCACTTACATTTTTTTTAAAGTATAGTACTAAAAATGTTTTTTAGGCACAGTTTCCTCGTAAATCGATTTAGGTCAATAAAAGTTTCAAATTTGTCAATCCCACAACTTGGTGCAAACTTAAAACCTCTATTAAGAACTTGTGTGTGAACTGGTTAAAACATTATTTGATAAATTAAAAATTCTAAAACCAGATTCTTTTTCTTTCTCTTTAGATCCTACCTCCTCCAATTTCCCCAATTTCTCTCTTCTCTCTTTCTTTTCTCCTCTTTTTTGTAATCTATTTTCTGTTTTAATCTACAGGCATATATAAACTATCGATCTGTTTGTGGAACCTGGATTGAGTATTAGCACTTTTTTACCAATTCTACATGTAATTATGGGTAATGTGCAATATTTATTAGTGTGCTCTTACCACCCACTTCTTTTTTATTGTGTATGTTTTGATGTGAAAGGTGACTTCACATAGGTGATTGTAGCACCTTATCCCTACTGTTTAACCTTATATCCTCTGTATTTGCATTTCTGTTTTTGTCACTTTTAAGGTTATTTAGTCTAGGATAATTACCGTATATACCCAAATATAAGCTGAGGCCCCTAATTTTACCACAAAAAATGGGAAAACTTATTGAATCGAGTATAAGCCTAGGGTGGGAAATGCAGCAGCTACTGGTAAATTTATAAATAAAATTAGATCCCAATAAAATTACATTAATTGAATATTTATTTACAGTGTGTATATATAATGAATGCAGTGTGTGCGTTTGTGTGTGTATATATAATGAATGCAGTGTGTCTATAATGCAGTGTGTGTGTGTGTTTGTGCAGTGTGTGTAAACTGGGTGAGGGGAGGGCATTTTAATTTTACATTTTTTATTTTAATATTATATTTTTTTATTATTTTAATAATATTATTTAATTTTTATATTATTATTTTAATATTTGCATTATATTTTTTTGAATGTTTTTTTTGTCCCCCCTCCCTGCTTGTTGCCTGGCCAGGGAGGGGGGACAAAAAACATTTAAAAAAAATAATGCAAATATTAAAATAATATAATAATAAAACATTGTTATAAAATAATATAATAATAATATTACTATATTATTTTAATATTTGCATTATTTTTTTTAAATGTTTTTTTTGTCCCCCCCTCCCTGGCCAGGCAACAAGCAGGGAGGAGGGACAAAAAAAATAAAAAAAAAATAATGCAAATATTACAATAATAATATAATATTATGTTATTTTAATATTATATTATTTTAATAATATTATTAAAATAAAATCATATTAAAATAATATTGAATCCCTGGTGGTCCAGTGGCATTGGCAGTTCAGTGGGGGGGGGCTGGCAGCGAGCTCTTACTTACCTTCCTGCAGCTCCTGTCAGCTCCCTCCTCCTCCGTGCAGCTCCTCTGTCAGCTCCATTCTGTTTACAGTTTAAGTCTCGCGAGACCCGCGGCTCTCGCAAGACTTACACTGTGAGCAGAACGGAGCTGACCGGGGAGCTGCAGGAAGGTAAGTAAGAGCTCACTGTCAGCCCCCAACAGGACCGCCGGGCTTGTAATGAGCCCGGCGGTCCTGGTCTGTATTGTGGCAATGTAATTTGCCATAATACAGACTGACTCGAGTATAAGCCGAGTGGGGGGTTTTCAGCACAAAAAATGTGCTAAAAAACTTGGCTTATACTCAAGTATATACGGTATGTCTATCTTACAAATCAAGAAGAAATGGCAAAATAATATGGAACAGAAATTTGAATTAGAAACTGAGATGAATAAGAAAGAGAATTTATTTTTGAACAATGACTTAGATACAATTTGTAATAAACTGGAGAAACTCTTAATTAAAGAGATGAAGATCAAGTGGGAAATTTTCACCTTAGAAAAGTATATAAGCCTTCAAATGACCTCTAGAGGGTTAAGATTTGAGAAATTACCTACTTTTGATCAAGATAACGAAATATTTATAGGAATTTGGGATGGAGCATTAGACTCCTTTTCTTTCCACATGATGAGAATAATCATAGATCGGAGAAGTCTAGCTTTACTAGAATTAGATGAGAAAATCTTAGAAATTCAGACTCCATTAGAACCCTTTACAGGTCTTGAAGAATTTGAGAACCTCACAAAAAATGATTAAAAAAATTAATGACATCGAAATATCAGTAATCAAAGTGAAAAAACGTAAATTAAAAAGAGACCAAGATGATTATAAGACAGGGAATATTAGACCCCCTAAGAAAAGAGATTTAGGAAAGGATATTAAAAGGAACTCCAATGAAAATAGGAAAAATAGCCAAAAGGAGATAGACACATATATAAAGGAGACTAGACTGAATAATGCTCTCCACAGAGAAAACGAACGGCCTCTGTATAGAAATCAAGAAAGAACAAGAAAACATGAGGAACACAATTGGACAGAGGTAAAATATGGAAAAGGTTTTAGGAAAAATAAGAGGGATGAATATAAATCAACAACACCTAGAGTCCATCTCGTAAATAGACTTAACAGACTGAGGAATCTAGAAGAAGAGTCTTTTTTAGACAAGGATATGGTAAAGAAAATGGAGAGAAAAGAGAGGTTATATACCCCAATAAACGAGGCAGAGAAGTAGAAGAGGGGGAAATAGATTACAAAAAAGAGGAGAAAAGAGAGAGAGAAGAGAGGAATTGGGGAAATTGGAGGAGGTAGGATCTAAAGAGAAAGAAAAAGAATCTGGTTTTAGAATTTTTAATTTATCTAATAATGTTTTAACCAGTTCACACACAAGTTCTTAATAGAGGTTTTAAGTTTGCACCAAGTTGTGGGATTGACAAATTTGAAACTTTTATTGACCTAAATCGATTTACGAGGAAACTGTGCCTAAACTTTTTTAGTACTATACTTTTAAAAAATGTAAGTGAAGAGGGAGATTTTTTTTAAAACATACCACCTTGAAGAATAAATTGTCTTTTTATCCTGTTAATTTTAAAACTGACTCTATCAAAATGTTTGAAAGATCTTGTTTAAAAGAAATTAAAAAGATTAAACCCCTTGGTAAATATCAAAATAATCTTAAATAATCTGAGGCTGCCACATATTTTTTTAAGGATTTTTAGTGACTTGACAGAGACTCAAATTAATTTTATTATGGATGGAATTAATATAATCTTAAAAAATATTTTTTTTTGGTTTGATGGCAAATTTTATTTACAGACAAAAGGGACGGCTATGGGGACAAGATTTGCCCCAATCTATGCAAATTTATTTATGTCCTTTTGGGAAGATCTTTCTGTTTACTCTAATATCCAATTTCTGGTCCTCTATAGACGTTATATTGATGACGTATTTATAATATGGGTAGGAAGTGAGGAGTCATTAAAAAAACTTTCTAGATATTTTGAATATTAATGAATGGAATATCACTTTTATGAAATTAGTTGTCTCAACGTGAATTTCCTCGATTTGTCTATTTATGTAGAAGACCAGAGACTTAAAAGCAAGACCTATTTTAAGTTGGTAGATATTAATAGCTTCATTGACTGTAACAGCTGTCATTTTAAACATTGGCTTAATAATATCCCAAAGGGGCAAATGTTAAGGCTTAAAAGGAATTGTACCGAGAATAAAGAGATGGTCCAACAGGCCGAAAATGTAAAAAAACTATTTAAGGAAAAGGGATATAAAGACGCCCCCGTAGAAAAAACTTTTGATGAAGTAGATAAAATAGATAGAAAACAATTATTGCAATATAAGAGTAAAAATCAGAGTGAAGAAGAAAGAGTACCACTCATTTTTAATTTTTGTACTAATAATCAAGATCTGAGAAAGATAATAGGAATTGGCACATTTTAAGAACCGATAATAAATTAATTTTATTGAAGATCAACCAAGAATTATTTTTAGAGGTGCGAAAAATCTTAAACAGGTTTTAACTAAGAGTTTTTTAGAGATTGGGAAAAAAAGGAAAATTTATATTTTTTTAAAAACAGCCAAAGTGGTTCATTTAGATAGACTAATCTAGGGTAATATATCTGTATGAAATGGTTAAAATATAATAAAATGGAATTGCACTCACGTGCTATGGAGCCTATGCATTGGCCACTAAAGTTAGCCTGGAGTGGTATGATCACCACTCTGGGATACTGGTGAGCAAAAGTCCTTTCCATATGTATTGTATGCAACAAAACAGAGGTAAAAAAAATATAGTGCATACTGAGATATTGTTTAGTGCAAATGAAAGGATAATCATTTACAGAGATGGAGAAAAAATTTGGTTTTGTTCAATCCAAATAGCCTAGGTGGTATGTTCCCCAGCAAGAAAAGTGACGTCCAACAGGTAATGGATTATAAGCAGGAGTGTCTTAGATAAAGAAATTTACTTTATTTTGACACACAATAAACTAAAAAAGGAGAAAATATAGAGTAAAAACTGACACTAACACATTTCACTAAATATGGCTTTTTCTAAGTATTACAGCACATTGGGCCAACACTCCTTACATAGGTACAATAACAATTAAAATTGATGGTCGTGTGATTGCATCATCACATGACCTATACACAGTAACATATTTATATTATAAAAGCCAGAATTTAACAATATAAAACAAAAGGTGACTATTTACCACTTCTTGTACATGCTTATACAGGTGATACTCGAAAAATAAGAATATCGTGCAAAAGTTCATGTATTTCAGTAATGCAACGTAAAAGGGGAAAACTAATGTGAGATAGATGCATTACATGCAAAGCAAGATAGTTCAAGCCGTAATTTGTCATAAATGCGATGATTACAGCTTACAGCTCATAAAAACCCCAAATCCACAATCTCCGTAAATTAGAATATTGTGAAAAGATGCCATATTCTTTGTGGTGGAACCAACTTCGCCACTGTGCACTGAAGAAGCCTGGTTGCTCGCCTGCTCCCTTTGGACTATGGCCCTGCAGTTAAAACCTGTTATTTTCCCTGCTGAAAGGTTTATTCGTGCCTTTCTGCCGGGGTGTTTGGTAGATTCAATCTACCGAACAAAGTAACGAACGATGGACCACCTGGGAACTGGAGTGTGCCGCCAATTGATCGCCCAGAAGCTCCGGTTAACCGCAGCTTAATTGATGAACGCTGGGTGGCCTTGGTTCGTTTGCCAAACACGTGGCAGCGGCCATTTTAGCTCCCAAACTATGGAACTGAAAACGGACACTTAATTGCGCGAACACCGCTGAGCCGCCAGCCTCCTTACTTCTGCATTCAGTACTGGAACCGAATCACTGTTCATTCGGTAGTTTGACTGTATGAACAGCATCACCCCAGATAGCCATGCCATGGAGCCTATTCGTGTAACGAAAGACTATGGGAAAGACTTTGGCTCCATGGCGATTGAACTGTATGTATGTGATCTGAGCGCCATTCGGTAGTAATGTGCGCTCAAATCTAAGCTATCTGGGGATAGGTAGAATGTGTATGTTTTATGTAATAAATGTAACCGTATGTAATTTTATGTCTTTTTACTAACGTGTGTAATGGAGTTTTGCCTCTGTCCTTGGAGATAATTGGATTACTTCCCAATTATCTCCAGGGCAGAGGGGAGGGATTGTGATGCATTGTGGAAATGTGTACATCTGTGATTGGTCAATGTCCAATATGTTTCCCAGTCTAACATCTGGTCCGCTAGGGGAGTGTCCACCAGGTGGGAGACCTGCATAAAAGCCGGGCAGTTAGCCCCAGTAAACCAGTTCTGCTTGATCCTCAAACGAAGTGTCGTCTCGTTCTTGGGGGGAATTGGATTGTATGCTGATTGCCAGGAGTGTAAGCTGATTGTATGCTTTTCCTGTTCGGCTGTTTCCAGTGTTTGTGTGCTTCCTGTTCGGAAGTTGGAGAATTCGTTTAGTTTGCAGTTCGGGAGATTGGTGATTGCAGTATCTGTCTGTGCATCTGAAAGGGGAATATCGCCTAAACGGTTTTTAACCTCTTGTGTGCAAAACGGTCCGTTACATTCTTGGCTCACAGTGTCCCACTCTAATCAGCTAAGTAAGCCATAACACCTGTAAAGGGTTTCTGAACCTTTAAATGGTCTCCCAGTCTGGTTCAGTAGGAATCACAATCATGGGGAAGACTGCTGACCTGACATTTGTGCAGAAAGCCATTATTGACACCCGCCATAAGGAGGCAAAGCCTCAAAAGGTAATTGCAAAGGAAGTTGGATGTTCCCAAAGTGCTGTATCAAAGCACATTAATAGAAAGTTATGTGGAAGGGAAAAGTGTGGAAGAAAAAGGTGCACAAGCAGCAGGGATGACTGCAGCCTGGAGAGGATTGTCAGTAAAAGGCCATTGAAATGTGTTGGGGACTTTCACAAGGAGTGGACTGAGGCTGGAGTCAGTGCATCAAGAGCCACCACACACAGACGGATCCTGGACATGGGCTTCAGATGTAGTATTCCTCTTGTCAAGCCACTCCTGAACAACAAACAACATCAGAAGTATCTTACCTGGGCTAAAGAAAAACAGACCTGGTCTGTTGCTCAGTGGTCCAAAGTCCTCTTTTCTGATGAGAGCAACTTTTGCATCTCATTTGGAAACCAAGGACCCAGAGTCTGGAGGAAGAATGGAGAGGCACACACTGCAAGATGCTTGAAGTCCAGTGTGAAGTTTCCACAGTCTGTGTTGATTTGGGGAGCCATGTTATCTGTTGGTGTTGGTCCACTGTGCTTCACGAAGTCCAGGGTCAACGCAGCCATCTACCAGGAGATTTTGGAGCACTTCATGCTTCCTTCCGCAGTCGAGCTTTATGGGGATGCTGACTTCATTTTCCAGCAGGACTTGGCACCTGCCCACACTGCCAAAAGCACCAAAGCCTGGTTCAATGACCATGGGATTACTGTGCTTGATTGGCCAGCAAACTCGCCTGACCTGAACTCTATAGAGAATCTATGGGGCATTGCCAAGAGAAAGATGAGAGACTTGAGACCGAACAATGCAGAAGAGCTGAAGGCCGCTATTGAAGCACCCAGGTCTTCCATGACACCTCAGCAGTGCCACGGGCTTCCATGCCACACTGCATTGAGGCAGTAATTGCTGCAAAAGGGGCCCAAACCAAGTACTGAGTACCTACGCATGCTTATACTTTTCAGAGGTCCGATATTGTTCTATGTACAGTCCTTGTTTTATTGATTGCATGTAATATCCTAATTTACTGAGATTGTGGATTTAGGGTTTTCATGAGCTGTAAACCATAATCATCGAACTTATGACAAATCACGGATTGAACTATCTTGCTTTGCATTTAATGCGTCTATCTCATATATTAGTTTCCCCTTTTACGTTGCATTACTGAAATAAATGAACTTTTGCACGATATTCAAATTTTTCGAGTATCACCTGTACAGTTAGAACGAGCAAGAATAAACATTAAACATAACATTTCTTATGTTGAGGTGTTCCAATATGGCGCCTGGTCAGATGTCATTCGACCTTCAATACAAACAATACAGAAGGTTTTACATGAATCCATTTTATGATATTTTGGCCACTTTATCCAGATATACTACACTGGATTAGTCTATCAGTATGTTTTATAGCTTTTATACATCCCGGACCACTGACTGAGACCGAGGGAGATGACAAAAATCAGCAAGATCCCAACGTTGACAATTAGAACAGTTAATCTCATAATCAGTACTAATGTGTTAGGGTTTATTCTTGGCTTTGTTAAAATATTTACACAGCACTCTTTCTCTGCAATATTATGTTTGAATATATCTTAAAAATAAATATTTATGTAAAAATCATATTTTATGATATATATTGACCGTGTTTTACTTTCCATGGCTATACAATACACTGATATCATAAGACAAAGTAGAAACTTAGTCTTCTGGTCAAATGCAGGGTTGACAAAACTTGACAAACAGCAGAGCTTCTTTTATGGGAAACCGATATCTTCACACATATCATTGGCGTTGTGCTACAAAGGATGGTATATGAACCTTCATAGACCTGTGCCGTTGCTCATACATGAGAGTACAACAGTAATGCAGGCTCCTGGTGGATGAAATACCAGAAATTGAAGAGAAAATATGGGATTTCCTGAGAAAAAATGCTTCGAGTATATCTCCCTTGAATTTCATGAATGGTGAGATATACTCAACTGTATGAGGTTGCTACTTTTGGCAGACATTACGAAAATATATATATTTTTTAAACATAACAGAAAGGGACATAGTCACTTTAAGAAGGCAAAAATATATGTTTTGAGTCAGGCTAATTATTTGTATATCCAAAGAGGAAATTAACAATCCATGGATTTTTTTTTGTTTGGAAATAAAAAGTGTGCCAAGTTGCAGATTGAAAAACAATTATATAAAGGGATTAACAAACAACAATTAGACTTTGTCTCAGTGGCGTATTAAGGAGAGGGGGGAGGTCAGACCCAGGTGCCACAAGGGGGTGGAGCCAAACCAGCAGCAGGGGTGGAGCTTAATACAGCCCTCACCCGCTGCTCTTACTGCTCCAAATGGAGGTGCATCAAGAAGGAATCCCTGCTTCTCCAACTGACAGGCTCCAGGGAAGGACTTCAGTGAATCCACTCCTCCTCCAGCCCACACTGTCTGTCTGTAAGTAAGAGTGTGTGTTTGTTTGTTTGTCTGTCTGCTTGCCTGTAACTATGTGTGTGTTTGAGTGACTGTATATGTGACTGTCTGCCTGTAACTGTCTGGCTACGACTGTGTGTAACTACCTCTAACTGACTGTCTGTGTGACTGTCTGCATGTGACTATGTGTGTGTGTGACTGTATACCGGTGACTGTGTGATGTTACCTTTAAAGGGACACTATAGTCACCTGAACAACTACAGCTTAATGTATTTGTTCAGATATGATGTATAGATCCTTGCAAGGCAATCTAATGTAAACACTGTATTTTGAGAGAAAATACAGTGTTTACATTGATTTATAGGAATACCTCCAGTGGCCGTCACTCAGACGGCCACCAGAGGGACTTCCTATCATGTAGGGCCCTAAAAAGGCCTTGTACACGTCAAACGTATCACGATACGTCTGACGTGTGCAGGAGAGAGAAGGCACTGTGTGTGCGCCTTCTCTCTCCTGCCTGTCAGCAGAGGAGAGGGGGCGGGCAAAGACCGCGAGCTGAGCTGTCAGTCAGCTCAGTTCACGTCCTCACACACCGCGTGAATGCGCGGTAGTGGCTCAGGAATTCAGAGGGCGGCATGAATGTGCCGCGCATGTGCACAAGGGAGCAATGACGCTTCCAAATGAGCAATGACGCTTTTTTGTCATTTTGAAGAAATAGGGGGCGCGGCTTCACGAGGCTCCCGGCGCTGGAACCAGGTGAGTAAACTACTCTGCCTGGAGAGTCCCTTTAACTGTGTGTGTGACTATCTATCTGTGACTGTGTCCGTGTGACTGTCTACCTGTTACTGTGTGATGCTGCCTGTAACTGTGTGTGTGTGACTAACTATGTGTGTGAGACTTTCTGCCTGTGACCGTGTGTGTGTGTGAACGCATAATGTGACTGCCTGTAACTGACTGTGTGTGTGTGTGTGTAACTGTCTGCCTGTGTGTGTGACTGCATGTGATTGTGTGTGTGACTGTCTGCCTGTGACTATCTGCCTGTAACTGTGTGTGTGAGGGTGCAGGGATTTTGTAGAAGTGGGTAGGGGTTTTGTATTGGGACAGGAGTCTTTAAAAGTGGGGCTGAGCAGGGTATTTGTGGGAGCGGGCTGCAGGGGTTTTGTAGACGGGGGGGCAGACCAGGGTTTTGTAGGAGGGGGCGGGTCTGACAGGGGTTCAAAATTTACAAATTTGTGCAATACATTAAAAAAATGTTGCAGGTGTTTTTGGAGCCAAATGCTCAAGGTACGCCCTGTTTTGTCTAAAGAAACTATATGAGATTTTTAACATGCATAATTGTACATTTCAAAATGTTTTGGTTGTATGTTTAAATATTACTTACACCCTTGATATCTGATTCCCATATAACAGTTCTCTCTTTGATGTAGAGGTTAGGCTCTGCGTTTGCAGTCAAAATGTAATCTCCAATGTGGGTTGTTTTAATTGTTTTATTTGAAACTATGTATTGTAACAATTCAAAATGTGTCTTTGCATTTCTTGTCTCTTGAAAACTAAACTCATTACCAGAAGACGTTTTAAAATGCAGATTTCTTAGATATTTGGTCAGCTGGAATAATTTAGAAAAAAAATAACTTTAGTTTGACACAAAACCACAAAGACAAAAAAACAAAAACACACAAATAAGGCTAAATTGTCACAATTGATATGATTAACTAACTAATGAATAGCTACTACTGCACCATATTTTGGAGTAGCAGAGTTAAGTCTTTATTTCTATATGCTGACTATTTTATATATACACATTTTTTGACTTTGCATCATAGACTGTATATGTCATCATTCTGAATGTTTGACCTAAGAACCAAGCTTCAGTTTGATTCTTTTGTACTTAAAGGAACAATAAACTGCCCAAATACACAAAAAGAAACATCACTGTGTAGTAGACATATCCCAAATGCACAGCAAGTGCCGTGCGCGCATTTAAACTTCACCTAGGAAGGCAGTGAATCAATGTTTTAATAAGGGGATTTACGCGTTACGTGAGCAAGTTTTACTCAGTCAGTGCAACAGTAACATGTCTAGTGGATGTCATACTGGTTTTACATTGTAGGGGTAAAATGACAGGTACTTTGCACCAAGACCACTTCATTGAGATGAAGTGGTCTGGATGATCATAGTGTTACTTTAAGGACATAGACAAATCTGCCATTTTTACTATGTATGTTCAACTGCATTTTCCACATTTTGCATTTATGGCACATATTTTATTTTCTTTTTAAAGGACAAAAATGGCTTTAATTTGATGTGACATACATATTTTAAATTTTTTATTTTTTTTCTCACACTTTTGGCAATAATAATGTGTGCTCAAGTAGTGGAGCTTAAGAAAAGAGAATGAAAATAAATTAATGTATTTGTCCTGATTTGTCAATATACAACAAAGAAATATAAATTCACCTGTGTGCAGATAGAAAGACACACTTAGTGGGTATTAAGTGAAAAAACACATAAATTACCCTTAGTTAATTGTATTGTAGATGAAAGGATTCCTCTTATATCCTCAAGACAATTATAACAAAGTGCCAAAAAAATGGCTATGTACATTACAAAAGCAATAAAGACGGACATAGCGCAATATTGTTGCAGAATAGAAATTATAAATATAACTTGTTGCACTCACAAAAGCAGTTTGATTGAAGGCACATCAGATACAATGATGTATGAACCTCAGGATTTGTGGAACATCGATATCATGCATAGGAGGAAAAAAAAATATAATAGTGCAGAGTATCCAAGTAAAAAATGACACACTTTATTAATAGATACACTTACAAAATAGAAGTGTCAAATAGGCACATCAAGCTCAGATGGAGAAAACACGAATCCCAGTCAGGGTCCAGTGGAGCAGGAAAGCCAAATAAACAATAAAATCAAGAATAAATAAATAAAAGATTTATAAAATACTTTAAACAATAAAGGACATAAGCCCAATATATAGAATACTCTAAGCAATAAAGGACATAAGCCCTACGCGTTTCGTTCAATAATGAACTTCCTCAGGGGCATCTAACAGAATACTGTCCATAAGCATGCACGGTATGCATGCACGGTATGCATGCTTATGGACAGTATTCTGTTAGATGCCCCTGAGGAAGTTCATTATTGAACGAAACGCGTAGGGCTTATGTCCTTTATTGCTTAGAGTATTCTATATATTGGGCTTATGTCCTTTATTGTTTAAAGTATTTTATATATCTTTTATTTATTTATTCTTGATTTTATTGTTTATTTGGCTTTCCTGCTCCACTGGACCCTGACTGGGATTCGTGTTTTCTCCATCTGAGCTTGATGTGCCTATTTGACACTTCTATTTTGTAAATGTATATATTAATAAAGTGTGTCATTTTTTACTTGGATACTCTGCACTATTATATTTTTTTTTTTTCCTCCTATGCATGATATCGATGTTCCACAAATCCTGAGGTTCATACATCATTGTATCTGATGTGCCTTCAATCAAACTGCTTTTGTGAGTGCAACAAGTTATATTTATAATTTCTATTCTGCAACAATATTGCGCTATGTCCGTCTTTATTGCTTTTGTATTGTAGATAGCCATTTTTTTGGCACTTTGTTATTATTTGTCCTGATTTACAGAGTATATCATACAGCTATGATTTCAGTTTATTTTTGGTAGTTGCAGGTCACAAAATACATGCAGTAAAATATAGGCTTAATGTAGTAAGATTTTACAATATGGTATCTTTGTCTTCTTTAACCCCTTAAGGAGGGCAGGCATACTATGCCGTCCTTGGGGTCCCGGTCCTAAACATCGGCGGGTGGCATAGTACGTCCAAGCCGTCCTATGCTCTTACCTGCTAGCCGACGTCTTATGCATTTACCTGCTCGCTCGCGATGTGGGGACTTGCCTGGCAACCCAGTTAGTCTCCCTGCGGCTGATCCGGCACTCTTGGGCCATGTGATCGCGATGACGTTGCGATCACATGGATAGATTAGCCTTCCACAGCAGTGCCTGTAGGGGGCCTGCCTGAAATGACAGGCTGTCCCCCTGATGCCTGAAACAAAGTTTAATAAAGTTTAAAAACAGTGTAAAGTAAATTATAGATCATATATATGTATATGAAATTTGCCAGACTAGTAACGTTGTCTTTGAGACCGTATGGTAGCCCAGGAAATAGAACCACCCCATGATGGGATACCATTTACAAAAGTAGGCAACCCAAGGTATTCCAAATGGGGTATGTCCAGTCTTTTTTAGTGGCCACTTAGTCACAAACACTAACCAGTCTGGCAAATTTCAATGTGTATAAACTGAAAAATGTAACATGCTATATTTGACTCTGTAACTTTCCAAAACACCATAAAACCTGTACATTTGGCGGACTGTTTTACTCCTGAGACATCGCTGAATATACATATGTGTACTTTATTGCAGTAACAAATAACAGTATTATGTTATTTACAGTTAAAATGCCATGCAAAACTAACTTGCCTTAGATGAAATCTCCTTTCTTCCAGCCTAAATGTGTGACTTCGTGTCCTATGTATAGCCCTGTTTATGAATAGATTTCCAGATAATGGTTTGTACTGGCCCTGAATATATTTGTATAATGTTATCATATCCCCTCTCAGGTGCCGTTTTTTCCGAACTAAAGAGATTTACATTTTTTAACATTTCTTCATAACTAAAATGCTCCATTCCTTTTATTAATTGTGTAGCTCGTCTCTGTACTTTTTCTAGTGCCATGATATCTTTCTTTAGAACAGGTGCCCAAAATTGCACAGCATATTCAAGGTGTGGTCTTACCAGCGATTTATAAAGAGGCAAAATTATATTTTCATCTCGAGAATTTATGCCCCTATTTATACATGACAAAACCTTACTGGCCTTAGCAACGGCAGATTGACATTGCATATTGCTGCCTAATTTGTTGTCTATAACAATTCCCAAATCCTTCTCGGGTGTGGTTATCCCTAGTTCACTACCATTCAGGGTGTAAATTGCTTGTGCATTCCTAACCCCGAAGTGCATAACTTTGCATTTCTCTATGTTAAATTTAATCTGCCATTTTAGTGCCCAGTCCCCCAATCTATCCAAATCACTCTGCAGCAAGGCAATATACTGCTCACATTTTATTACTTTACAAAGTTTTTGAGTCATCTGCAAACACTGATACATGGCTTTCAATGTCCATTTCAAGATCATTTATAAATATGTTAAATAGAAGCGGTCCAAAAACAGAACCCTGAGGGACACCACTTACCACTTTTGTCCAGCTTGAAAATTTACCATTAATGACAACTCGTTGTACTCTATCCTTAAGCCAATGTTCTACCCAAGAACAAGAATATTCATCTAGACCAATTTCTTTTAGTTTGAAGACTAACCTATTGTGAGGAACCGTATCAAATGCCTTGGCAAAATCCAAGTAGATCACATCCACTGCAACACCCTGATCTATACTTCTACTTACTTCTTCGTAGAATGCAATTAGGTTAGTTTGACATGACCTATGTTTCATAAAACCATGCTGATTATTGCTAATAACACAGTTCTTCCCAATGAATTCCTAAATATTATCCCTCAATAGCCATTCAAATAATTTCCCAGTCACAGAAGTTAAGCTCACATGTCTATAATTTCCAGGCAAGGATTTTGAACCCTTTTTAAATATAGAAACAACATCTGCCTTCCTCCAATCCTCCGGTACAATACCTGAAACAAAAGAATCTTGAAAAATTAAATACAGAGGTTCACTTATTTCCCCACTTAGCTCCTTAAGTACTCGTGGGTGGATACTGTCAGGCCCCGGAGCTTTATTTACATTAATTTTCTTTAATAGCTGTAGCACCTTGTCTCAAGTTATAAAATCACAAGTTATCTGCAAGTTTGCTGCAGCAATCATTTGCTTATCTCTTGCCATAGGATCCTCATTAATATATACTGAAGCAAAATAGTTATTTAAAATTTCGTCCTTTTCCTGGTCTTCATTAGCTAACAGACCCATCTCTGTTTCCAGTGTACCTACACTTCAATTTTTTTGTTTTTTTAGAATTGATGTACTTGAAAAAAATTTTGGGGTTGGTTTTGCATTCTTTGGCTATCAATTTCTCATTTTCTAGTTTAGCCCCCTTAATTGCCTTTTTGCAAGTATTATTGGCTTCCTTATATCTTATATAGGATGCCTCTGATTTGTCTGATTTAAATGCTTTAAATGCCCTTTTCTTATTTTTAATCTCTTGTTTTACTTCTCTACTAAGCCACATTGGTTTTAATTTGTTTCTTTTATATTTATTACCCATTGGTACATACTGTGAAATGTACCTTTCTATTATTTGTTTGAATAGTTTCCATTTTTCCTCAGTCTTTTTATCACTAAGGAGTTTATGCTGGTCGATATGTTGTAGAGCTGCCCTAATCTTATTAAATTTGGCTTTTTAAAAATTATACGTTTTAATATACCCCACTGCACACTGTCATTGATGCTGAAGGGGGCAATACACAGAATTAAGAACTAAGGGTATGCAGACTTTCGAACAGGGGTTAATTTGTTTCTTTTTTGCCGTGTTTTGTTAACATTGTGCCATTCTGTTATAACCTACAGTTGAGTAGGAATACCATTAGAAATACATTAGCAGAATATTTAGGCCCTATAGTCAGTGCTTGTTGCCCCAATTTAGATGTTATATGTATAGATGATAGTTAGTTACACCACTATGTCTACTATTATTATATACCTTTAAATTATCATTGACTGGTAGCTTGCAAAGAATTTGCCTCATATCGGTGGATATTAATAAACATTTGCTAATTGATTTTTATGTGCTTCAAAATCTATCATATATACTTATGCCTAATCTAGTCCCCCTGTTTCGTTTTTGATAGAGGGTACTGAATATTAAATGTGGCAAATCCTTTTGATATATTAAAATGGTAATTAAACTGTTTGGATTTGTTTTTATCCCAAGTAGAGCATCTGCAATTTAGAATACTATACATAAAGGGTTAACACTTCCCATATGTTTCATCTATCTTTCAGTGACACGCACACAAGTGGGCGGGACCTGCTTGAACGCTGGTTTTGGCGCGAACAGGATTCTACACGCCCCTTTAATTTCATTGGTTCAGTTTATGTATAAATAAACCGGTCCGTGGTGGACCACTGTTTTGCCTCTGAGGAACGCGCCGAAACGTGCGTTAGGCAGCTGTAGAGAGGGAGCACTTAGACACTTGTTCTTTAGTAGCTACCAAGCTAGCAGTTTCATTTTGGGGGTCGTTTGATGCTGGTGGGTGGTGGTTATATTCTGTAGCAATCTGGACAATGCACTCACTTACTGCTTATGTAGATAGAGTTAGACCGTGCCAGTATATATCTTATATTAGGAGCTCCAGTATTTATTAGTTAGCATTTTTCATTTGGGGCATCCTATGATGCTTTAATATTCCGAGGAAAGGGATACATAATCATTTTTTGCTACTATATATCCATCAATGAGTCACTGTGGATACTGGTAATCACTTTGTATCTACTTTAGAATAGCTCACAATATTCAATAGTGCTTTTAGCTAATGATACTTTGTGCCACTATGGATTAGGAGCGCTCTCTATTTTGTGGCAGAGATTTATAGTCTGGTTCTTCTTTGCATTTGGAGGGTTTCTACAGGGGTTTTGTCTATCCCATATATATCTCTCCTGATTTTTACCCCACCCCTTATCCTAGCCCCCTAACATACATGCCTAGGCAAGGGTGTTATACACTGCTGCTTCAGCAAGGTTATTATTACCATTAGGTGATTCTAGAGGACATAGTACACCCTACATCCTGGGCTACTCCTATTTGCTCCCTCTCTCTCCATTTTTTATTTACTATTTTATTTATTTATTTTAATTCAACATTTTTCTGTTTATTTTGTATGTATGACATGTTTACCTTTTTTCTATGAAAGGTTACGTTTTAGCATTATCTCTAGGCAGGGGTTTCCTATTAGTTTGACCCTGTGGGGCAGGGAAAAGGGGTGTGTTTTTTCTCCCTCCTTTTCCCCTTCTCCCCTGGTCTTCCCTTTTTTCTCCTTCTTTATAAATACACATGTAAGGGTTACCCCCTTTCTCAGGTTGCCCCGGACACACATTCGGCTGGTTCACCTTCTTGGTCAGCTGTTCTTTACTAAAGTAGATATCACACACTATTTACCTTAGGGTATTTTGACACTTTTTATGTAGCCACTTATTTCCCAATATCACCTAAATATTGTAATAAAGTTGATTTTTTTCCATACACACATAACATGTTTTTTATGTGCATTTTGTAAACCGGATGTGTGCTACTCCTATACTAACCCCATAGTGGGGTTCAGTTATGTCTTTTAATTACAGGTATACCCCAATGTATGCCTTTGTCACTATCCTGTGAAACTACAGTGTCATATAAGAGACCTGGCCGTTTCAGTTTTTACAGTTAAAATTTTAATAGATGGGTTTAAGATGGGCCTATGTCTCATTGTGGACAGGACCATCTTTAAGCATTTGCATGGGCACCCTACTTTAGTTCTGCCCTGCATTCAATCACGCCCTCCACTTCAACGTGGTGGCAGAACTAAAGTCGAAAGGGCCCTGGTGCAATAATTTGGGTCATCTGTTGCAAGGCTGGCCAAAAGTTAGATTCCTATCTGTCGTGCATCTCCAACAATGCTTTGACAGCTGGAGCTCTACCATTTCCCCATGCTTCCACTGAGCAGTGTCTGAGAGTGTGAATGTAAGCATGTTTTCTTTGGAGTATGTTTGTGTTAATGTAGGGGTGTGTCTGTATGTGGTGTTGAATTTTGAATGCAGTGTTGGCGTTTGAATGCAGCCATGCATTTATGTGTAGTGCTGGTTTTTTTAATGCTGAGCTGTTTATATATAATTTTGGTGTTTAACAAAGTGATGTGTTTGTATGTAGTGTTGACGTTTGAATGCTGAGTTGCATGTACATATACACATACACTGTGATACACATGGTGATACACACACACTGACACACATGCTGATATACAGAGACACATACAAACACTGACACACATGCAGATACAGACACAATACATACAGATTCACATGTACACACACTGACTACATACATATACACACAATGACAATATACAGATACACACACACACACATATACACACACATATACTATTAGACATACTGACACACAAACACATACACTGACAGAAATATTGACACAGACACATGCAGACACACTGACAGACATACTGATACACACACGCACAGACATACTGACACACACAGACACACTGACAGACATACTGTCACACACAGACATACTGACACACACAGACACAAACACTGTCAGACATACTGACACACAGACACATACACTGACAGCCATATTGACAGACATACTAACACACACACAGACATACTACGGACACACAAAGTGACAGACATACTGACACACACAAACACATACACTGACAGAAACACATACAGACACACATGCTCACACACATACTGACAGAACTACTGACACCCACACAGACAGATATACTGACACAGACACACACCCTGTCAGACATACTGAAACACAAATAGGCAGACACATACACTGACAGCCATACTGACACACACAGACTTATACACTATACACTAAAAGACATACTGACAGACACACACTGACAGACATACTGACAGACAAACACACACACACTGACAGACATACTGACACACACACACACACACACAGACAGACATACAATATTTACATTTGGAAATTCACCCTCCAGTTTCCTACATTTTGCTGGAGGGTGGCTTCCCTGGGGTCCAGTGTGGTGCCTGAGGCTGTTGGGAGTTAGGGGCTGGATCTGCAGCCCCCTCTTCACTGCCTCCTCCTCCTCTCTTCTGCGCAGCTTTTTTTCTCTATGGGAGGAAGTGACTTGCGGTTATCAGTTCCTCCCAAGCACTGGCGAAAAGCAAGGGGGCCAGGTCGCGTTGTTAAAGGGCCACAGCGCCCGACCGGGACCCTGCTTATACATGCCCACCGGGTGGCCCTAAGTACATGGGCCACCCAATGGGCCTCCTTACTATGTGGACCCCTGGATGCACTGGGCCGGCGGGTCCATGGGGGATACAAAAATTGTCTAGGGCAGCGGGGCCCACGGGGCAACTGCCTTGGGCCCCCTACGAGTAACTAGTCCCGTGGCAGCTGCCCCGTTTGACCCACATTAAAGATGGCCCTGATTGTGGGGCAACTCATGGTAACTCATGAGGTGTATTTTGTGCCTTAACGTGATGCCATTTTTTGCCAGTTTATGTCAGAGTTTGTGGTACTTTTTAAAAAAAAAAAAAATGTTTACATACAAATTGAATGTTTGCTGACCAATTTGCTAATCTGATATGTGCTGTTATGATTACCCACCCTCCTCACTCCCCCATTATGTTTTGGAAACTCTTCTGAAAAATGCAATATTCCCAATCTATGCATTTGCCTATATTTTGCAAAGTTACAGTGCAATATAAGAGGTATAACTATTTTAGTGCTTACAGTTAGCATCTTGATAGATAGGCCTATTCTACCATTTCAGGGCATTGTAGCAGTGTGACATTCAAATTAGCACATGAATGCATACCATTTGTGAAAGTGCCACAATGTATGTCATATAGTATACTTTGAGCCTTGTTGTACAACAATTTTAGCACAAATTTATTCAAAGCTGAAAGCATTATTTTAATTCTAAAGGTTTGGGTTTTTACGCGGACATTGCAATTTATTGATTTATTTTGTAAACTCGTTGTGTGCTGCTTTAATCACTAAGTTGTGCTCAGCTATTTCTCCTGCGTGCAGAATGTCCACTTTTACATACACTTGTAGAGAGGTTTTATGAAAATGCAGGGCTGAATTTATAACCTGCTTTGTGCAGTTTAAAAAATGGCAAATTAATGATGGATCTATGGTGCATTTTGATCCATTTTAGTAGCTAACATACGTAAATTACTCAATTTCCAAGTGTGGACACCATGTGGACTCTACCATGATGTATTATTACATTTATTGAGATTCAATTTTTTCAAAACTTTTTTAAAAGTTTGTTGTATCATAATCCCATTCCTAATCCTAACTAAAAAAAGACGAGCCTAGAGTGTTCCTAAGGGAGTTAGTAACATTAAAAGATAGCCCAGTATTTACTAATTTAATAATACTTAACTTTTCATACAAATAGCTTAAAAAAACACTATATTATTTTTTTTCATTATGCATTACATAATTCAGTAGATATTTCATGTCTCTCTGAAATTCACCAGTGCTATTGCGATTTTTCAGCTTTAATTTACAAAGGACTTTCTAGTTTTAATTTATTTTATCTTCTATTCCTTTAAAAATAAAATTCATCATATTAGTTGTAAAATTGGTACTTACATCTAAATGAGGTTGCCATAGCAAAGGGTTAAAATGATAAAAAAGATCTTTCTATCGTGTATCAGCATATAAGGATAGATGATTGTCAGTGGCCTAAAGTCTTACTAGGCATCCATTTGAAATATTGTGGGAGTAAAACCTAAATTATACTCTAAGAGTCATTCTACTTAAAGGGACACTATAGTCACCTGAACAACTTTAGCTTAATGAAGCAGTTTTGGTGTATAGAACATGCCCCTGCAGCCTCACTGCTCAATCCTCTGCCATTTAGAAGTTAAATCCCTTTGTTTATGAAACCTAGTCACACCTCGCTGCATGTGACTTGCACAGCCTTCCATAAACACTTCCTGTAAGGAGAGCACTATTTAGGCTTTCTTTATTACAAGTTCTATTTAATTACGATTTTCTTATCCCCTGCTATGTTAATAGCTTGCTAGACCCTACAAGAGCCTCCTGTATGTGATTAAAGTTCAATTTAGGGATTGAGACACAATTATTTAAGGTGAATTACATCTGTTTGAAAGTGAAACCAGCTTTTTTTTTTTTTCATGCAGGCTCTGTCAATCATAGCCAGGGGAGGTGTGGCTAGGGCTGCATAAACAGAAATTTAATTACTAAATTACAGTGAATTGAGCAGTGTCTGTGTGAGGGCGGTGATACCATGTGCGAGGGGGGTGACACTGTGTAAGAGGTGGTGACACTGTGTGGGAATGGAGGTGATACTGTGTGGAAATGGAGGGGATACTGGAATAATGTGTGGAAATGGAGGGGGTGATACTGTAGCTACTGTGAGGGAGGGGGTTGATGGTGGTGTGGGAGAGGGTGATGGTGAGAGAGGGGGTGATAGTGTGAGAGAGGGGGTAATACATTGAGGTAGGGGTGATGGTGTGAGGGAGGAGGGTGATGGTGTTTGGAGGGTTGAGAGAGGGGTGATGGTGTGAGGGTAGGGTAATACTATGAGGGAGTGGGTGATGGTGTGAGGGAGAGGGGGTGATGATGGTGTAAGGAAGAGGGGATGATAATGGTGTGATGATGGTGTGAGGGAGAAGTGATGATGGTGTGAGGGAGGGGGTGTGATGGTGTGAGGGAGGGGTAGTGATGCTGGTGTGAGGGGGGTATTGATGCAATGATAATGTTTTGGGGGGGATGATGATGGTGTGGGGGGGGGGTGATCTGGTGGGCTCCCTGGTGGTCCGGTGGCCATAATATCCTGTCTTCAGGTCCGCAGAGCTGCAGGCATGTATCTCGCGAGATCCAATCAGAGCATTGCCGTGATAACCCACAGCAATACTCTGATTGGCCAGATCGCAACCCAGTCTGTCGAGAGGGTGCTCTCCTCTCGACAGACTGGAGGGGCCTCGCACAGAGCAAGCCGCCGGGGCCCCTCCTGGTCACTGACTGAGGACCCGACACAGTCTGCCCTAATTAGAGAGCGGCCTCTGAGTATTATAGTGGTATCTACCTTTTCCAGTCATTTATACTCAGTATTTAACAAATATTTCCTAATTTCCAATCGGCTGCAACTTATTTATATAAATTATTTGTTTAAATTACTGTTACTATTGTTTGTCTCCTAGTGGTCAAAGAAAATAACACTCATTCTATACCCTGCAGACTGCTATTGTTTCCTTTTACCTTTTGACTTATGATTGTGTATTATTTAAGCAACCATTGTATAAGAATCTTGCAATGCAGATTTATTATGATTCACACAACAAATAATGGGTTACAATTGTCACTTGCTAGAAAAATAGAAAAAGTGAGGTTAGGTCTCCAAATAAAAATTAGATCGGACCCACGTCACTGAAATTATTTCTAAAATATTATAAACGGTAATAGACTTAATTGAAATCCAAATACACATAATATAAAAAAAATCCATGTAAAAACAGGTGTAACCCCTTAAGGACGGAGCCAAATGTACACGTTGTGAACAAAACAAAATGTAAACAAAAAAAAACTTCACTTTTACTGGCGATATCATTGTTATAATACATTTTACTGTTTTGAAACACTAATATTTGTGTTCAGCGAAGTCTCCCGAGTAGAACAGTACCCCCCATGTACAGGTTTTATGGTGTCTTAAAAAGTTATAGGGTTAAAAATATAGTTCTAGCAAATTAAATTCCCTTTACTTTTGGCATGGGTTGTCAGGCAGGTCCTGCTAATTGTAATTAATTAAGATACCTAATTATGTAAAAAATGTACATAAATATATATGTTTAATTAATATATGTTTGTGTGTATGTGTATATATATATATATATATATATATATATATATATATATATATATATATATATATATATATATATATATATATATATATATAATTTTTTTTAAATATTTTTATTTATATATAGGTATATATATAGTGATATATACGTATATATATATATTATTTTGTTTTATGTGTATTTTGATATAAATATATATATACTAATGTCACAATACAGTTAGAACGAAATAACACACATCTATATATTTCTTAATTATTTATTTTTAATTATTTTTTTAACGTATTTACATATTTATTTTTTTATATTATATAAAAATATATATAACAATAATTATATATTTAATCAGTATCAGTCTACGTGTAATTTGATATTAATATATAGATATACATAATTATATATAATAATGTTGTGGTGATGAATTCCATCAATTCTGTAAGGATGGTCCAAAGGGTACTGGACAATGATGACATATAGGATCACGGAGTCTGATCCAACCAATTACTTTTTGAAAAGTTACAAAGAAACCTTGGATGACGGTTACAAAGAAATCTTTTATGCCTAGGATACTTGCATGGCATCGCTATATAGATGATGTGTGGCAGGGCACATCTAATGAATTTAATGACTTTGTTTCTATTTTAAATGTAATTTATGACAATTTAGGCCTAACTATCTACATATCTGGGGACGGTTCTGTCCAGACGTCCCTGTATAGGAAGCCATCAGCCTCCAATGACCTCTGAAAATAGGATAGCTTCCATCCGAGACCCTTGAAACAGGGTATATCAGTTGGACAGTATCTGAGGGTATGGAGGAATTGTAGTAGCATCAACGACTTCCAGGACTAGGCCTGGAAGCCGACAGAGATGACCTTCTGGCAGACCCCCCCAAGGAGGATATCGTGACGAATAAAACTATCCGAATGATAGCGACATTTGACTCAGGATTTAATGAGGTTAGAAGGTCAGTGCAACAGTTTTGACCTATTTTACTCAACGATACTCACCTAAAGAAGGTCTTGGGCCCACAAGTAGCCATAACTGCACATAGCCATTTTTTAGTCCCAAGCCATTTCCAGCCAAAACCAAATCCATCACTCATCTGGTTAGGTCGAAATCCTCCCTGTGGTACCTATGGGTGTGGTTAGTGTGTCGCCTGGAAGTATATCCTACGGAACTCAAAATCAGTGACCCAGTGAGGGACGACACACCTTTAGGATGACAGATTTACATCTATAATGTCATTTCTCAGTTAAATAAACTAACTATCTATTTATGTTTTGGTATAAATAGTTCTCATTTTAAGAATACTCTCTTCCTCATATTATAGATGTCTGAAAAACAGCATATAGTTTAGGGCAATTATTTTTGGGTAAATGTCTCTTTTACTAATGAATATATTACATTTGATAATATATGTACTAATGTATTATATTATATTATTTTATGATTGCCACATTATAAGTGCGATTGTATATAAAAATGTTTTTTTCCCATTTTAAATATGGCGGCAGTGCTTCTGATATTAATGTGTAGGGACACTGAGAGCCTGGAAGTGACATCAGCACTTGTAAACCGGCTGATTAAGATGACCGAAAACCCGGAAGTGATACCGGTATACATGGCGTCAGAGTCACGTGATCGGACTGAAAGTCACGCGACGCGGAAGTGCGTGAAATGATCGACGCCGGCAAACGGCGGTAAATTGAACACTCAGGGTATTTAAAGAGAGGAAGATCACCATGGACCACACACTTTGACAAAGACCTGGAGGTCGAAACGCGTTAGTGTTGTGGACTTTTTCACTATATAGTATTTTAATTTATTTTAATTTGTATGTTACTTTATATTCAGTAAAGTTTATATGTTTTAACATATTGGATATCCTGAAAATAATTTGAAGGACCAGAAAGGAGTTATCCTGGTTGAGAAAGCTGGAATAAGCTTTTTATTCACCTGCCATTGAAGCCAGAGCCAGCTCTATGTGGCTCTGTGTCTGTGAGTGACCCAATACCTTTGAATTGATTATTCCTACTTTGTATAACAGTATTATACTATGTATGAGATTTTACTGTTTTTATTATAGGATAATCAGGAGATGCTCCAGTCACTACAGTAGATATACAGTGAAGTATTGTATATGTCATTTGCACCCCCCTTTATTCTTTTTCTTTCATTTTGTACTAGAAGTAAATCGGATGAATATAAAACCACTCTTTACAGTATACTCTTAATTTAATGAGAGATCCTTTTCACCCGTTGATCAAAAGTGCCTGCACACTGTGTCCAAACCATGTGAGGCATGGCATGACAAACTCGTTATTTGTCATCCCGTACTTTAAGGACTACCCTACCCCACGGTAAAAATCTTTTTACCATAAAGTAACCCAATCCTTTGATTGCTTGATGGTTTACTTTACCTTAATTCCGCTCTATATCCCAAGGGGGATGCCTGTCTGTGCTGGGATTTACCACGCAGGGATGGAAAATACGCCCATCCTCTATACCATTTCGTAACTATCGGAATGTAAACTCACCTAATTTTACATTGCTAATACCAGGTGGAGATGGTGTTATGGGCAAATGCAAATATTACAAGTTTTAGAATGAAATGTTGTATTTCTTAAACTGTGTACTTAGTCTTTAAGAGATATTGCAAATTGACAAGGTGTTAGAAATGGAACATATTGTTTTTCATAGATGTTTCTTTAAGCAATAACCTCAGTGCATAATATGTTTGCGCCATTTTGTCCCAGACGAATTACAATAACAATAATGCATAAACAAGCTTCAAGGGAGCAAGGATTTGGCTTTATCTCTCATGGTAGCTCTGTTTGGAATGGAAATAAGCTGTACAAAAAAGATGGTTTGCATCTTTCTCAAAAGGGGACAAATGTTATCAGTGAGCAGTTCAGAGGTCTTGCTAGGATGTATTTAAACTAGGAGGGGGGGCAAAAGGGTGATAAAACATCAATCCAATTGTCCCCCCAAAACAAGGACAGAAGGTGCCTGTAGCAAGTATGTTAAAAAATGATAAGCTTAGAGTCATGTCTACAAATGCTCGCAATTTAGGGAAAAAGATCCATGAACTTGTGGCAATAATGGCAACTGATAGTGTAGATTTAGTCGCTGTTACTGAGACATGGTATAATGAGAAAAATGACTGGGACATATATATGATAGGGAAGACAAGAAAGGGGGAGGGGTGGCCCTATATGTGAAGGATAGCATAAAATCTAGCCTAATAAAGGTTAGTGAGACAAACATAGAGTCCGTTTGGGTTATGTTAGAATTTGGTAATCACACAGTAACTCGTGTAGGTGTGATTTATAGGCCCCCAGGACAAATTGAAGAGTTAGATAATCTACTAGTTGAGGAAATAGCTAAAATGACAATGAAGGGGGAAGTTATCATCATGGCTGACTTTAATCTTCCTGATGTAAATTGGAAAACAAAATTAGCTACTTGTGCCAGGAGCACACATATTCTAAACTCACTACTGGGATTGTCTCTAAAACAAGTTGTTGAAGAGCCAACTCATAAAGAGGCCATACTAGATTTAGTGTTAACAAATGGGGATTTGGTATCAGATATAACTGTAGGTGAAAGTTTAGGATCCAGTGATCATCAGTCAGTGTGGTTTAATATAAGAACAGTGACTGAGTCACACCACACAAAAACAAAAGTCTTAGACTTTAGAAAAACAGGCTTTTCTAAAATTAGAATATGGGTAGAGGAGTCATTATCAGACTGGAGCAATTTAAATGGAGTCCAAGAGAAATGGGATTATTTAAAAGTTGCACTATTGAAGGCAACAGAAAATTGCATTAGGCTTGTCAGTAAAAGCAAAAAATTCAAAAAACCACTGTGGTACTCTGCAGATGTGGCCAAAATAGTTAAAAACAAAGAGTTAGCATTTAGGAATTATAAAAAACCCAGAGTGAGGAAGACAAAATGATCTATAAGATTAAAATCACACACAGATGAGAAAATAGCACAGTCAGTAAAAAAGGGGGACAAAACATTTTTTAGATACATAAATGAGAAAAGAAAAGTAAAACAAGGATTAGTTAGATTTAAAAACAAAAGAAGGAAGGTATGTAGAAAAGGATAAAGGTCTATCTGACTGCATCAATGAATATTTTTGTTCTGTATTTACAGATGAAAATGAAGGAAAAGGACCTCAGTTGAGAAAAAGGATAAATGAGTCATTTATTACACGTGAGTTTACAGAGGAAGAGGTTCTATTTCAACTGTCAAAAGTAAAGACAAGTCAATGGGACCTGATGGAATACACCCAAAGCTATTAAAAGAGCTTAGTGGTGTACTAGCAAAACCATTAACAAATTTATTTAACCAATCATTGTTAACAGGAGTAGTCCCAGAAGATTGGAAGTTAGCGAATGTTGTGCCCATTTACAAGAAAGGTAATAGGGAGGAGTCGGGCAACTATAGGCCAGTAAGCCTTACTTCAGTAGTGGGGAAAGTGATGGAAACCATGTTAAAGGATAGGATTGTTGAACATCTAAAAACACATGGATTTCAAGATCAGAGACAACATGGGTTTACTTCAGGGAGATCATGCCAAACTAATCTTAATGATTTTTTTGATTGGGTAACTAAAATTATAGATCAGGGTGGTGCAGTAGACATTGCTTACCTAGATTTCAGTAAGGCGTTTGACACTGTTGCACATAGAAGGCTTATCAATAAACTGCAATCTTTAAGTTTGGATTCCAATATTGTTGAATGGGTAAGGCAGTGGCTGGGTGACAGGCAACAGAGGGTTGTAGTTAATGGAATATATTCAAAGCTTGGACTTGTCGCCAGTGGGGTACCTCAGGGATCTGTACTGGGACCCATTCTCTTTAATATTTTTATTAGTGATATTGCAGAAGGTCTTGATGGTAAGGTTTGTCTTTTTGCTGATGATACTAAGATATGTAACAGGGTTGGTGTTCCAGGAGGGATAAGCCAAATGGCAAATGATTTAGGTAAACTAGAAAAATGGTCAGAATTGTGGCAACTGACATTTAATGTGGATAAGTGCAAGATAATGCATCTTGGACGTAAAACCCAAGGGCAGAGTACAGAATATTTGATAGAGTCCTAACCTCAACATATGAGGAAAGGGATTTAGGGGTGATTATTTCTGATGACTTAAAGGTAGGCAGACAATGTAATAGAGCAGCAGGAAATGCTAGCAGAATGCTTGGTTGTATAGGGAGAGAGGTATTAGCAGTAGAAAGAGGGAAGTGCTCATGCCATTGTACAGAACACTGGTGAGACCTCACTTGGAGTATTGTACACAGTACTGGAGACCGTATCTTCAGAATAATATTGATACCTTAGAGAGGGTTCAGAGAAGGGCTACTAAACTGGTTCATAGATTGTGGGGTAAAACTTACCAGGAAAGGTTAAATGATCTTAACATGTATAGCTTGGAAGAACGACGAGACAGGGGGGATATGATAGAAACATTTAAATATATAAAGGGAATCAACACAGTAAAGGAGGAGACTATATTTAAAAGAAGAAAAACTACCACAACAAGAGGACATAGTCTTAAATTAGAGGGACAAGGTTTAAAAATAATATCAGGAAGTATTACTTTACTGAGAGGGTAGTGGATGCATGGAATAGCCTTCCAGCTGAAGTGGTAGAGGTTAACACAGTAAAGGAGTTTAAGCATGCGTGGGATAGGCATAAGGCTATCCGAACTATAAGATAAGGCTAGGGACTAATGAAAGTATTTAGAAAATTGGGCAGACTAGATGGGCCGAATGGTTCTTATCTGCCATCACATTCTATGTTTCTATGTTTCTAAGGCTATACTATTCCTCTTTCAGTACACAATATACTGTGATAACCCCAAGTTAATGGAACTTCCCCAAATTCAGGAATCTCCCTGTACACTTACGTCTTAGTATAAACAACAGATAAGCTATTCAGACTTTAAGATTGCCATCTTGAACTAAGTCAGGAAAATTTCCATGACGTATGCAGCCTTTAGTTATGGCCTTGTATGTTTGCCAAATTAAGGGAGGTCCTAAAATGAATAAAGTAAAAGAAGTGTTACTTTTTCAAATATGAACTACGGTGACCCTAAAATGAAGACACCTAAGGTATAAATAGGTGTACTTTTAAATGTTAAAAAACAGAGGAGAGACTTGGAGACAGACGCTGCTCCATCTTAAAATGACAGAGAGGCTGACATGATGACATGTTCAGAAGGGTATGTTAACCTATTAATGATATTTGCAAGCATTTAATTTAATCTTATCAACTCTGCTATAATGGATTTTATATGTCTATATTTATATTTTTATATAATAAATATCTAAAAGACAAAACTATTGCTTCCAAGACAATCCTTATTTTGTATTGTATTCTCAATTATTTATATATGTTAAATAGAGTGTAACGGATCACCTGGCACCCCGACTGGGTACCTCAGTTGAAGGATGCTCCTAGCGCTTCCTGAGGACTCCAAGCACTGCAGCAGACACCATAACCACCGAATCGGAGAAGCATATGAATGTTCTCAAACATATGAATGCTGTAAGCAGCTGAACAGGAAAAGCATACACTCCTGGCAATCAGCATACAATCCAATTCCCCCAATAACGAGACGACATTTCGTTTTGAGGTCAAGCAGAACTTATACAGGCTATATGAAAAATAATTACTGTATAATGTGTCCCCTGTTGTATAGTTTAAAACTACTGCACGATGTCTTTGTGTACCAAATACCGGCGAGATGGCACCGTGTAGAAAAGTCCAAACAGTGTCTGTGTGTTAAAATGGCCGCCATCCATTGTTCTCACCATGTGCTAAATCCATTGTTCTTACCATGTGCCTCTGATACATGAAATGGTGGCCACCCAGTAACTCCACAGTTTGTCAACAAACGAAGGGAATCATAAAAAATATGGACAGTAGTCATATTTGTGCACAATCTCCAGTTTTGTCACAGGGCACAAATAGTGTTTTCAAATGCCATATATCCCAGGGCCATAGTCAGAAGGTAGGAGGCGGGCAAGCAGCCCCCTCCAAGAACTCGTGGTGAGGTCTGTTCCGCCACATAGAGGATCTCTTACACTAACTATATAAAATTATGGCCAAGATATCTGTATGGTTAGCCCTACTAAGTTCTATGCTTTAAGACATTATAGTGGTAAATTAGGGAACCAGCTGCGGTTACAATGGGTGGAGAGGTTTGAACCAACCACAGTTTACTCCCCTGTTCACGCTATTGGTTGGTTTCCTAGTGAGAGAGGAGTTTCACTTCCCTGTTCTCCTTTATAACAGACACGGTTCAGATGGCTGCCAGCTCTTGAGAAAGGCGGACATTCTTGCCAAAACGCGTCACGCTCTATGCCGATGCACTGTTATGTTTTTTTTACTTTATCCTGAGGTAGACTTTCTTTGTTTGCCATAACTCTTTAGTGTCTTATAGCTAAGTTCAAGTCAGTACTTTGGGTCTTATTAGGTAGGCTGCCTTGAAGTAGCAGTGTTAGCTGGATAGTGGTTATGGGCTGCCTTGAAGCAGCAGGGGAAGCTTGTTTGTGTCTATAATTGTTAATTAGCACTCTGCAGGTGTCACATCCTGTTCCTAGCTGTGGATCATTCTGGCAATGGCTTTTGGTATCCAGTACTCTTTTTACAATTCTTCTATTCGATGTCTGGTTTTCTTTATGCTCGGTTTTCTGGGTTCATTCCTGAACTCCGTTCCTGGAATTCCCAGTCTCTTGGATTCCTTTAAATGTTTGTTTTATGTTGCCACACCCGTTCCTTTTCCATGATTCCTTTTGTTTCAGTTAGTCCCTGTGGGCAGTTGCTCAAGTTATCTGCCTTTTCTTGCAGGTATGTGCTGTATGTGCTTTATTATGGTTCATTTAGCAGACATTAGGCAGAGTAGGACCTGCCAAATATGGGGTACATTGGCGTTGTGGCAGGCTTATGCAATGTATAATCATACAATGTAACTAAATCCCCATAGTTTTTCACATATAGTACTTAGTTATGTCTCCTCTTGTTTTGCCTATTATATCTTGTCTTGTTTTATATGGTATTCCCAGTCTATGTACAGTCCTGTCCTGTCACTGTTCTGTTAATGTTTCCCTTATGTATTGTGTGCATGTTCTGGGTTTAGCTTCATATCCTTCTCTGATTCTGGGTTCTACTAGTTTTGTCTTGTTTTAATGTTTGGTGTCTGTTCTAGTCTTGCCTTGTTTCTGTACTGGATACATTCCTGCTGCAGAGCCTCCCTATTCAGCTCCTGGGAGGTCTGCTTAATTCCAAGCTCCTAATTCCTGGAATCCGCTGAAGCTGCATCAGGGTCTTGGTATGTGGCCGCACAAATGCTGGTGCTCAACACCAGGGGGCATGCGGTTACCATGCACCAGACCCTGCTAATCCACTTCCACACTGTGACCCCTACTTCAACATCAGGCATACTGGGTCCCGGTCGTCTGACCGCCACCCAGACAGTGTCTGGGTCCCTGTCACCGGACAGCCACCCTGACAGCAGGCAGCTGTTTAGGCTACTATGAGGGGGCTGAGAGCTTAGTATCACTGTGTACAAGTTAGAAACTGTTTCAACACTGTCATTCTATCCAGCCGTTTATTTAAGTTTATTTTTCCTTTGGTATCTAAGTTTCTTTTATACTCGTTACAATGTATCCTTTAAGACATTGCTACTATCCTAACCAATAGGACTATTCATATCAGTTATCCTTCTCTGCTAACAAGGTCTTTTTATACCACTTTACTGCATGCAGCCAAGATTCGTCATTTGTATAGACCACTTGGACATAGCATGTCCAGCATCTAATTATTATAAGTCACTTTGTCACCTATACCTGAGACAGAGCATGGGATGAATGCTCCTTCTATATTTTGAGCCTGACTTTAAATATATATATATGAGAGATCTGTCTACACACACTGGTTTAATCCAATAGTATATACTACAGATACTGATCGTCAGATATACACATGTATATGAGTATTCCTATCCCAGGTTTTTAAAGGTGTATTGCTGTGTTTTTTTGTCTTATTCACTGTGGATTGTGTTTACACCTTTTTTACTTGGATTTGTTTGTTATGTGTATTTTGTTTTCAATAAAGTCTATTACCATTTATGATATTTTATCAATAGAGGTAATTCCAGTGAGGTGGGTCCCATCTAATTTTTATTTGGAGACCTAACCTCACTTTTTTTTATTTTTCAAGTGTTGATGTTAATTGGGTTCATGCCCCCTATTACCTAGGAAACCTTCTCTATGACAGCAGTGTAGGTTTTCCCTACATCTGAGGCCGTATCTTATCTACTATCAATACTATGTGTGTCGTTTTAACATGTCTTTTTTAAGCTATTTGTATTAAAAGTTAAGTTGTATTAAATTAGTAAATACTGGGCTACCTTTAACTCCATTAGGAACACTCTCAGCTCTTCTTTTCTTTAGTTTGGTTGGTTTACATACCCAGGGGCTACATTCACCCCCAACCCACCCCCACCCAGTTGAGTGTCCTGTCATTGTTATATTAGCTCTTGTTTTATTATACCAAATGCTAGACCTAATTCAAAATCTTATCCTAAACATTTATACATCCCAGTAATAAATAAATAATAAATAAATGAATTATCTAATTCCTAACTAATACTATTCCAATCCTAATCCTAAATCCTTAATCTAATCTTAATTCCAAGGATTTCCTTCTGCTAATATCAGTACTGATACCAGCAGAGGCAATTCTAAACTAAAACAGCAGAGTGGTATGTTGCTGCCATCTACTTGTTGTTTTTAGCATGACAGGGAGATATCTGTCATGCTGAAAAGAATGCTATGTTATTACACTGTGCAGTGCTTGGATACTGGCAAAGCCAAGCACCAATCAAAACAGTTTGAGGGCATGTAGGTTGACATTGTCAGGGTCTGTTCAGACCCTAAGGGTCTACGGCAGTCCATCTGTATCCAGAGAATCACTGGGGCTTACTGCAATTGCTCAGCTGCAGTTTTCTAAATTGATTTAAAGGGCTGTATACCACTAAATTGGGCACCAGTTGACAGAGGGGAGACCCAGATATCTGGATCTCCATGGTGTGAGCAGGGATTTAACCCTGCTCATGCCAAGTTGTAGCATCAGAGGAATTAAATCCCTATTTAAATAGCTGAGTGCAGTGCTCACTTTAAGAACTGCACGCCGCTCATTGGTCAGCATAGGGTCACTAATTAGAAAAGAAACTGTAAGCAAGGGGATGCACTCAATTAGGGGTTAACCCTTTAGAGACTAGCACAGTAGTGAAAACAGGAAGAGGGAGACAAGGAGTGCCCCTAAATTAAAATATAGCTTTTAATAGTATAGTTAAAAATAGTATATGCTATAAATTTGGAGAAAGCAAATAGAACAAAGTATATTGTTAACAATGACCCCTAAGGGTTAAAATCCTGTAGGGAAAAAAACAACTCACGCTAGATGTACCTATATAGTCAAAAAGAAGTCCTGTTCAAAAGTTTTCAGGATCCTTCTCCTAATACTATGCAAAAACCAACGGTTTTTACAATGAAATAAAGTATACAGGGCGAGTTGTGTCCCAAAGATACAAAATAACTGTATATGACAATAATTATATCACAAAGAGTTATATAGAGGTAGCACAGGAATGCCTGTATCGAAAATAAATGTAACAAAAAACTTGCCAGAAACAAAAAAAGGATAGACCTTTAGTTACATTTAACAGTGTATAGTATTCACTGGTCCTGTGCATCAAAACAAACTCAGAAGAAATAAATATATATAAATAGTGCTAACTGAAAGTCTATATTTAGCACTATTATATGTTTCTACCATTTACAGTGCTTGAAAAAGTATATATATCTGCACTAAGAAAGAAAAAACTCCTACTACAACAAAAAGCAAGATAAATAAATAAGATGTCCGGTCCACATAAAAAAAACCCCTAAATGTTGAGATCGGAGTGGGCTCAGGGATCCCTCAGATAATGCCAAAATAAATGATTAATACGTTCTGGTCTGGGCTCGAGCTAGTGTAATGCTCGTCTAAGAGCCCCCTAACCCCTGACGCGCGCGTTTCGCCCGCAGCTCTTCAGAGGGTTGGTTTTTGCATAGTATTAGGAGAAGGATCCTGAAAACTTTTGAACAGGACTTCTTTTTGACTATATAGGTACATCTAGCGTGAGTTGTTTTTTTCCCTACAGGATTTTAACCCTTAGGGGTCATTGTTAACAATATACTTTGTTCTATTTTCTTTCTCCAAATTTATAGCATATACTATCTTTAACTATACTATTAAAAGCTATATGTTAATTTAGGGGCATAGGGTCACTATTTCCAGCCCAAGCTGACATCAAGAATGTCCCTGTTGGTACAATGACGCATGACCAAATTATTTATGTGTCCTTGTCAGACTCACTTCTAAAACTGTTGTCACTGAGTTAAAATGCACTAATAAAATAGATAGTGAATGAGCTAGCAATGATGCACCAGCACCAGACACTAGTCAGAGAGCCACAAGACAGACACTAAGACTGGTGCACCTTCATCAAAATCTAAAACACTTACCCAAAATGATACACCATATGTTTCTTGTGCTAGGGTGTGTAGACATTTGCACCAAAATCATTGCTCCTCCTCCCAGACTGACGCGTCCACATCAAACTTTATATCTGCTACAGCTTTTTTGGTAGTTTATTTGAGAATAGATTGCAACCATGTCATTCTTACCATTTTATAACTTAATTGAAGTGGCCACATCTTTGTGTCTTTTGTAGTATTGTCACCTTAGCATCCTAATTGTTACAGTGCCCATGCGTCAATGATGCAGAACTGACGCAAAGGGTCTGGGCCTATACAAACGGTCTCTGTTTGTGGTTACAAAATGTAACATACAAAATGTCCTTTTGTGGTTCTTGGACACTTAAACATGTTACATTGCGCCTGATATTGATTACCTGTGTACCAGACCCTTCCTTGTTTTCTACATTGTCCTTGCCTGATCCTTTGTTCCTGTTTATCCTGTGGCCATGTATTAGTCCTCAGCTGTTTCTGACATTGAGTTTTACTATTAACTTTATCATTGTTATTTATTGTTTTCCTTATTACCTGGCCTGAACCTTGTGACCTTAAAATAGAGCCGGGCCAAGGTCTAGTAACACGCCTCCATATATTTCCTCCTGTGCCTTTGTGTTAAGTTGTAGCCTGTATCTTTCTGAGGACCATTTCAGTATCCTGACAGTCCTTAAGGATCGATTATTAAGGGATTTTTTCTTAAAAACTTAATATTATTTTTAAGGAATTGTCAACTTTTCTGTTAAGCCAAACACTTACTTGTCTTGGGTGAAACTGTTTAATCCTTTTATTTTTAGATTCAGAGATGTACATATGCAAAGCATGAGCTATTGCATGGACTGCAGAATATACATTGTAAGTTATACGAAAATGTTCAGCATCAAATGTGATGTTAGGGATAGAACTAAGTGAGAATCTTTCCTTACAGTATGTTGCATTTGTACTATGGAAATCTGCAGGAAGACACCTAAAATAATACAACCATACAGTCTGCAAAAATTTGTTATTCTTATACACTGTCGGGCTAGCTCTGTAGAGGAATTCTTTAAAACCTGGCATATGTGATTTAGCTGTGACAAAAATAAGTGTTCTATTTATTATTTTAAATGCAAGCTGGCCCATATACCCGTCGACATGTGCTGATATTTCTGATGATAATATTAGTGTTTTCTCTTGAAGTTTAATCCGATGATGATATTTCATGAATATTTTTGTCAGTTGGCCTTCGATAGAGAATATAACAATAACCTTTGCTGTGTATCTAAACATGTTATTTTCTTGATCTGAATCAGCGTTTAACATAAATTCAACACAAATTCCATTTTTAATACTCTCTGTTTTAAAACTTTGGCTTGCCATCTCACTACTCTCTGCTGGTGAGTGCAGTATGCCAATCCATGTCCAACCATAGTGTTTCAGCAGTGCAATAATGGCCTTATTATAAGCATTTGTCCCATGGCCGGTATGGAAAACTAATGGATAATTAACTTGGTCGTAGAAAACGTCCTCTACAGCTCCGTAACTGATCTATGAAATACAGAAAGTACCAATGAAAGTTAAATGTAACACTTTATAATATAGATGCAGGCATATAAATATAACAAAAGAGAAAAGCTACACTCACCTCATCATGCATATTTTATAAGTGCACTTTTGTTACCAATAAATACAGCAAAGAAAACACCTGACTTATGCCTCAATTTAATAAGCTTTCAAAATAATTAATTACTGTTAGAAAACATATCTATATAAATTATCTACCAACATTCTCATAGACCATGGGTCTTCAAACTCTGGGCCCCCAGATGTTGCTGAACTTCAACTCCCATGATTCTCTGGCTATCTGTGTAATTCAAAGAATCATGGGAGTTGTAGTTAAGCAACATCTCGGTGACCGGAGTTTGATGAACTATGCCATAGACTTTAATCGTGACTTCTGTAGATAAAAAATGTGGGGGGGAAATGTGGACATTTGTTCTAACAGTATTGAATTGTTTGGAAAGCTTATTAAATTAAGGTTTTCGTTACAGTACATCATAATTTCTTGCATATTAGACTTGTGACTTAGCTTTGTCCAAATTGGAATTTGCCTGAAATTTGGGCAAATGGCATGTCTTCCCGAATGCTTGATCTCTGAATAGCCATATGACTAAATCACAAATAAAAAAATAAAAAAGAATCAACAAACCATTGTGTTTGTTTCATGATTCAGAGACCCAGCCATGCTGCCAGAAAAGTGGAGAGTGAATAGAGAAGAACCTGATTTTTTTTGAGGTGAAAAATAAGCAGTTTAGTTTACCATGATGGACAAGAGCTCTGACCAATGATGTGGATTGTATTGCTAGTCCAACCAAGAGGTGAATAGAAATATGATTGATATTTAAGGGATATCTACTAAAGCTACATATTATTCACAGATAAAGCGAGAAGTAACCAAGAGAGGGGAAAAGGGAAGATCAGTGAAAAGTATATATCCTAATGAGGTGGTTTTGTTACTGCTGAACCTAGCCACTGACAGTGCAACTAACCCCAACTTCAATTCACTAATATGTAGCTGTCCTTTTTTTTTTTTTTTTTACTTTTTAATTGCAGAAAGAAAAGTTGCAACATCAACAACATGTTTCTTTAACAGTGTGATATGAAAGTGTTCAAACACAGGGTTGAACACTGTATGTTGTGTGCAGTGTAATGTTACAGTAGTAGTAAATCCACCAAACAGTAACTCATTTTCCAAAACAAACATAAGGCAAACTGAAACCAGTACAATGTAAGATTTTTTTGTAAGAAGGTGGGAAGGGGGGGCAATAGAAGGAACAACAGTACCTCCTCCACTACCACCATACTTAGAGCAGGCTGATGTTGGGGATGTTCAACAGAGGTAGGTTGGACAAGGGAAATTGGACTCCTCATCAAGCCAAGGACATGTAGAATTATTAAATTCAAATTATTGTATTTACTTCCAAGGCCATGTCAAAACAGCAGGTTAACAAAATCAGCTACCTGATTATGCGCAGATTTAATGAGTGCACATAATGGCTAACATTGTTTCCTCTTTTTGATGGAGACTGGTGGAGAAGGTCCAACCTTCTTGAAAATCATACTTGATTATTGTAGGAGGATTGTAGGGCATATCAGCTTTTGTATAAAAGAAAGTCAACTCTTAAAACAGGAGCAACAAAAATAAGGATTCCTATACAATCTCTATGACATGTTGTTAACATGTGGTGGCACTTGTGGCATGCTGGAAAGAATTTTGGAACAGTAGAGGACAATCTATTCCATAGCATAGGCGTGCACACGGGGTGTGCCGGGTGTGCCTGGGCACACCCTAATCCCTGCGGCACGCCTGTAAATCCTGCAGGCACTCTGCTGCCCCCAAATGCCCTCCTCTTCCCCCCATGTTTCCCCAGTCATGGGGGGGGAGCAAGAGGTAATGGACACCCCCTCCCCGGTTGGGCGCCTATCTCCATACAACAAGAAGCGAGGGAGCTGTGGGCTCTCTGCTTCCTCTCGCCACACGCCGTTTGCTGATGCCGGGAGCCGGAATATGACGTCATATTCCGGCTCCCATCTACAGCAGACAGCCTGCGCGGCGAGAGGAAGCAGAGAGCACACAGCTCCCTCGCCGCTTGTTGTATGGAGACAGACGCCCGACCCACTGGACCCCAGGGACAAGTCCACGCCAGCTCTCCAGGTCGGGAGGCTGGGTGGACAATTTTTAATTAAAAAAAAAAATGTGTGTGTGTGTGTATGTGTGTGTCTGTGATTTTATGTGTGTGTGCCTATAAGTGTGTGTACGTGTGTCTGTGAGTGTATGTGTGTGTATGTGTGTGTCTGTGAGTGTATGTGTGTTTGCCTGTAAGTGTGTCTGTGAGTGTGTGTCTGTGTGTCTGTGAATGTATGTGTGTGTGTGTCTGTGAGTGTGTGTGTGTCTGTAAGTGTGTCTGTGAATGTGTGTATGTGTGTCTGTGAATGTGTGTGTGTATATGTGTCTGTGAATATATGTGTGTGTGTGTGTATGTGTGTGTATGCGTGTGTATATATATATATATATGTGTGTGTGTGTGTGTGTGTGTATGTATGTATATAATATATATATATATATATATATATATACACACAGGTGTACATTATTTTTTTTGGGGGGTGTGAATCTTGAGACTGTTCCCACATTTTATTCCCCAGGACTAGACCCCTGCCGGCAGGGGAGATCTCCGGATCTCCCCTGTCAGCTCATGCAGAGCTGGCGCTATCTGAGTGCCGGCTCTGCTCTAAACCTACATGGGCTGGCGGGGAGATCAAAGATCTACCTCACCAGCCCACAGCAGCATGGAGAGAGGCAGTAGAGGACCCAGGGAGCTCTAGACAGAAGCTCCGCCAGGTTCCTCTCACTAGATCTAGCTCTAGTTCACTCTCCCTTGGACAGCAAGGATCCCCCCTCCCTACATAAGGTAAGAAGGGAGGGGGTTATTTACTAATCTGCCCCCACCTTCACAATACCTCCAAACATACAACACACACTTACAGCACCCACACACACACAGCACCTACACACATACAGCATCCTAACACAAACAGCGCACACATACAGCACCCACACACACAGCACACATACAGCACCCTCACACACAGAGCATCCTCACACACACACACACAGCAAACTAACAGCACCCTCACAAACACACACACACAGCACCCTTACAAACACACAACACCCTCACACACAGCATACTAACAGCACCCTCACAAACACACACAGCACCCTCACACACAGCACACTAACAGCACCCTCACAAATACACGACACAAACAGCACCCTCACACACACGGGACACTAACAGTCAGACACAGACACAAACACAAACACACACACAGTCAGACACAGACACACACACACACACAGTCAGACACAGACACACACACACAGTCAGACACACACACAGTCAGACACAGACACACACACACACACACAGTCAGACACAAACACACACACACAGTCAGACACACACACACACACAGTCAGACACACACACACACACAGTCAGACACACACACACAGTCAGACACAGACACAAACGCACACACAGTCAGACACATATACACAGTCAGACACACACACACACACAATCACTCACATTAACACTTTTTTTTTATTTAACCCCCCCCCAGCCTCCTTACCTTTGGGAATGCTGGGGGGGGGGGGAGGTTTCTCTCTCTCCCTGGTGGTCCAGTGGCTGCCGGTCGGGCTGATGGGCTGGCTGATGGGCGGGCAGCTGGCGAGTGAGCACTTCCTTTGAGCAGTCTGCTCCGCTCCCTCGTGCGCCGCAGAGTGAGGCAGGGAGCCGGTTGATGACGTCATATTCCAGCTCCCAGCCTCACTCTGCGGCACGAGAGGGAGCCGAGCAGACCGCTCAGAGGAAGTGCTCCCTCGCCAGCGGCCCGCCTGCCCAGCCCAGCATGTCTGTTAGCCGCGAGGTTAACTAGGCATTTGCCCTGGGCATTTGGGGGCGGCGTTTTTTTCCGCCCCCTGGAAGAAAATGCCGCCCAAGGCAAATGCCTTGTTTGCCTTGCGGTTAATACGTCCCTGTATGTATGTATGTGTATGTATGTATGTATGTATGTATGTGTATATATATATATATATATATATATATATATATATATATATATATATATATATATATATATATATATATATATATATACTGTGTGTGTTTGTTCTTTAGGGTGCACACCCTAATGCAATAGGCTGCGCATGCCTATGTTCCATAGCCATCTTCCATCCAGTACATTGCCACTGGGTCCCCAGTGGGGTGTAAAGACTGAATAATAATAGAGATATTATTAGAGAATTGGAAAGGATTCCTAACGGAGCTCTCTCTTCAACTTTCTTCAAACTTCACAGGCTTAAAGGGACACTATAGTCACCAGAACAACTACTCAATGTAATTGTTCTGGTGTATACTGCCTGTCCCTGCAGGATTTCTAATGTAAACATGCACAGAGGCTTTGAATGTTGAACATTGATTCAATGCATTTCTATCAAGACATGCTGATTGGTGCAATGCAGTGTTTTGTCATGCATGTGTGATAGCCTCCAAATATTTTCCTATGAAAAAGCATTGGATTGGCTGAGATCATCAATTTTAATGATCTCAGCCAGGGGTCATAGAGCAGAGAGCAGAGGCAGCCACAAGAAGACTGTCTCTGCACTGGAAAAACTTTTAATTCTTTTCACAGGGGATCGAACACCTAAACTGTTATTTTAGAACTATAGTGTCAGGAATGCATGTTTCTATTCCTGACACTATAGTGTTCATTTAAAAGTTACCTGTCATTACAAGTCTGAAAGACCCATGGCACAGAGGTGCATTTCTACTTACCAGGGCTGAATTTTCACTGACCTTGTCACCCTTGACTGTGAATAACTCTGCTCCCCTATCCTTGCCATCTCCTCTCCTATGAATATTGTACACTATAGATCAGTCACATCTACTTTGTTACAGTCCCAGGCAAGTCCTTGACTGACTCAAATCCTTTAATGTTAAATATGACATTTGTTTAAAAGAAAAACACTATTTATGTGTGAATGTGTAAATTCATTATTTGCATAATGTGTAGTGGATCTTAATCCTCCGCTGGTTTACATCATGCCATTTTTTATAAACAGGCAAGTTTTAGTGATTACAATAGTTTGAATTACTTTTCATACTTTGCTTTCACGTAGGACTCTATTTAATATTTTTGGATAAGCTTTTTAAATGACTTAATATGTTTGGATAAACATTTTTAAATCATTCAATATATTAATATTTAGATTTTTTTTTTATATTGGTAGAAAGATATGTTAACATCTACCACTTCAACTGGAAAGCTATTCCATGCATCCACTATCCTCTCAGTAAAGTAATACTTCCTGATATTATTTTTAAACCCTTCTCTAATTTAAAACTATGTACTCTTGTTGTGGTAGTTTTTCTTCTTTTAACCCCTTAGTGACCAGACCATTTTTAAATTTTCTTACCGTTAAAGACCCTTTTTACATTTCTGTGGTGCTTGTGTTTAGCTGTAATTTTCCTTTTGCTCATTTACTGTACCCACACATATTCTGTTTTTCTCGCTATTAAATGGTCTTTCTAAAGATACCCTTATTTTCATCATATCATATAATTTACTATAAAAAAGATATATACAATATGATGAATAGATGAAAAACAAAACTCACTTTTTCAAACTTTGAATCTGTTAAGCAACTACAACCGTCAAAAAACACCGTGCTTAATAGATTCTAAATTTTGTCCTGAGTTTAGAAATACCCAATGTTAACATGTGCTATTTTTAGGAAGTTATAGGGCTATGAGTAAAAGTAGCACTTTGCTATTTCCAAACCATATTTTTCAAAATTAATGCAAGTTACATTGTACCACTGGTATCTGTCAGGAATCGCTGAATAACCCTTCACATGTATATATTTTTTTTAAAAGAAGAAAACCTAAGGTATTAAACTTGGGGTATTTTGACTCTTTTCATGCAACCATTTTACCACCAATCTATGCCAAATAAAAAAAAAAATTGGTGATTTTTTTTGACACATATAGCAATTTAAGAATACATGTACTGAGAACTTTAAGGGTTACTGCCAAAGAACACCCCGATATGTGTTCAGCAACATCTCCTAAGAACCCCCCATGTACAGGTGTGTTGGGTTCTCTGGGGGCTAAAAGACCTTATTTGGAGGGTGCGCATTCCAGTTTTCCAACTTGGAATTTTCACAGCTGTCAACATACACCCATGTCCTATTTGGGAAATTTTGAATTTTGAAGCTGGCCAATGTAATTAACCCCCATCAAATCATATGTTTTTGAAAAGTAGACACCCATTTCAGATGGTGGTGTTTTAACACTTTCCATGCACTAATTCTACCGGCAGTCTTTGTCAACCTTTTGGGTAGTCATTTTTTGGTGTTATTTTTTCACACCCATTGTACTTTAGGCATGGAGTCTCAGCTCCTGTTATATATTGCTGCCAAAGAACACCACAATATGTGTTCAGCAACATATCCTGAGTACATTGATACACCCCCCCCCCCCACCCGATTTATAGGTGTGTCTGATTCTCTGGGGGCTAAAAGACCTTAATTGAAGGGTGCGCATTCCAGTTTTCCAACTTGGAATTTTCACAGCTGGTCATCATGCACCTATGTCCTATTTGGGACATTTTTGAAGCCAGCCAATGTAATTAACCCCCATCAAACCCTATATTTTTGAAAAGTATACACCCTAGGGTATTTCAAATGGTGGTATTTTAACACTTTTCATGCACTTATTCTACCACCAGTCTTTGTCAACCTTTTGAGTAGTCATTTTTTTTGTGTTATTTTTCACACACATTGTTCTTTAGGCATGGATTCATAATAAATATATATATATATATATATATATATATATATATATATATATCATATAAACATTTTTTTTTACATTTATTATCTTTTATTTATTTTTTTTACTTTTACTAACTTTTTTTTACTTTTCCACCAGCAGAGGGACTGCCTGTACTGGCAGTACTGTGGACACCTATGGGGCGTGGTCACATGGCCCCTGGTGGTCCTAAATTGGAGAGGAGGGAAGGAGGCGGGGGACGCGGCGATCGATAAGTACATGGGAGACGGAGGGAGAGTAGGGGTAATTTTTTTTTAATATATTTATTTATCAATTTTTTATATTTTGTTTTTTACTAATACTCAATCCCTTGAGGCACTCAGTAGAGACAGAGCATCGGAAGCCTGCTGAAGGCTTCTGATGCTCTGTCTAACTGCCGGGCTCCACATGGAGCAACCCGGAAGTGATCGCTCTGGGGGGAGCTATCACTCGGTAATCTCCGGTGGCCCCCGGCAGTGGGTGGGGGTATTACAGTGATGCCGCAACATTGAGGCATCGCTGTAATACCATTAGAGCTGCTTGAAGCGATTTTTTCAGAGTACTTAGAGAAGAACCTGACTCCATTGCAGTTGCTAGCGCACTCCAACTTTCTGGTATCTCATGTTTATTTGTACCTGCAACAACAGAAGAGGTTTCTGCTCTGCTCCTGTCCCCCCACCCCACCACCGGCTCCATTGATACTATTCTCTTACATCTCATCCATACTCTGTCTCCTGCTCTGTTGGTGTTTCCCGAAGGTTAAGCCTTGGTTCCCTACTGTTCTCAAATTATACTGCCTACTTGGTAACCTCATCAGCTCCTTTGGCTTCAATACCATTGATATGTGGATGGCATGCAAATCTATCTGTCCTCTCCTAATCTCTCCCCACTCCTATTGACTTGTGTATTTGACTCTCTGCTATTTCTAACTGGATTGCTTCCCATTTCCTTAAACTCAACCTGTTCAAAAAAGAACTTCTGATCTTTCCTCCCTCAAGTGTTGCTACTCCCGTTTCAGTCTCCCTCCACGTTAATGGCGCTACCATCTTCTTCTTAGTGGTCTTATATGCTCCCAACTTGCCTTGTTACAGTCTAAAATGAATATGGTGGCGAGGTCATCTTCCTGTCCAGCTGCACCTCCCCGCCTTTCCCCTCAGTCAGACCCTGCATTGGCTTCCCGGAAGATATATGGCTCAATTTAAAGTTCTGGTTCTTGCTTACAAATCTCTACATAATGCTGCTCCAACCTATCTATCCCCTGTAATACACAAGTATGTCCCATCTAGGCCCCTACGCTCTGCCAAAGACCTGCATCGATCGTCTTTTCGCACTCCCAATTCTGATGCTCACCTTCAAGACTTAAAGTGCACTTTTCCTCTGAAACTCTCTTCCCTTCTCCACTCCTTCAACAAATAATTTAAAAACTCACTTCTTCACAAAAGCGTATCAATGAAACTGTTAATTGCTCCCCCCCCACCCTGATTCCTCTTCTGCAACTGTCATTAAAAAGCATACTAAGTCTCCAGTAAATACTATTCTATTCATCTACTTTTCTACCCCTACCCTTACCTTTTGTGTCACTTTTCCCCACTCCCTCTAGCATGTAAGCCCTCAACCACTCTGTTCCTGTGTGTCCAACTTGTCTGGTTACAATTATGTGTTTGTTAGTCCACCCATTGTACAGCGCTGCAGAGTTTGTTGGTGCTATACTCATAATAATAATATTAATATGTATTATCTATCCTCAGGGTGGCCCTGATACTCAGAAGAAAACACACCTGCAAAGCAGGTAATATAAAATCAGGGACAGGTGAAGATCTAAGAGTACAGAGGAATGGCAGAATGGTAAGACAAGCCAAGGTCAAGGAACACAGAATAACCAAGAAGAGCCAAACAGAGCTGGGATATGTGAGAATATGTATGGGGTAATAAAAAATATTACAAATAATATTTTATGAAAATTATGAAAAATGTATCATGTTTATTAATATCAAAAATCAATATTTTGACACTTTAATTCCCCTATATAATAGAGCTAAATAACCTCCCACTTTTTTTGGCTCCTATAGATCCTTTTATTGCATTTATTAGTAAATGTTATATTTCACACAAATAATCACAACCTAATATAAAAATATAATTTATTGTGACAAACTAATAATAAATATGCATATGTAATAATATGAGGTAGGATATGGCAATATCATTATTACAATAATCACAATTTAGATAATTTCTAAGTGAATTAGGCACTTGTGATAATGTGACTAGCATGGAAATGGATATTAAGAATAACAGTCAACCTAGGAAATTACCAAGTAGTAGAGGGCAGCATACAAGTAATGTACAGATAATAATACACAGATTATGCAATAACTATTAAAGTGATATCTGACAGTAAACAGACAAATCAATAATTTGATTTCAATAATCGAATAGCTCAATATAATATTTCTATAGTAAGCAATTTTATAAATGTAAGCATTGGTCACTTAGAAATGATAGCAGACCAAGTACACGGATTATGCGCCTGGTAGCAATAAAATCACTTGCAGCTATAGATAAACAAACAATTACATAATCACTTAGCAAGTCTTTACTGGCAGATCACTTAAATACCCGAATGATGAATACAAAGTTTACTGAGCAATCACTTTAACCATTTGAAAAACTGAATGCAACACTGCAACAATACCTTTTCACTGTTCCAATACAAGTTAAATTCAATTAATCATTCACCCACCTTCCAGAACAAAGAAATCTAAACAGTTTTAAAATCACTCAACCTATTCACAACAACTATTACAATCAAATTTGCCACTTTTTGGTAACTATTAATAAGATTAGAATCTATTCATTTTGCTTATGAATTATCTACATTAACCAATATCTAACCGTTTGAATAATTCCTGTCTGTTATTCACTGCAGGCAATTAAGGAATAAGTTTAAATATCTCTGGAGAATAACTTAATATGCTAATATTAAGGCAATTAACCCAACAAATCAATATGATTTACTTAAATCGTATTGTTCATTTGTTCATCTATCCATCCATTCCCATCCATCCCTGGATAGAGAGGGATAGAGAGGGATAGAGAGGGATGGATGAAGAGGGATAGAGAGGGATGGATGAAGAGGGATAGAGAGGGATGGATGCATATGGATGGATGGGGATGGATGGATAGATGGAGTGATTATAATAATATAAACTTACCTCTGGTCCAGCGCCAAGATACCCGTGCTGTGTTCATTCATAGGCAATTAATGCCTCTCTATGAAGAATGTGATTGGTGCAGTGCAAAGCCGCACATGCGCTCCAGATCGGTATGACGCTTCTCCAAGAGAAGCGTCTGATTGAGCCCTGCTCATCATTATTTTGATTAAAAAGGGGGCGTGGCCTGCCGAGGATCTTGGCGCTGGAACGGAGATAAATTTATATTATTATAATCACTCACATTTATTTTTTTTTAAAGGGGAAATTCATATAAAAGCAAATAAGGATGCTAGGGGATCTGTCTTTCTTGCTTTTATATTTTGACTATAGTGCTTCATTAATTTTTTATTTTTTTTTGTGCATAGAAATAGTACAAACAGGCTTGAGGTGCCCCAAAAGCAGTCCTCATGCGTATCTCCTCACGTAACATGCGGGACATTTGGGTAACTGGCACAGTTTTATATTATGATCACGCTAGGTCAATGATAACAATAAGTACCAGCTTTAAACGGAAGTGTAAAATGCAAATATTCTCTTGTTTGGTGAACTAGTGAATTACACATATTAACTTAGCTTGTGAGTGGTGAGCTTACTAGTACCGCTTGGGTAAGTGTAGGTATTTATCTACTCCAGTCTGCCCTTGCATGTTGGATTCGTGGTTATGATTGGAGTGGTGTAGCACGATAATTAAGAGTGTCTAGGTCGTGTATCATGCTAACAAAATGTGTAATAACAGGCTAGGTTCATATCAGCCGGTAGGGCGCCTGACCAACGAACAGACTATTTCACTGCATATGGTAGTTAACATAAATGCTTCTTAAGGCTGTAATATGTTGTAACATGCTAACAAGGTGTGCATTAACAGGCTAGGTATATATTGGCTGGCAAGGCGCCTAACAATCAGACAGACTGTTTCGCTGTACATGGTAAGGGACAAAGTAAACTAAGGGGGTAGATAAACTAAGAGGAATGAGACATTCAAATGATGGGATAAGAAACACAAAACAAGGGTTAAGAGACACACAGGTGAAAATTATTTTTTTTTCTAACATACTCTAATGGATGCTGAGATGGCCTCTGTTAGAGGGCCCTTTTTTATTAGTAATATTATTTTTTATTATTATTATTATTATTACTGGCATTTATAAGGTGCGGGAAGTGTCATGGCGGCACTCTAGTACTGTGGGCACATTCTGGTGATGTAGCTAGTGCTGTGAGTGTCTCCAAGTACTCTGGCAACTGCTGTGCACGCAACCTAGTGCTGTGGCAGTAGCTTTGTGTGCAGTCATTTTTATTTTTAAAATTCCGTTATAGTGCCCTGATCATGGGTATAGGACTAATGTGGTGCATTGAATAGTGTTAACATTAAAACAGGTTAGAAATTGCAACACTCATGTGCGAAGGTAGAAATTATTGTGTATGGGCAGACCCTAGGGGAAACCACATTAACTATTCCCCACCAATTCCCACAGACTTACTTGGGAAAATAGGCAACAGCTTTATTAAAATATATATATATATATATATATATATATATATCTATATCTATATATATATCTTTAACATTAACGTTCATAAACATATTAATATAATATAACTTTCTCTGTAAACGACGTGACTACGTGAGAACCACCTTGCCAACCTAAGACAATCACTTGGACACCTGTCCTCCCCCCTCATCCCAACCAACACCAAGGCTTTTCTTGGGCCTTACATTATTGTAATGCTAACCACTAGTCAATCCTTGGCTCAGTGGGCACGTCCTTTATCCATACCTGTACCCGAGGTTAGGGAAAGGATCAGCCCCGACCATACATCTTTCCACAGACCGCTGGTCCAACTCCCGGTTGGTAAGGGCCATTTGCCGCCATGCTGTGAAAAAACAAGAAACAAACCAACTAACAACTACAGTGGAGAGGGGGGGGGGGGAAGCTGTTACCAATCTAGATAAATAAGATGGCTGTTTGGCCTGCAAAATGCCCTCCTATTTATACTGTTAACACCCCTTTACCCTAGCCTCTACCCACCATTCTTAGGACCTCCCAAGTATTTCCTTCTATACACTCCCCTCACTCTCACATGTCCCTGTTCTGTCTAGGCCTTGCCTGACTGCTCAGGGTCTAATCAGACAATGACAACTTTATTATTTTATTAATTTCTACCATTTAAATGTGTGCCTCCGGCAATTTTTATTTGTCATATGTCCTTTTTTCAGGTGTTCTATAGAGAAGTATAATATAATAAGGCAAAACATAAATAAATAAATAAGGGAATAATGTTTCTCTCACCTGTGGGTAGCCATAGAGTGCAAGGATGTCTGCAATTGAGCGTGTTACTGAAGAGAAAAAATGTCCAATGAACCCCACAACTGTATAATTCTTCTTGCAGCTGTAATTAAAGGGGTGATTTCTTCCTCCTGATAGAATTTTTAATGTGGCTTCCTGTGCTTTATTAGCTAAGAAACAAGTGTCATAAATCGAATACCCCAGAGTGGTGTTTGGTAGAAGGTTTCTGTCATTATTAATTTCTTGAACAGCAAAATCAAAAGCCAGAAAATGACGGAGGAAACGAAGGGATGGCCTGAAAAGTTTCAGATAAATGTTAAATAAACATTTAATACATAGTACAGATTAAAGCGGCACTGTCATGCCAAACTTACCTTTCTTTTATTGTTTCCTCCTTTCTTCCTCTCTCAAAATCTGTTCTTCTTTTCTTTATTTATGACCTAGTTTTCCATACAAATACAGCTTTGTATTCCTGGCACTATAGTATACCTTTAATAATCTGTTGTGAGAGCATTGTGAATATAATGCAAAATTAAAGTGACAAACGCAATTCAAAAGAATGCAGTGCCAAAAATAAACATATAAATTGATAGTGCTTTGATGTATATACTCACAATGCATATGATATATCAACTCTATGAACATTAAAGTGACATTACTATCCAAAACCTTCTCAAATGTATATCTTCCTTTGATCTTAAGTGGGGAGGATGGGAGGGGTGGAGAATGTGCAGGGTACTCAACCCAAAAGGGATCTGGTTTGGATTCCAAACTAACATAGCAAATACAAAAAGGAATTGGGGGAAATATTAAAAAAAATCTAAATCCTAGACAGGACAGTTCAAGGATTGGCAAAGCTCACATTGTCAAAGGAGAATAGAGAATTACACGCATGTAACTTTAATTTATGTTTACACTATCCCTATACAATCAAAATAACATCACTACATTCATATTAAAGGATCACTGTAGGCACCTTAATCTCATTGAAGTCTCCAGGCTCTGTCCTTCAGTTGGGCATTACCGAATTTTTTATACTTTAATGTTAAATAAGAGTCCCCAGCAACCCAGTCCCTCTGTGCTGCTTGGGCTAATGAAGCATTAGCCTGAGCAGCAATGGGTGGCTGTGAATGGCTGAGAGTGTCAGCTGACTATCACAGTGCCTATTCAGGTATGAATTGGGATGGGTAGTCTCTGCCTTAGCTATACAGCAAGTGAGAGCATGGCTATGGGATGCCAGAAGTAGTAATTCTATGTTAAATTGCTTGAAAATAGTTTAACACTAAATAGAGGTACAGTGTTATGGGGGCTGCAAGCACTATAACCAATTCAATGAAATTAAATAATTATCATTGCTACAATTTCCCTTTAATAAACCAAGACTAGTTGTATATTACAATAAAATGATGAATTGCAGTAATTCGTTTATCAGGAACTACAAGTGGCGAATATCTAGACAAATTAACTACATATATATATAAATCATTTGATGTTCCTAAATTTTTCCTTCTGTGCTCCCCTTTATGTCTCTTTGTTCTAGTCAAGGCTAAACCATGGATTACATTAAAGGAACACTCTAGCATTAACAGTACAAACATGGAACCCCAGATGTTGTAGAACTACAGCTTCCATGATGCTTTATCATTTTAAAGGCATTCTAAAGCCATGCAAGTTGTAGTTCTACAACATCAGGGGATCTACCTTTGGGCACCACTGCTTTTAAAAGAACAACCAAAGCACCATAATCACTATAGTGCACTGAAGTGGTGGTGGTGCCAGATGTGCCTGGTAATTCCCTCTTTGTGCATGGTCAAATCATTTTACAAAGGTTTGACCTCTCATCTGGGGTCCTCCTGGTAATTACGACAACCAGAGAGACAGAAAATGTCTGGGATGCAGGGTTTTAGCAATCACCTAATGCTCTCAGCCAATGAGCTCTGCACTGCATATCTTTGCTCAGGAGAAATAACAAACTCCTAAAAAGAAGCTTTTGGGTCTCTGGCTGATATAGTGGAGACAGGGAGTGGTACCAGACAGACTCAAGAAACAAACCAAAATATTTCAAAACAGATTGACTACGTACAAAGGAGGGCACTGCTGGCATGCTATAGTGGTTACGGTGCTTGGAGAATTCCACTAATTCAGTACCGTTTAAAAAAAATCTATTATTTGGGCTATGCATGGCTTAAACGAAACCACAGTAAACTAACCTTGTATTATGTTATAAATGTATTATTTTAGATCACATTTGGAAATTCCGTACTGAATTTTTTTTTTTTTTTTTAGTAATGTGGCATTTAACACATTCAAATTTTTTCTGTCAGCAGTGAATTTTGGTAATTTGAAAATTAAATAGCAAAATTGAGGATTGATAAGCTGTGTCACCAGGGGAGATATATAACGAATCCAAATCAGCTGTTTTGATCTCAGTTTTAGTGAATAAACCATTGTAGTACAGTACTCTTTGTATCAACAACAAAACTAAAAAAGATATATTGGTGCAACAGAAACAACAACCAGTGCAGCACAATTTCACCCAAGTGTTATGTCACAAAAAACACTTATACATACAAAGTCTCGACATATAGGATAAGGCAGGGGTCCTCAAATTCCAGCCCCCCAATGTTGCTGAACTACCACTCCCATGACAGGTCTTCCTCAGGTGCATCTCAGGTGCATCTACCAACTATCCACTTTGCCACTGGTTTTTGGAGGGGCCTGTTTGCCAGCCTCCTACCCTGGGACTATGGTCCCTGTGATAACCCATGTTCAAAAGTACTGTTTCTGCCCCTTGGACTTTTAACTGAAACAGATTCAAACATGGCTGCGGCCATCTTAAATTGTCCAGCGGTGTTTTGTTGTCGAGTGTATGGAACTGTTTTGGGCATGGAACCATGTGCACGGTGGGGCAAAAATAAGATTTCCAGGAAATTTCTGAACCCCTGTACCGATCTGGGTGATTTTTGGATATGTTGTTCATCCAGATCGGGGCTATCATGGGATGTGGGGATATGTTGTATTTTGGGGTACTTTTGGGGGTTTGTAAAAATGTATGTTTTTTTCTGTTTAGAGTTAATTGAGTTAGCCCATTGTCTTTGTTAATTGTATCACAGGCAGAGGGAAGGAATTGTGTGCTGTAAGTGGGAGTGTCGGACATTGTTGTATTGTTCTGATTGGTTTGTGTCCTTTGTGTGTCTGTGTTCCATGAGGTTCAGGGAGTGTGCCTCTGGCCTGAGGAATTGTATATACACAAACCTGTACCAATAAAGCCTCAGACTTGTTCTACCCTTCATGAAGTCTTGGCTCATGTTTGGGAGATTGGAGAATTATACTCTCTGGATTGCTATAATCACTATACTCCCCAGAGTATAATCACTAGCTCTTGTAAGAGCTTGTTCCTGTTCCTGCTCTCTGGATTTAAGAGAGGTCTACCTACTGGAAGCTGTATCCTGGTCTTGGGTCCAGAGTGGGTGGAAGACGGCGAGACCCCAACCAAGCTGTGGTGGTTCACGGGGTCTGCAGTAGTTATGGTGTCTAGTGGAGTGCTTGGAGCCCTCAGGAAGCACTAGGAGCCTCTGTCAAGGAAGGTACCCAGTCAGGGTGCCAGGCAATCCGTAACAATACTATTTATATATAACTTAATAGCAATAAAGTAAACAGATGTGTAAATCTGATGTCCATATATTATTCTTCCGGGTATGTATTTCCGATTTCCATGTACAAAGGTGGAGGATACATCATAGCTGCCCTCACACCTGATACACTACATCAACCTGAGAGTGTTGAAAATACCAAGAGTCCAGAGCCAACCTTGTGGGCTCTTTAATTTGTGAGTGCCCTATATACAGTGCCTCGCAAAAGTATTCACCACCCCCCCTCCCCCCCTTGGCATTTTTCGTGTTTTGTTGCCTCACAACCTGGAATTAACATGGATTGTTTGAGGATTTGCATAATTTAATTTACAGAACATGCCCACAACTTTGAAGATTTTTTTTTTATTGTGAAGCAAACAACAAATAGGACAAAATAACAGAAAAGGTCAATGTGTATAACTATTCACCCCCCTACAGTCAATACTTTGTAGAGCCACCTTTTGCAATCACAGCTCCAGATTGCTTTGGATAAGTCTCTAGGAGCTTGCCACATCTTACCACTGGGATATTTGCCAATTCCTCCTTGTAAAACTGCTCCAGCTCCTTAAAGTTGGATGGTTTGCGCTTGTGAACAGCAATCTTTAAGACTGACCACAGTCTTTCTATTGGATTGAGGTCTGGATCTCGCGAGAGTGAACTCTAGCCCTAGAGCTACAGGCTAGAGTTCCCTCTAACCACTGGGACTACCATGGATTCCCCACGGACCACCAGGGATCAAAAAAGTCCTCCCTCAGTAAAGATAAGAAAAAGAAAACATTATTAAAAAGCCTCCCTACTCTCCTTCCCCCCCCATACACACACTGCCCCACAAACTCTGCCCCCCATACACGCACTGCCTCACACAGACACACTGCACACCCATAGACACATTGCCCCCCACACACATACACTGCACACCCATACACACATTGCCCCACAGACACATACAGTGCCCCACACCCTGCTGCTCCCCATACACACACTGCCCCACACACATACAGTGCTCCTCATACACACACTTGGCATGTCACAGCTGGCATCGGGAGGTTACTCACAGGGGGCGGAGCTCGGCCAGCAACCACTCTCCGTCAGGTGCACTCCCTTCATAGCCGACGGCGGTCTATGTCTGGCCTACAAGCATGGCCACAGTACACACTCTAATTTGACCTCCATTTGTTTAAATATACATAGGAATTAAGGAGAGAGCGCAGGTAACTTTTTTCTTTGGTTTTTACTATATGTATTGGAGCTGATGTGTACTGTGGTTGTTGCTGCCGCCCAGGAGTGATGGGAGTGAGCGCAGGACTTTTCTTTTTGTAACAGTACACGCTCTGCCTGCCTCATTTGCAAATGGCAGAGGGGCGGGAACACAAATACAGCACAAAGCTTATCACTCTCAGCCTCACGAGGCTACATAGAGTGAATGATACTGACCCTGGCAGGAAGGGACACAACGGTTCCACATTAGAACACACATAGTTATGATACTAAGATCTGTTTGTTATGTGCAGTGTGCACCTAATTGGTGATTACAGTTAAAACATGCTGAAACATATGTATAATATACGTAGAAGGTTTTTTTTATTTATTTAATTTTATTTTTTTCTCTGTGTCATGTGGTATTCCTGTAACTGTCAATCTACATGGTTCAACTCTGTTTTCAAACAAACCCAGATATGGTACGCCTGGTAATCAGATTACAGTGCTGCACAACGCCACCTGGTGGCCTTATTACACATAGCTTCACATAGGCAATCACTGTAGCCTATGTATGTTGGAATTTATTAACAAATCTTAACTATGTTATGTTTCTTGAAGAATGTTAGTACTTTCGGGCAGTATGCGGGATTGGCTTTAGCTGGTCGCATTCGGTGGTGTTTTTAAACCAGCATTTTGTCCATTTCAATCTATAGGTCTGCTGTTGTGTTTCATAGACCAAAGCAGAGCTCAAGAAGTGTTTTGTTTCTTTCTAACTGGTACGTACATTAGGTAACAGTTACCTAATAGCTGACAGGCATTTCCCTGGGTGGGGAATACAGCTGTATATCTTAACGCAGAATTTGTCTTTTGATCTCTAGATCTACTTTCGTGATTCAGAGACCTAGACAGAGGTCAAGAGTGTTTGGTTCCTAAACAATTGTTACGTGCATTATTGTAAAAGTTACACGGTCATTATTCTGACGTATTACTGTAACTCAGTGAGCAGGAGCATAAATATACGCAAGGTTCAAACTGTACTGAGCAGACCGTTATGGAACCAACTATAACTTATTTTGAAACGTAACGGATCACCTGGCACCCCGACTGGGTACCTCCGTTGAAGGATGCTCCTAGCACTTCCTGAGGGCTCCAAGCACTCCAGCAGACACCATAACCACCATAGACTCCTCCAGAGAGCAAGGCAGGAACAAGCTCTTACAAGAGCTTAGTAGTGATTTAGCAAGGGAGTATGACAAACATAGCAATCCCTTGTAGCAGATTCCCCCAATAAGAGATGGCACTCCAAATTGAGGGTGAAGTAGAACTAAAGCTTTAAATCAAACACTCTGCTTTTGTGCACATTTTACACACATAGTCCTGCCCACAGGGTTTTGCAGAACAACCAATCAATACGTACAATACACTCAGACACTCCCACACAAATCCTCCCCTCTGCCTGTGATATAATTACTGAACACAATGGTCTAATGTAGTTATCACAGGCAGGAAAATACACAGTTTTACACAATATTCATAACTCTCAAAGTATACATCACATTTTCAGAATCAGCATACTCCAAATACAAACATACGTCAAAATCATACAAATTGGTCCAGTGGGTCAAAAGTTAGTTGAAAGTCCCTTTGTGACTGTCTGCTAGCATGGCTTGGGTGTGGTAAGCCAATTACCTCCAGCATACATAAAATAACACTATTCACAACAACAGTAAAAACACATTAAAATACATAATTCCTATTATACTTAACAGAACCCCCACATTCAACCTATCCCCAGATAGCTTGGATCTGAGCGCTCACTATATCCGAACAGCGCTCAGATGCCACAAACACAGTCAAGTCGCCATGGGGTTAAACCATAGCAACAAGTTCCAAATGGTCTGGCAGTGTCCCTGGGACAACGCCCTGCTGGAGAACAATAGACAGGAAACGGGAGAGGGGCACACCTTCTCATGTATTCAAAGGGGCAGAAAAAGTGTTTCAAAATTCAATAAGCCCAAATAATGTCTTAAAGGGCAATACATCCCAGGGGCCATAGTCACAGGGCAGGAGGCTGGCAGTTGGTCTTCTTCAATGCCCAGTGGCGAGGTTGGTTTCGCCACAGACATTTGTTACAGACTCAAAGCTCCAAGCTTAGACAAGCTTGGCTCGTCAAGGTCATAGAGTGCACGGTCCAACCATTGACACGCCATCTAAAGGCTCGTAGGTGGGTAGACCATAGTTGATTTAAACACTACAGAGGGTGGGGATATTCAGCAGGTTTAAGTATCACACAAACATACATACTTACCCCTTTCCTTCTATTCTGTTGTCCACCATCTTGGTTTAGGCCTCCCTCCAGCAGGATCTCAGACTACCGCGGGGCAGAACCAAGCATACGTTGTTCAACAGATACTTTGCTCCCGCTCCTTTTCTCAAGGGTAAAAGTATAGGGAATCAACAATGAGAACCATCTATGTATCTTTCCCAGGCATTCTCTGCCATAAATATAGAGATCCCACGAGGCCATCACCCATCCTCCACAAAAGAGGTAATACGCCTCACAGGCCAAAACATAGCTAGCCACCTCGCTTGTTGTATAAAGGGCCTCACTTGTCACAACCTCTCCCTAGTTAATTGATACATTCCCCGAATGGCCAACAACCCACAGGTTACCCCCTCGTGCCAACCACTGGGTGTGATGGGTGTGAGAGAGTGCCGTATAAATGTTAGAATTGATTGTGTGTGTGTGTAGGGGGGGTAAATAAACAAATAAACTAAGCAGGCATTATGTCCCCCCCCCCTCCCTTCTTACCTTTAGCCTGGGAGGGGGGGACCGGCACACTGGTGACTGGGAGGCGGGGTGGCAGTGTTCCCTGGTGGTCCTCGTGGTGAGTGAACTCTAGCCCGCATAGCCTGTGGGGCTAGAGTTCACTCTCGCGAGATCCGGTCGTTGCCATGGCAACGCGTCGGATCTCGCGAGAGGAACCCGGCGGAGCTTTAAGTTAGAGCTCCGCCGGGTCCTCTCTCCTGGCTGTCTCCCTCCCTCTCTCCCCACCGGCGGCCACATTATACAGCATGTGGGTCGGTGAGGGAGATCTTTGATCTCCCCACCGGCCCTTCATGAAAAACAGTGGGGCCAGCGCTCGGATAGCAACGGCCCTGCATAGACCAGCAGGGGAGATCCTGGGACCTCCCCTGCCGGCCTCTGCCCATGGCCACCGCGGCCCACCGGGCATTTGCCCGGTGTTCCCGATGGCCAGTCCAGGCCTGACTAGTAGGGACTCACTTGTCACCAATCTAACAAATTGTTCGCCGCTTTGGCACTAGCTAAATACCAGTATATGTCCTTAGGCTAAAACTTATGCTTCCTATATATGTCAGTATGACCCAGGTACCAGAAGATGGAGATGATATTTCAATCCCCAGTACTCCAGCCAGGATCTTCACCCCCACACGCAAGGGGGACACTGGTAGCCCATCTTCAATAAGATCATGGACTATCCCCCGCATCTATACAGGTGCAGCATCCCCTTTTCCAGCTACTGCCAGGACAGCAGAACTGTTTGGCTGATGCAAGCTAATACTGACAACACAGACATGGGGAAAGGCACGAGTGGCATGAGCAACGCCAACCTTCATACAATGATTGCTTCGCTAGTGGGCAGATTAATGATAGACTGGAGAGTCTGGAAGCCTGACGCTTTCCAGTCGTAACACCAGAGCCTCCCACAACCGAAATGACAGGCTCCTCTCAGTCCCAACCCAGTAACAATACTCCCACTAGCTTAGGGTCTCAGGTCATTAACCCGGCCCATATTGTACCGGGGAACTTCAAGAAAGACATCCTGGAGGGCAAAGACGTTAATCTTGTCTTGCTTCTCATTGCCTCCCAGGATATTGTAGATAATCACTCCTACTCAAACAGCGACATCTCAGTGGTCCTAAAGGCTAGAGACCCAAGACTGAGCAAAAAGGTATCCATCCCTGACTTTGTAATTGCCTTCGGGATTTACAGGGATGTGCTATGTTCGGTGTACCCACATAGAAGAGAGGAACTAGACCTGTATATGCACAAGCTGGTGGACCTGGGCAACAAATAAGGTGGTTCATCTTTCTATGACTACCACCGTTCATTTGCAACAAAGGCGACAACGCAAGGATGGACTGGAGCCAACAGGATACAGAGCTGTTCCTTAGACACTTTGCTGGGCTAAGGTCCCCCGCTTGTGCAATATATGCAGTAACCACACATTCGGCAAACCTCTGCCCAGTTACACTGGACTCTACCCCAACCACTGCCATCCCAAGCACCTCGAGAGTAGAGAAGCAAGGCAGGAATAAACTTGGTTGTCCAATTGTTTATCTAGGCAAGTCCCAAATATGTTACAACTAATGTTGGGGCTTGTGCTTATAGTGCTTGCCGTCTGTTGCATGTATGCTCACACTGTTTCAGGGCACACGCGAAAGCAATGTATCCTAATAAAATGCATATGAAACCGTACCTAACTTCAGTTAATATTGACGATCTGGTGGGGCTACTGTCCAAACACCCATCTAAACATTTGGTTGAGTATTTAGTCTCTGGTTTCTCCCAAGGTTTCCATGCGGACTTATCTACATGCCAGGAAGGACATGGGAGTCTAACAATCTTCAGTCTGCCTTGACCGACACAGATGCAGTAGATACATTGTTACTGATTGAACAAGAACAAGGGTTTGTACTACACTCCCAGATGACCACAGCCATATCCCCCTTGACCAGCAAGCCACCGCAGATCTACACATGTGGAACATGTTTCTCGCTAGTTGGAATGGGAGAAGCATGTTCCTCCCCCAGGTATCTGTAGACTTCCCCACCATTTGGACTGACGCAGCAGCATCCACTGGCTTTGCAGCAATTTCGGGAACAAATGGCTCTGGGGTAGGTGGCCGCAGAAAGTAAGACAGATTGAGGGGTTCTATAAGAACTCAGCACTCTTCCCCATAGTAGATGCAGCAGTGACATTGGGGCCATTTATGGGCAGGGAAACCGGTGCGATAGTTTTCTGACAATTTCGCAATTTGCCACGTCATAAACAAAGGCCGATCTTCCTCCCTGATGATCATGAAATTTATCAGGAGAATGACGTGGTTGGCAGCCTGTCACCAATTTTATCTGGTATGCTACCATGTACCAGTCCTTTTTAACATGGCTGCTGACCAGTTATCTCGTCTTCAATTTAAGGCATTCAGGAGGTCCCTACCGACAGCCTCACCAATAGCCACGACCGCTCCCCTGCTCCAAGATCTAACCATGGATTAGAGGACTTGCTATGTCATATCAGAGAATTGGCAAAACTGGCATTATCAAAACACACACAAATAACGCATATAACAGGGCATTCGTTTTGTATAATAGGTTCATGACAGATCACCACCTGGCCAACTGGTTTGACACTACAACCTTGGTGGCTTTTTGCCACCTCAAACTGAAGCTGTTACATACCCCATCAAATTATACCTCGCTGGCATCCAACACCACATGTTTTAAACTTTTCCCAACAACCCAGGCTTCCTCACATCCTACCCCATCAAAACCATTCTTAAAGGTATATACAAAGCAAATGGTCCTACTCCACAACATAGGTTGCCTATTGACATACATCTGTTCAAGCGTTTTTCAGGCATACTGGATACAGTACCTTTTGAACCACATACAAACTCCGTTATCAAGACGGCCATATACTTTGCTTTCTCTGGCTTTCTCAGACCAAGAGAGTTCACTATCACGGGGCAACACGATGGTCAAAATTGCCTTCGCACCTCATACCTTAACAAGCAACAAGACCATTATGTGCTGAGCTTACCCACAACTAAGACTAGTCAGATGGGTCAAACCGTTCTTATCCATTACTATCCCACCGACAACTCATGGTGCCCGGTGAAAGTTTTTGACACATCCCTACTTTCAGCACCCACTCACGCCTCACTCCCTATCCTGTCACTTCACGGGGCTACCCTCACCACTTTTAAATTCGTTGTGTATATACGACTATTGTAGACACGAAACGGCTTGAACGGCAACAAATATTCGGGGCACTCATTCAGGATAGGGGCAGCATCCATTACCTCAAGCCAAGACATTCTGGTACATGTGATCAAAACATTAGGCCGCTGGAAGTCGTCAGCCTATGCTGTTTATATACCTCAACCAATACATTAGATTAGAAAGGCTTTTGTTAAGATGTCCTCATATGTTGGTATGATGTCATGTGGTTTCGTAATAAATATCTTTATGAACAAGATTGGTATTCCTTTTGCCCAGTTATTTACAGGCCTACCACATACGTTGGTATCGGCACATCTGAACCGATTTTGCTTATTAAAGGTTGATTACTTAATCTCTATTTCATTTCCATTACTGAAATGGCCCCGAACACACACATTATTTAATTTTTTATTTTAATATATATATATTTTTTTTTTTATATGAAGACATTTAAGATGAAAATGATCACACATTTCAACACCAGAAATGAAGGACTTAATGTAGATTCTGGCTTTCTCACGCACTACCAAAACTTTTTATAAGTTATTTTTTTCTTTTTAACTATCCTTTTTACTCTCCTCTGTTTATTTACTTTCTCTGGCTATTCTCAGCCAACCTGCACCTTTCACTTTCAGGCACATCTTCTGCTATTTATGACACCCCACTCACCCTCCCCTTCTCTAACATCAGTTTTTGTAAGTGTTAAATTCTATCAAATTGATCAGTATCGATTCAGACCTGAGGAATAGAGGAAAACTCTTGAAAGCTTGTTGTTGAAATATTATGTTAGTCCAATAAAAAATTTATCATTGCGTACTGCGATACTCTGATATTTTGGCATATTTTTAATATATATATATTATGTATAATTATTTTATTGTGTCACTCCTACTCAAACAGCGACATCTCAGTGGTCCTAAAGGCTAGAGACCCAAGACTGAGCAAAAAGTTATCCATCCCTGACTTTGTAATTGCCTTCGGGATTTACAGGGATGTGCTATGTTCGGTGTACACATAGAAGAGTGGAACTAGACCTGTATATGCACAAGCTGGTGGACCTGGGCAACAAATATGGTGGTTCGTCTTTCTATGACTACCACCGTTCATTTGCAACAAAGGCGACAACGCAAGGATGGACAGGAGCCAACAGGATACAGAGCTGTTCCTTAGACACTTTGCTGGGCTAAGGTCCCCCGCTTGTGCAATATGTGCAGTAACCACACATTCGGCAAACCTCTGCCCAGTTACATTGGACTCTACCCTAACCACTGCCATCCCAAGCACCTCGAGAGTAGAGAAGCAAGGCAGGAATAAACTTGGTTGTCCAATTGTTTATCTAGGCAAGTCCCAAATATGTTACAACTAATGTTGGGGCTTGTGCTTATAGTGCTTGCCGTCTGTTGCATGTATGCTCACACTGTTTCAGGGCACACGAGAAAGCAATGTGTCCTAATAAAATGCATATGAAACTGTCAGGGTATTTATATCGGCAGACATCTTGTGCTATGATAGAAATTAAAAGTGTATATTCTGAGTCACTTTGAACAGATCAGACTCCACTTTGTTATTTTCAAGTTAACAAAAAGAAACAAGATTTCTATCTGTAAAACTAACCACTTTGCCAGAGCTAAAGGAATGCATAGTATAAACAAACCAAGTGATAAGGAGAACGGGGGTTGGATAGACTGTCTAAAATGCTAATGTAATAGATCAATTCTAAACCCAGACATTTGTGACAGAGAAGATTAAATAATTTAATTTTACTTTCTATATGTATAAGGTACCATTGTAAGTTTAAGGTTAAACTTAGTTCATGATCTGCCATTTTAGAAATTATAGCAGAATTTGCCAGACACATAGTCTGGACAAAAATTAAAGAAACCCTTTGAAATGAAAGGAAATTTAAATTATGACCACGATAAAGATAGGCCAAAATGACGTCAAAATAGCCACCAAGAAAAGTTAACTCTTTCCTGGATAGGTATGTTTAGTGGGACAAGACTGCCCTCTATAGATCAAATAACAAAATTGCGATCTGGGGGCGGGGCCGGGCCGCCGGGCCGAACAGACGCACTATACATGGGCTCCGGCATTAACCTGAGCAAAAAGGCACAAAAGACTGCTAAGAAGTCGGCTATCCCGACAACAACTAACAGGGAACGACCCCAGCGCACCTCGGATGCCGGCAAGAAGCACACCACAAGCTGGACGGGCAACGGAGGGCGAGACCGGCCTACACGCGGCAGAGCATCCGGCCGAGACAACGCCACGCGGCGGGACGCCACAGAGAGGCGCAGCCCTGAAACATTTAAGCGGGAGAGACGCCGCACAGATGGTTACCTTTGCACACCCGGCCCGGGGCACGGCCCTGCCCCCCCCCCGGCCGGTGGGGGTTATCCCGGCCGCATGGCGGTGACCTATGCCACGGCGGGAATTCCCGCGTGGGGTGTGCGCTGGCCGCCTACACTGGCAAAAGCTGCATGAGAATCAGCAAGCCAGCAGAAACTGTCATTAACACGGAGGGAGAGGAGAGCTAGAGTGTGGAGACACACAGACCCCGAATGAACGGAGGCTGCTCACTCCCTGAAAGATGGTCATCCGTCAGCCTTGGGGAGACAGACCAGGAGCTGAAATGAAAAAGACCACCTGCATTCTTATGGAACTGCTCCGGCACGGCTCAACGCACCCAGAGGACCACGTAAAAATGTAATGAGGGGGACTGGCATGGTCAGCTCATGCAGGCCCAGGCGATACTGAGCGCTGGACGGGGCCTACACGCCGCCCACAAGCCGACTGGAGCAGTGAGTACCCCAGTCTCTGGGTATGGAGGTCCCCGGAGAATTATGTCCCTGGTGTCGTGAGCCCTGTGGGGCGGGAGTGCGCTGCCCTGCCGGCGGACCGGTGGCCGGGGGGGCTGGGCACCAGCTTTAAGTGTGAGACCGGCACTGGGAGAGACAAGGGGGTGCTTGCTCCATAGGGAACAACGTGGTACTGGGGAGGTGCAGGGGGCGGGAGAGTTGTGGACTTTGTGGTGGGGTCCAGTGGACAATCTCTGCCCCTGAGTGCCCACGGCGCCGCGGAGGACCTGTCTGGTGGGCGGGGGGCGGTGTGGGGTGAACGGACAGAGGCTCGGTGACCGGGGGACTGCATCGTAGCTGAGACATGTTGAGCCTCCCTCAGACTGCCATACAGCCCCCTCTCAAGTTCCTGCCAACCTTGCTTCCATATGGTTACGGTCCCTATTAATGTTTTTGTTTGCCTATATACTTCATTACGTATATTGCATGACTAGCCACAGCTTATTTCAGATTGACGCATTCAGAGCCACCCTGTGGATTGATAGCTCGCATTTGTGTCTTAAAAGTTGCATTCATTTTTTAAGCTTTTACATATTTCGCAGGTTTAAAATGCCAAAGGAATGTACAGTTTATGCTATAATGCCCATAGGGACCAAAGGTTGATAATGTCCACTAATACATACTAAATAGCTGACCGCAGCTAATTACTGTAAGCCTGATATCCAGATAGCTTTGTTATATATTAACGCACTGCAGACTACAAACAAATATGCCCCATATGTTAAAAGTTGGGAAAAGTTTTTGTATTTTAGATTATTGCTTTCAGTCTGACTCTAATTAGCAAGATGGTTAATTTGCCTCCACACAGGCGACAGTTTGCATTCACTAACTAGCAAACACGCAGCACTTGCACACACCAGTTAGCACAAAACACTTACTTAACGCTCTCACCGAACTAAAAAGACAACACAGTCCGCCTCTGCGCAGGCAACCAAAAGTATATACTGTGTTGAACCAATGCTTAAGCCCCTGCGTGGGCAATCACTTGCTTTATTACAAATCGGTTTGACGTATGAACCTATGTTATGCATACAATAAAAATATTCAAAACAAAATTGCGATCTGGAAGATAACCACACCTCTAGTGCTTCTATTGGGTTATCAACTGATGACGTACAGAGAGTCTGGCCCTTTAAAAGTTAGGACAAAGGGAAGATAGGGGATGCAAAGGAAGAAAAAGAGGAGAGAGGAATTGGAAGTTTGGGGACTCCAACCTCCATGCAGAGAAACCCAGGACAACATCTGAGGCTAACACTCTACTCTTAAAACTCTAACACTTAGAATTTTACTGACTTTCTAACCAACACCACCTTTCACCACAACTCATGCACCTACAGACATCCAAATAAGCTCCTGAGACTATCTACCAATCGGATGAAATATCTACTCAACTGGTAATTATACTGGTTTCATTTAATTAATTTAAATTAATTAAAGTTTATTAATAGCATTTAATATGACTGGATAAAGCACGGTCAGATTTCCATATTAAGAAATCTTAGTTAACTAAAGAATATATAGTTATAAACATTCCATTCTGCAGGTGGAATTAAGAATAATTATATATTAATGTGATATTATCACGTGTTAGCATACCGCTGTTTTTATCCAGGTGTATTGATTTGCTCTAATATAAGATAAGATATCTTTTAGACAAATTAAATTCTGCTTATATAAATATGGTAGATTCTCTTATTTGATGGTTCCAGGAAATGACTAATGAACTGGTTTAAATGTTATTTTATTTAAAATTACATAAGAATAGATCTTAATTACCTAGGAGATCTAGCCAGCATTGAAAGGGTTATTCTAACTGTTAGCCAGGGTTTTATGGCCCTTCGCTGTGAAAAGCTTCGTTTCTGTGTCTGTAAGGATACCTCGTAAATCGTGTAAGACTTGACAGAAAATGCTGTTTAGCCATTGAAACGTGTATAGCCATTCCTTTGTATTGCATACCATTTTATACTGGATATTCATTGATTATTGTCACGCATGTTACATATTATTATTATTAATTAATTGTTATTATAAAATAAATCTCTTTTTATAACATTGTGATATTATTTATATGAAATACATCTCACTTAACACGATAACGATCTTTGGGATCTGAGAATTGAATTAGTGGGCGATTCTCACTGTTACTATTATTATCCCATAAATATCCCCACAAAACCGTACCTAACTTCAGTTAATATTGACAATTGCGTACTGCAATACTCTGATATTTTGGCATATTTTTAATATATATATATTATGTATAATTATTTTATTGTGTGTACTAATTTTTTTTTACTTTTCCCATCAGCAGGGGGACTACCTGACAGTACCCCTGTTCGCAGCTCTATGGGCTGCTATGACTGCCATGTGATCGCTCTTTAAAAGCAATCACATGGCCCCGGGGGGACTGTTTTGCCGTGGTAGGGCTGTCAGGCAGTCCTCCCGAAGCGGTAAGTATCCCTAGCGCACCAGAGCTCAAAGTCATTACAGCATTCTATGCCACCACAATGACTTTAAAGCCCAGTAAATGCAGGATGGCATAGGACGCCATAACAGCGTTAAGGGGCTAAAAAAAAAGTTACCATTCAGTTTATTTTTATTTTACTTTATCTTACATATCTTACGTTAATACATGAGAGGTTAATACACAGCTCTTTCTTTGTGAGTCCATTTTCTATTACTTTATTCCTCACCTCTGTAATATACAATATTACACTATTTTGCCACCCTTTCATATCACGGAATTTCATATCATGGAATCCGCATAAGCTGGTGAACACACTACAATACCTGCTGTACTTCACCTCCCCATCAAGAATTCTGCTATGAATCGAATTTGGAACTATTCTGTGAATACTATTTTACTACTTTTGATTATTAATTTTTAACATCTCTATACCAACATTTGGTGCAACCTGTTTTTTATCTCTATCTTTTTTTAAAAACTTATTTCCTCCAGGCAAATTGTAAAAAAAAAAACATTTATCAACAACTTCAATGAATCCGATGAAACCATTTATCGGCATTATGTGCCCAATGAATGGAATTAAATCACCTCAAAGTAAACCTTCCAGTATTTAAAATAAAATATAGGTATCGGCTCCAGATTTGCCAAACTGTAATTTAATCTATCCTAACTGATAAATGGCTTGCCAGGAACCAATAAACTGCTGATACGCATGATTTTCTGTAATTAAATCAAGGCCTATGTGTCTTATAAAACTTCATATTATCCCACATAGGTTGCAATCTCCCATACATAGGAAGAACAATACGCTGTCCTAATACAAGAATAGCAGAAAATGTGAGAAATATCAGAAAAGGATTAGAATCACACAGCGTTTCCAACCATTACAAGTTAACCCACGACCAGAAGCCAGAGAGATGCTTTTTTTGTGCACTCAAGCTCGTTAAAAAGGATTGGAGAGGAGGGGATTATACCAAAAAAATTGGAATGGAAGAGATGAAATGTATATTTAATTTTAATACATTGATCCCCCACGATTTAAATCAAGATTTCGAGTTGTGCCATTTTATAAATTGATAACATATGACACTTTACAAGATTTTAACATTTTCATAAAATATATACAATTTCCTTTTTTCATTGTTTTTAAGCCATTTTTCTTATATACCTTTCAAGGAAATATTCCTGACCCACTTTTAAAAGTCTTTTAAATAGGCAGAACACATACAGTCCCAAACATTTTATTATGTTAGTCTATTCATTGCACTTTAAGACCTTCTAAATAAAAACTATATATATATATACTCTCAAAAAACTTTCTATTACGTTAACCTATTCATTGCACTCTAAGACCCATATACCTTTTTTAATGAAATATCCATGATTAGTTTTTAAAATCTTTCTTAACCAATATAACCTGCATTCCACTTTTATGCCCTTTTGCACCTATTCACCTTTAAAGTCTGTTATTATATTAGAACTCAGTACAATCTGTATGTTTTTAATATTTTATTTATACAATTGATATGATTTCAAGAAGTTAACAAAATTCTTTATTTTTTTGCATTACTCTCAAGCACATTACTGTTTTTCCAAAATATTGCAAAAAAAAACAATATTAACAGCAGAGATTTGTTTTTTATACTGATTAAATAAATAATTAAACTGTATAGTTTGAGATGAAGTGACAATTTATCGCTGGCAGATATATAAATGCCTACTATAACGATCTTATAGAAGATGAAACGTTTTCATATTTACTCATAAAGTTGTCCTATTCCATACGATCAGAACACAAACCGGAATCGGAAGAACGCAAGCGCTTGACGGTGGAATGCACGTTGCGTTCCAACAGTCCACACTGCCGAAACCCGGAAGTGAGCAAATACCGGAAATAGAAATTCCGGAACTGAAAATCAAGTGGATTATTTAAAGAACAGAAGCCAAGGAGAAGACATGCAGCCAACTAAGGAAGCCCACTTAAGGGTGAAACGTGTTTTGGACATTTATTGGACTATTTAGCCACCCAGAGACATTTACATCTGGTATTTATATTTATTTATTTTATTTGTATTTTTTTATTTTTTTTTAACATTTCATTTGAGTGTATATTTTTTGTGGATCACCAATAAAAGCAAATTGTTCTTGGAAACTTTGCTGTGGCATCCCATATACACACACCTAATATTGGGAATACTGAATAACCATCAACACTTTGAAAAGCAAAAGGAATCAGGTTTTCAGCAAAGTCACCATAAGAAAGGATTGGACATCCTTAAAGTGTCCACAAGCGCTTACCATCCGAGTCATATGTGGTTTATGACTCCTGACTCGTGAGTGACACCATATACGTCTTTTTATAGATTACTTCTGTTACAACAATGTTGCGCTATTCCTGCTTTGTATTTATATTATTACAGATATATACTGAAAGCTTATGCAAGAAGCTCCACCTTATGTATGTATGTTTTTCATGTTAAAGGATAGGATTGTTGAACATCTAAAAACACATGGATTTCAAGATCAGAGACAACATGGGTTTACTTCAGGGAGATCATGCCAAACTAATCTTATTGATTTTTTTGATTGGGTAACTAAAATTATAGATCAGGGTGGTACAGTAGACATTGCTTACCTAGATTTCAGTAAGGCTTTTGACACTGTTGCACATAGAAGGCTTATCAATAAACTGCAATCTTTAAGTTTGGATTCCAATATTGTTGAATGGGTAAGGCAGTGGCTGAGTGACCGGCAACAGAGGGTTGTAGTCAATGGAGTATATATTCAAAGCTTGGGCTTGTCACCAGTGGGGTACCTCAGGGATCTGTATTTGGGCCCATTCTCTTTAAAAATTTTATTAGCGATATTGCAGAAGGACTTGATGGTAAGGTATGTCTTTTTGTTGATGATCCTAAGATATGTAACATGGTTGATGTTCCAGAGGGGATAAGTCAAATGGCAAATGATTTAGGTAAACTAGAAAAATGGTCAGAGTTGTGGCAACTGACATTTAATTTGGATAAGTGCAAGATAATGCATCTTGGACGTAAAAACCCAAGGGCAGAGTACACGATATATGATAGTCCTAACCTCAACATCTGAGGAAAGGGATTTAGGGGTGATTATTTCTGATAACTTAAAGGTAGGCAGACAATGTAATAGAGCAGCAGGAAATGCTAGCAGAATGCTTGGTTGTATAGGGAGAGGTATTAGCAGTAGAAAGAGGGAAGTGCTCATGCCATTGTACAGAACACTAGTGAGACCTCACTTGGAGTATTGTACGCAATACTGGAGACAGTATCTTCAGAAGGATATTGATACTTTAGCGAGAGTTCAGAGAAGGGCTACTAAACTGTTTCATGGATTGCAGGATAAAACTTACCAGTATAAGTTAGAGGATCTTAACATGTATAGCTTGGAGGAAAGACGAGACAGGGGGGATATGATAGAAACATTTAAATACATAAAGGGAATCAACACAGTAAAGGAGGAGACTATATTTAAAAGAAGAAAAACTACCCCAACAAGAGGACATAGTCTTAAATTAGAGGGGCAAAGGTTTAAAAATAATATCAGGAAGTACTACTTTACTGAGAGGGTAGTGGATGCATGGAATAGCCTTCCAGCTGAAGTGGTAGAGGTTAACACAGTAAAGGAGTTTAAGCATGCGTGGGATAGGCATAACACTATCCTAACTATAAGATAAGGTCAAGGACTAAGGAAAGTATTTAGAAAATTGGGCAGACTAGATGGGCCGAATGGTTCTTATCTGCCGTCACATTCTATGTTTCTATGTGGTATCAGACCCGGACTGGCCATCGGGCAAACCGGGCAAATGCCCGGTGGGCTTCGATGGCCAAGGGCCGAGGCCGACCAGGGAGATCAAAGGGGAGACACTCAATGAGCATGGCCTATATATGTAAGAAAGTTCCTTCAGGGGCTGGAGGGTAGATTAGAGATCTCCCTTACCGGCCCCTAACTGAGACATGCAGAGCAGCGCAGGGAGCGCCGAGTCTCACCTCCGGAAGGGACCCCAGTACTTTAATCTCACAAGCTCCGGTTACTGAGAGGTTACCATGGCAATGGTCTCAGTACTGCTGGTGCTCATATGAAGCAATGTGCTGGCAGCCAGAAAGTGCCCACTGGACTCCTCCCTTAACCAAAGGCAACAAAAGGGAGGGGGGATACATATTTATCTTATCAGTTATTTTTAATTGTTTTTTTTCCTGTGCAGTCTGAACCCCTATGCCCCCTCACACATACAACAGCTCCTTTAATATAAACTAAAGCCCCCTATGTACAGTCACACACTTGAAAAACACTCCCAATCCAAGCACACTGTAGCCCCATACTAACACTACAGCCTATATTAATACACACATTACATATACATACACATAATACATCTCTAAGCACACTACAGCCCCTAGATGCACATACACCCTCCAGACACACATTACACCTTCTAGACACACAAACACTCACTATAGTCCCTGAACACAAACTACTCTGTACACACAAACTACAGCCTCTTGTACATAAACAAGCACATTACAGTCCCTGTACACACACACTACAGCCCCTATATACAACCACACAACAAACCCTATAGACAAGCATACACACTACACCTCATAAATAAATACACACACACATGCTTTTTTTCTCTCTCTCTCTACAAACACTAGACAGACTAATACACACACTCTACAGCCTCTAGATGCAAACTTTACATCCAGTGGAAATACATACACACTACAGTCCCTAGCCACAAATAGTACACCACAGACTTCTTTATACACACTACACCACAAATAGTCACCTCTACACACAATCCTACAATTAGCCTCCATTTACATTCAGTACTGCAGAGAGCTTCCCCACACATACACAAAAGCTTTACTGGCCATGGCCCACTTTTGTCCTCTGGTACCCCTCTTTTAGGGACACCAGACACAAGTCACCAGCAAACGCAGAGCTGTGCTGTGTAAAGTTAACAGAGGGCATTGCTCCCATGCGTGAGCTTTTAAGCAAACTAAGATACTCACTTTGAGGTGGCATGTGTCATTGCTGATGACATGACACGCCCCCTCTATGTCCCTACCCCCTCCTATTGGGCTGCTCTGCCTTTAAATGCCTGGGGAAATCATGAACCCATGATTCATAAGGTATCTAAACAATTGGAAAGTTGGAGAGATCTGGAGGTGTCGTGGCTGTGGAGGATTAACACCATTAAAATGATGGCTATGCCACATATTTTATACCTATGTAGGACCAATCCTATTTCATTACCGAACCATCTTTTAAACCACTTACAGAGACTGCTTAATGCCCATTTCTGGAAAAAAAAGCCCCAGAAGTTGCAAAGCAGATGTTGTCTCTCCCTACATTGGCATGAGGATTAGGTATCCCCTCTATTCTCAATTATTACAGTGCTTCCCTTTTAGCACAAGGCACCGATATTCTTTTTAAACAAATAACACCCATATGACTCCCTCTAGAAAACGCATGTATATCCCCTTTGTATCTCTCTGCATTACTGTGGACTAACAAAACCATGTAATCTAGTAAAGGTCTGATATGTACTAAAGTGCTGATAACAACATGGAAAGCTTGGAGTAATATGCTGATTGATTCAGATTCCCTATTTTTGATAGCACCCCTTCAGGCCCTAAAGGCAATATCCACTGATTTATCATTGACTCTGTGGCTTTCCCAATGCATTGCAAAAATGTATGTTCTTTATGATGACAAGGGACTAAAATAATTCACAGTTTTACAGGCAGAATTTTCCCTAGACCAAAAAGCTATATTTATTTACATCCGCACAAAGAGCATTCTGACAACAAAACATATACGGCTCTCAAATTTTACACATCTTTTGGGAATGCTCAATACTAATTTAATTTTGGAGTGATATCGCTGATATTGTAGACAAAATGAGTGGACTCACAACAACTCCTAGGCTACCACAATATTACTTATTACATATATTTCACGCGTTTCACTCTCTTCCTAATAGAAAGCTGATAATTAATATTTTGATAGCAGCAAAATTAAGCATAGCTCATCACTGGGAAAGCATCTTTGTTCCATCAGTAGAAGAAATAAAGAGAGTGGACTCTATACAGATGTATGAATCAGTGACAACTCAGATTCTTCAGACCTTCACAGCAAACAATGGCGGGATTGGCCCACCTTAAGCCCTTTTCAAAACACAGCCTAAAATGAGATTTATTGAATATTAACAGTAGTCAAAAAGCACACCAGCCCAAAATATAATAGATTTAAGATTAATCTCGCACAACCTTCCTATACCCACCCCTCCTTTTTTTTTTCTTAAGTTTTCGCCATTGGTTTTCTTTATATATTAAATTCTGTTTTTGAATCTTAAAATAAAGCATTTCCTTATTAGGAGTATATCGACTGATCTTCTCATAAGTAACAGAACAGGAACTATCTTAGGGAATTTAGGATATATTAGTGAGGAAGTAATACACAGAAACTTGATGATTGTGAATTAACGTTTGGAATACAAATCCCATACATAAACTATGCCTATTCGCACATTTCGGTTTGTCATTTTAAAAAAGGTGTGTGTGTATGTGTATATATATATATATATATATATATCCAAAAAAATACCGGCACTCTAGGCTTTTCAATCTTAGAAATTCTTTTAATCCAAATCCACCGTCAACATTTCAGCTTTCATCAGGACATCCATGGGGAGCTGAAACGTTGACGGTGAATTTGGATTAAAAGAATTTCTAAGATTGAGAAGCCTAGAGTGCCGGTATTTTTTGGGATATGTTATTATTGCAACCAGAGCACCAGGTACCATTGGATTTGGGTTTGAGTGCAGGAATTGGTTCTGTTATATATATATATATATATATATATATATATATATATATATATATATATATACAAAATATTTATATGTTCTGCTGTACTTGACAATATTGGGCAAAATCGAGTTTATTTCCCTTATCTTGTTGATTTTAAAAAAATTGGGGCGTTGGGGATATAGCAACATGTTAAATGGCATGCTAATTGTGATAAATGCCATGTAATAATCTTTCCTCATGTACAGATATTGTATGGATACTCTGTAAACGCTTTTTCCTTTCTTGGTTTTATTTTTGTGACCTGAAATATTCTCTTATTATTTCCATTGTCATGTCTTGAAAATACTTAATAAAACATGAAAATATAAAAAAAAAAAATTTTTAAATAAATGCCTGGGCTGAATTTTTTTTCCCAGTCCAGCCCTAGGAGTATTGTACTTAAAGCATAAAATTCATTATAAATTGTCTTTACAATTTGGATCTCAGAAATTTTAACTTACATATAACATACTTTCATCCACGAATCAAGGTTCTGAAAAATTGAGAGATCCAAAGCATAGTCATAGTTAAATAACTGAATGATTCCACCCAAAATCACATCTCCATCTCTGAAATATCCATCAGGGTCTTTAACAATTGGCTTGAACCAAGTCCATGCTGCATCTGAACAGTCAGAACATAGGAGTAATATGATAGCCAGAACTTTTAAAAGCTTATATCTGTAGAAAAAATAGACACAGATCACAGTTTCTATTTTTAATATAGTAATGTAGTAGGGGTAAAAATATGAAGGTGTTTTATCTCTAGAAAAGCAAACAGCTGTTACATGTATCTGTTAGAAACCCTGTTAAAAATTTTAATTGCAGAAATCCCAAGCCAGAGAAGATTAATATTGTATGAGTAATTATGAGTTTAAGACATGGTAAAAATTGGGTACATTAACACTGTGTCAAAATTACACTTTGTAGTCATATTTTGTAACTGAATCTCTGTAATGTTCTTAAAATATGATTTTAAAAACATTAAAGCTAGTTTGGAATAGACTGTGGTTTATTTACTTTTTATTTTATAAATTGTTCCCAGTAGATGCCCTATTATGTAAACATTTTCAGATACTACTAAGACATTATCCTGCATACCATAACTTATTTAGACTTTAAGCACCCTGTGTATTTATTTATTTAATTATGTATGTATTTGTTTTATTGTGTATGCAAACTGTAGTAGCCTTACTGTGTATATCCAGGGTGCATTGCATATTTCCTTACCTCTATTTTTTTTTCTGTTATGCTGAAGTGTAGTTTTACTAGTTCTGAATTTAATTGTTTCATTTACCTACATGCATAGTTTTACTAGCCCTGTATTTAATGGTTTTAATCACTTACATATACACCTCTATTTTCCCTCTGATCTCTGCCCTCTGCCCCCTCCCTTATTTTATTGATATCTACCCAAATGTTTGTTTTGCTGGAACAACCATCACTTCATCTCAGTGCTTGGATGCACCCCCCCACCCCCCTTTCCTCAGCTTTATTGCAGGCCTATCTGACCCTCATATATCTGTCTACCACAGCCTGATTTAAAAAAAAAAAAGTTTTCAGACCCAGCAGTGCTGCAAGAAAGTTTGTCCTCGCCCGGTCTCTCTTCGCCACTCTTGACTCATGTCTCTGACTGCCTCTCTGCTATTTCCAGCTGGATGGAGACTCACTTCCTGCCCAAAATGGAACTTCTGTTATTTCCTCCCTCAAGGGTTGGTACTCTAGTTTCTGACTCCCTCAATGTTAAAGGCACCACCAGCAGCTCCATGTCGCAGGCTCACTGCCTAGGTAAAGTGGGGAAGTGAGTCAGCGCTAACGAATCCTAAGAGGAAAAGGCAGCAATCCCAAGCAAGGACTCCCTCACATGTCCTCGAAAATACAGGAATCTACCAAAGCTAGGGCTTGTGTATATATATATTTATTTTTAAATTGTGGCGAAGTCCCATTACTTTGTCTTTTGCCAATACTGCCTAGGTGTTCTCTTTGACTCCGACCGCTCCCTCGCCCTCATGTCCGGTCGATCACCAAATCCTGCCGCTTCCATCTCAAAAACATAGCTCGCATCTGACCCTATTTAATGCCGGACGCGGCCAAGGTGCTGGTCCATGCTGCTGTCCTCTCTAACCTTTCCTGTGGAATTCCCTTCCCTTCTCCATCAGACATTTACCCAGTCTCCACTCCTTCAAAAAAAATCATTGAAAACTCACTTCTTCAGGAAAGCGTATTAATCAAACTGTTAATAGTTCCCCGCCCCCCGCACCATGATTACTCTCCTACTCAAAACACTAAGTCTTTAGTGAATACTATTCTAACAACCTACTTTTCTACTCCTACCCCTACCTTGTGTCACTCTACCCCACCCAACTTCATGTATGTCCAACTCGTCTGGTTACAATTACATGTTTGTTAGTCCACCCATTGTTCAGCGCTGCGAAATTTGTTGGTGCTTTATAAATAATAATAATAATAATTGTTTGCATTAGACCTTGCCAATAGAGATTCTTGGTTTTATTTTTTATTTTTTTGTAAATCTGTTTTATTAGTTATAGAGGATGAAGAACAGAAAAAGTCAATACAGATAAAAACTGTGTTACGGGCGCGCAGGCCCCATTTGTATATGTTATTAAGATCCGATTCACGTTAAGTGCACAATACGAGGTTCATAGCAAGTTTGAATCTCCTAGGTATATGCATTGCAGACAATCATATATCCACAAGCTTGATATGGTTGAAGACTGCTTCCTCCCACCCTATGCCTCCCCCCCCCCTCGGTGCCTACTTATAAGGAGTTGGACCTCTCTAAGAATGTCACACCCTTCTAATGTGATCCATCCCTTGAACCCACTGGAGTATGTCGCCAAGCTGGCGGTATGTGGTTGCAGGGTCTTGGTCAGGTCGGGTGCACCAGTTTAACAGCGTCCCCCCTACGGCCACAGTAGGCCACTCGTCACCAGCATAAGCGGTCCCAGAAATAAGGGTGAAATTTGCATTATAGCTTATGTGTCCGTCGGCCGTCGCCCTCTAGTTGTTCAGTCCTCCTGGTGTTTGTGAGTATCCCTTGGGCAAGAGTAATGTTTGTGGTTGTCATAAATGGGGGGCTTTCGTGTATTCCTTTTATGTATACCTAGAATGGTCCCCATCAGGACATAAGCTCCGCTCCATGATATGCGTGTTCGTAATCTTAATGTACGCGTATGTGTAAGGTTAAAAAGCGATAGTCTTAAGTGAGGTTGCAAGGAGAGAGAAAGCAAAAGCACTAGGATAAACAGGATAAATATGTGTGGGTTCGCGGGTAGTCCTCCCACACCGCCCCCCTCCAATGCATTTTACTAGTGTTAGTTAGAGCGATCCATTTCAACGTTTAACATGAATAAGTAACAGTGTTACAGGGTAAACATATTTATTGCTGCGCCTCGGCTCCCCTCCCACCCAACATCTCTCGAATACGGTCCCCTCACGTTCCAATCTTATGTGACCCAGTTCTTCTCCCCCCCCCCACCATTGTCCCTTCACCCTTTCCAGCTCTACATGCCCTGTTATCTGTGGGTGCTAACAGCCCGAGTTCCTGCCCCCCTTATCCTCTATATCGTTCCAGCTACCTGCCCCTAATCGTAGTGTGCACTCCATTAGGGTTCTATGGTAATGAAGAGTAGTGAGTGGGCTGTCGTGGTGCGATACTTATAGCGGTAGTCAGCCTGGGTGAGAGTCAACGGGGAGTTCGTCCGGTTTCAGGGGGTCTGGTACTTAGCTATGTAAAGATTGTGATAGTCAGGGTAGTGTGGGCATGATCATCTTTGGGAGACCTATGTGGGCACTTATGCTGAACAGGCGATGATGTACTAACCCAAGGTACCGCCTACGAAATAAACTACACGTTCTCATTGAGTGTCCACTATACCCCTACACCCCCCCTCCCCCAGTCTGCCACTTTGGCGTTGTCCCCTTGCTACGTCATCTTGAGCCCCCTAGTGTATCTCAAACATTGGACAGTAGGACCGGGGGTCAGTAATAAGCAGTTTCGCCATGCAGCTACCTCCCACACACCTTGTCCATACCCCATCTGTTTAACCTGTGTTTTGGCATCATAGGCAATTAATATGCAGGACATCAACGGTACATTTACTGGCAATGTATGGCATTATAAGATGGTCGACATTGCTGGTAGTAGTGGAGGAAGAGTCTCCCTCTGTATCCCACAACCTGTTCAAAAGGGGGGGGATTGTGGTGACATGTCCAAACTCTACTTCCCATTAGGTCACAGGCCCCATAAAAGCATTTTCTGTCCCCATTGTCCCAACTGGGATGCGCAGGTCGATGGGGTAAGGAATCCTAGATCGTCAGTCCCCGCCCTCTGAGCCAATCGCCCACTGCCTCTCCCAGGAGCGAGTTTATGCACGGGCTGTTCTTCCCAGGTACCCCAACCCAAAGCCCTGGTAACCAGGTAGTTGGGCCACAGAGGCGGTCCATCTGAAACCCTCTTAGCGCACATACCTCCCAAGGCAGCATCTCACCTGGGCCCCCATCAATGGAGTGGCATTAGCCGCTAGTTGGGTGATCCATACGCTGTTTGGGAGGGGTAATCTGAGGCCCGTCTGGCCGAGAGACCGAGTCCATGCTGCATAATATGGTATATGGAGCACATCCCATCCCCAGGTCTTGTCCATGCCCACACCTCCCAAGAGAGTCTCCCTAGGCGTCGCAGCTGAGGCCGCATGTAGTCCATGTGCTGTCCCGGAAGGGTATACTCAGATCAGGTAGGGTGAGGGGCCGAGTCTTTGTAGGATAGTGAAGTACTTACTCCGCAGGGTTCCCCGGTCCCTGTCGTCCACGTCTGCGGGGTGCCTGTTGTTGTCGAGGTGCAGGTCCTGACTGGCACAGGACCCAGTTGGCAACCGGAGTTGGCAGTAGATTCAATTCCTCAAGAAAACGTGGCACCTCTTCGGGCCATCTGGCCGCTATCCATGTATCCTGATGGTTTGCCAGCAGCGCGAATGGAAATCCCCACTTATAAGCGATGTTATGGTCGCGGAGCACCGCCGTCACCGGTCTAAGTGCCGCCAGGCGTTGAGCGTGTACGGTGATAAGTCATTAAAGAGGGATACTTGGGCTCCCTTAACCCCTTAAGGACCAAGCTTCTGGAATGAAAGGGAATCATGACATGTCACACATGTCATGTGTCCTTAAGGGGTTAAAGAGCCACGTGGGTTGCTCTCTAGCTTTCCGCATAATTGCATCTTTGATGGGGAATGAGTGGAGGCAGCATATCATGTCTCTAGGTCCTTCTTCTACAGAGCGTGGTCTCAGGGCGCTGTTTGCCTGCTCAAACTCGAATTTCTGTGGAGCGTTGGCCTGTAGTAAAAGCTTGAATAGGCTCGTGAGGAGCTCCTCTCCGTTTTCTCCTCTATCAGATTCAGGGATCCCTTGGATTCTTATGTTGCATCTCCGTCCCCGATTATCAAGATCTTCTAGGTGCCTGCACATATGTAGGAGCAGGTCCCCCTGTCTGGTTATGGCGTTATCAGAGGCAACTAGTCTCCGCCCGCAGGACGTCTTGAATGGTGGTGGTGAGAGTCAGCAGATCAGCTTTAGTAGCCATGGCCACCGCCATTGTCCGCAGCTCGTCGCCATTCCGCTCCAGTGTCATCGATTCACTACCCGCCATTGAGGTAGGTGACCGTGGGGCCAGGCCCGGGCTTTCAGGCCCGCCATCACTCCCACGCGGTGGGTGCAGGAAGCCATCCATCGTACCCTGTTGTGGACCCGGTTGCAAGTCCCTCGAGTTTTTGGAGTGTTCCGTGCGGCGATTGCGACCCATTTGTGCACTGCAGCTAAATATAGATCGCGTTCTGGGGCTTGGTGTTGCGGAGCTCAGAGATTAAGCGGCCATCTTGGTCGGTGTCCAGGCCATGCCCCCAGATTCTTGGTTTTAGAGGCAATTATCACTTATAATTATTGGGCGTCCTCACACCATTGCAGGCTTGTATGGTGAGGGAGAGGGAGCCCTGGAAGCTGGCCCTCTCCCACTTGCAAGTCCTGGGGGGTTGCTCTGATGCTGCTCTTTGCTGGTGCTTGTAAGAAGAGCTTACATCTGGCAAAGGAGCAAGCCATAGTGACTGTATCACCAGGGCATGTCATGTCCCCCCCACCTTGGCCAGAAGTAAGTAGCGGAGGAGGGAAATCATAAAATATATATATATATTTAACAATAATAATAAAACTCCTTCTCTCTTTCCTCACAGATGCCAGCTTCCATCCCACCCACAAAGGCATACAAACTTCCATCCAATATACACTGCATTCACTATACACACACACACACACACTTCATCCTCTATACACAAACATACTGCATCCATTATATCCTACATACATTATACATATACCCTATATCTCTTACACACACATTGCATCCCTTATACTTAATATACTATATCCAATATACACACAAATCCTCCATTACGCACATTAAATTCCCTAAGTACACGCATTACATCCCCTTCAAACACATATACCCTACCACAGTGGTGAACTAAGGGGAGGTTGGGGGGCCACTCACTGGGGGGGTGCCATGATGACCAAGGTCGGCTTTAGGATGTGTTATCTGTGCGACTGCGCGGGTCGCCCTGGCAGCCAACACAGCTCACACAAGCAGGCAGCCGAATTACTGCAAAATCCCACCGGGCGCATGGTAGAAAAGTGGGGACGGGGCTAATCAAATCTGGGGATGGGGCCAAATTGGCGGTGGGGGTGGGGTTTAACAGGGCCCAGACCCGTTGCCATATCTGCTGGAAGAGAGAGAGAGAGAGAGTGTTTGTTTTTTTATTTAGGAGCTGCTGGATGTTGGTCGCAGGGTTCCAAATTTCTGAATCTGCACTGGATGAAATGGATCTCAATTTAGCATCTAATATGATTCCTAACCAAGAAATGTATCAGCTCTGAAACTATTTTACTTTACTTCTTAATTCCATTATGCTGTGCACTTGCTGACCATTAATTCTGTCAACTTCTCTGTGTACCTTGACATCACATTAACCATTTGTGATGCACACACCTTTCACAATTAGACTGGGTACACATGATGACACAAGAATAGATATGGCAAGGAATGATGGTAAATGTAACAGAGGAGGTGTATGGACAATTGTAGGGAGCGCTGGAGTGACATTAGCACCATTACATGTGGGAACCAATTCTACAGATTTAGGCACAAATCTCATGCATCAGGTCAGCTGCCCCATGGTGGCATTAATTCTTTATATGCAGAGGTACACAGTGACAGAAATATTAATCAGCAGGTGGTACACGAGCTGGGAAACATGACTGTCCTGTCCACTAAAATGCTATGAGGCCACCTGCTTCAAACACCACATCCTCCATGACACTGATCCAGCACAACCCTCATACAATGTGTGCTGGCTATGTGTGTGTGACTGGCTGCATGTGACTGTGTGAGGGTGCAGGGTTTTTGTAGGCGGAGCAGGAGTTTTGTACTTCTGCAGGGGCCAGGGCTTAACACCGCCCCCATCCACTGCTGTTACTGCTGCTCTTCTAGGGAAAGCAAGACGGAATCCCTGCTTCCCCAACTTAGACTCCAAGGGGGAGCTGAGCAGGGGATTTGAGAAAGGGAGATGTAGGGGTTTGTAGATGGGTGGCAGGACAGGGTTTTGTATTATTTACAAAGTGTACAAATATGTCAATACATAAAAAAAGAAAACATTTTAAAAATGTTGTGGGTATTTTTTAGATTTTGGAGGGGGCTGGTTTGGCAGAAGGGGGGGTGCCAGAATCAGGATACGACCCGGGTGCCAAAAGCTCTAGGTAGCCCCTGCCCTACCAAAGCTGTAGTGCCTGCACAATGGTTGTGGAATCTGGTGGGAAGGGCACTCAGGGCAGACTCACAGAATGCTCAATGGGCAGCCCTGAAGACGCCCCCTATCTCTGCCTCTGCTTGCACTTTACAATAATTGTTGCAATGCATTTTCTGAGCATATATATGTGTAATGTCAGGCTTTCGGGAGAACCTCCCTTTCAAGTCTTAAGCATTTCTGATCAAAAATGACACATAAAATTCAAAGCAGCTGCGACCAGGCCCGTCACTCCAGGGGCAATGCCGCCCTGTTGACCCCGGCATTGTGGTGCGGCTCTAGCCGCACGGAACAACAGTCGGGGCTACATTCAAGGTGGCCCGTCGGGTGGCCCCAACAGCAATGCATTACTGGGGGCCGGTCAGCGCTGCGGCCGTCACTTTCTTCCAGCTAACAGAGCTGCGCGGTAGGAGAGCACCGGTAAAGGAGAGGAAGGAGTCAGAGTGGGAGCTCTGACTCCCATCAACCTGAAGCAGCCACCGGTTTACAGGGAAGTCACCCTCTTGCACTTAAAAGGTAGGAAACAGGAGGGTGACTAAATGTTTTTACAGTTTGCATGTGTTTGTGTGGTCTGTGTCTCTATGTATGTCTGCATGTGCATCTGTTTGCATATCTGTGTGTGTGTTTGTGTGTATCTGTATGTGTGTCTGTATGTGTATCTGTATGTCTCCATGTGTGTCTGTATGCGTATCTGTTTGTCTGTATATCTGTGTTTCTGTATGTGTGGCTGTCTGCATATGTATCTGTATGTATGCATGTGTGTCTGTATGTGTATCTGTCTGTCTCTGCCTGGGTACTGCAGTCTGCAGCTTCCGATCGTAGTGACAGGCTGTTACTGCGATTGATATTTACCAAGTGTCAGCCGATTTTTCAATCGGCTGACACATGGAGCTGCGGCATTTTCACTCTGCAGATCACGACGGGGGACATGTCTGGCCCCCCAGGCAGTTCCCCTGTGGTCAGTGACCGCGATCTGCAGAGTATGATCGCAGTGAGAGGCTGTCTCTGCAATCTGATCGCAGAGACAGCCTCTCACTGCGATCTAATCGTAGTGACAGTCTGTCACTGCGAGCAGAGTTACTATGTGTCAGCCTATTGGCTGACACATGTAACTACCGGCAGGATCCCCCTGCAGATCCCGCGATCTGCAGGAGGTGATCACAGTGACAGCCAGTCACTGTGATCACTGATCCTGTGTGTCAGCAAGTGATGTAAAATCACTGGCTGACACTGTCTCTGCCCCTCTCCTGTTAAAAATATAATATTATTTACAAATGAAATAAATTACAGTTACAAATAAAATATGCTTAGATCATATATATATTATATGGAAAAATTATTAATATTGTGAAATTAAAGAATAAAGAATAAAAAATATTATAAAAATAAATGAAAATTAAAATTTATATAAATAAATATAAGAATTAAAATTAAAATAAATATAAATACAATTTAATAAAAAATAAAATATAAAAGTAAAATTAAAAAAAATAAAATGAAATTAAAGATGACAAATTAAATCAAAATCCACATTTAGTCCACTGGATTGCAGGGTTTGCAGCCAGTGGATCCAAAAACCCTCTCTTTTCCATAATTTCATCATGATATCGCAGTCTCTTTTGTCCAAAGTCACCCTCTCAATTCCTACTGTGTCAGGAATTAATTCTGTTTTATCCAATCTATCCAAATATCTTGATATTTATTTACAACCTGCAGTGAAATGTATGAAATCATATTTAAAGGATTCAATGACGTTGCTTCTTAGTTACATGCGATGTGCAATCTTTATATACAATCATTCCCCACGATAAACGATGTTTAGCAGATGAGAATATTTTAAGGGCCGAAAACAAAATCACAGATCAACAAATAAATTTTATCATTCAGGGTATCAATATAATTTTAAATAATTATTAATTTGGGTTTTTAGATGCTTTTTATCTTCAGAAACAAGGAAATGCTATGGGGACCAGGGTTATACCAACCTTTTTATGGCAGAATGGGAGTCTCAAGCCGTTCTGGGTTGGCATGATTGACAGGCAAACCTGGTCACATATTTCAGATATATTGATGATTTGTTTTTTATTTGGGATGGTACTGAAGTTTCTCTTAACCAGTTTTTACAATATTTAAATCGGAACAACAGTGGTATTATTTTAACCTGGGAATATAGTCAATCTCTTATTCATTTTTTAGATTTAGAATTTTTTATTCAGAATAATACAATAAACACAAAGACCTTTTTCAAAAATGTGTCTACTAACAACATGATTGACATGTCCAGTTGCCACTATAAACCTTGGCTTCATGGCATACCCAAAAGTCAGTTCCTCCGTCTTCGAAGGAGCTGCTCTCTTACTCAGGACTTTGAATCACAATCTTAGATGTTATTAAATTAATTTTCCCAAAAGAATTACACCAAAAATATTAGTGAAACAAACAGATCAGACCTTCTGGTATATAGAGATAAGAAAAACACAAAGAATTCCCCATCATTGTCAATTCTTTTTGACTTCAATAACAATAGCAATGTTATGAAGAAGATCATTAATAAACATTGGCATATATTAAAACAGGATGAAATTTTAGCTGGAATAATTAGCGACAAACCACATATTATATTTAGAGGTGCTCCCAGCTTCAAATCCATCCTGACAAAAAATTATACCAAGCAAAATCTCCCAAGCTCCTCCACCTTTTTAACCAAACCTAAAGGTTTTTTTAAATGTAACAGATATGTAGAGAAAAGCACAAATAAGGGTGCGCCTAAGACAAGTAGAATGAATGTATAAAAATATGTATCAGAGAGTCCAAGCAGCGATACCTAGAAAGTCCGAATATAAATAATCCACATATGCAGGAGGTAGTCCTAGTGCTACATAAAATGGTATGTGAAGTCCCAGATGTATATCCGCAGCTTCAAAATGGATATGTGAAGGTAACAGAAGACAAGGGAAACTCCAATGGTATAGTATGAACGGTAAATAATATTGTATATAGAATAGTAGAACTACTCACAATATTCAGAGCTTAAATCCAGCTCTGGTGTAAATGGCACGTAGTGGAATAATCCCCACTCAAGGATATACGGTGCTCCTCTTTTGTTCTTTAGCAGAGTACTTTGGTGGAGTAGTCCAGCTCGAGGTAAAAGAATAAAATATAGTGCTCACTGTATAGTTGATAAAATGTAAAAACAGAATAAAATATACTCACGGTATATAGAGCAGACGTACTGCTCGGTGGATGGCGTATGGGTGGTATAATCCCCACCTTAGGATTCTTGGTACTCCAATATGGACAAAAAGGTAGTAGTAGTCAGGTCTGAATAAAATAAACTTGCAAATAGTAAAATAATAAAATTATACTAAAAGAAGGTAATATAATACTAAGGTGGAAAGAGGAATGTGGCAACCAAATGTATAATAGCCAAATATTCCTTTATTAACACTTAGATTATATAAAAAGTTCCTATACGCGTTTCGCCACAATAGGCTTCATCAAGTAGAAACTTATAAAAAGAGACAAAAAACTATACCAAGCAAAATCCCCAAAGCTCCTCCACCTTTTTAACCAAACCTAAAGGTTTTTTTAAATGTAACAGATATGTAGTCTGCAAACGCACGGGTGACACTATTAGATCAAAAACTACCTCATTTAAATCATCAATCACACAGAAAATATACCATATAAAACATTTTATTCACTGTAATACAAAAAATTTAATTTATTTATTGGAGTGCCCGTGTGGGCTCCAATATGTTGGAATGACTACCAGAGATTTAAAAACCAGACTGGCAGTAAACTGCCGCAATATTTTTAAAAAGGTTATGTAAACCATTTGGTATCGAAACATTTAAAACATGGAAAAGACCCCAAAAATCTTAAGTGTATTGGCAAAGACATATGTAATGTCCCATGGAGAGGTGGAGATATCAAAAAAGTTTTAGGGAAAAATGAAATGGAGTGTGTTTACAATTTAAAGACTCTTGCCCCACAAGGTCTTAATATAGACTTTGATCTTTTTAACTTTTTATAATACCACCTCTTTATTAATACTTAGCACAGTCCTTGTTTATTATTATTTAATTTTTTTTTGGTCTCTTTCAATGTATATAGCAATCATAGGTGGACTTTTGCTATATTTATATGCTTTATTTTTGCCCCCTGTGGTCTTTCAGTTTCCTTGGTGCCTGCACTCCTTCTGGGTTTTGAACTTGTGGCCCGTCGGGAGTGTGTGCGTCTGTGCCATCTGACCGTGCATTGGGAAAACAGTTCCAGGCATTTGACGACCAAGTACCGCTGCCTGCATTTGGGAGACAAAATGTACTGGACTGTGTGTGTTCGGTTATATGAATGGTGGCTACCCAGGGAAAGTACTCAAGTTAATCCTTTAATTGCGCTTAACAGCCAGGGGTGATCGGTGTTCTGAGTCAATAAACGGGGGGACCACACACGCTACGTTTGGTTCCCGAATGAGGGAATAAGGTTGCAGTTTTTTGAGTACCTACACCATTGCCATGCATATCTTTTTGATGGCGGTGTAGATTACTTCATGGGGTAGGAGTTTTCTGCTTAAGTAAGTTACAGGATGTTCTCCGCCATCAGCTCTGACTTATCTCAGTATTGCTCCCATTCCATACATAGAAGCATCTGTATGGACAAGAAAATGTTTAGTTGGAACTGAAGCAGCCAATATAGGAGCATTCACAACAGCTTCTTTCAGTTGTTGGAATGCCTGCTCACACTCTGGGGCCCAAACTACCTGCCTAGGAAGGTTCTTGTGGGTTAGGTCAGTGAGAGGTTTAGCTAGGGCACTGTAGTTGGGTACAATTTTTTGTTAGTACGCTGCTTTCCCTATTAGCCAGAACTTGGGTCTTAGCACGGGGGTGGGCCACTGGGCTACAACTTCAACCTTGGCGGGTTCAGGTTTCTGTTGTCCGCTTCTTACTCTGTGGCCAAGGGACTGTACTGTTTCTTTCCCAGGAGCCTTTGTGTTTAAGAGATAATTGAGATCCGATTAGGATAACTCAATTATCTCTCAAATACAGAAACATGCATATATTATTAAAATACCCCCAAAAATACATGAAAACAATACAGGAACCCCACACAAATCATATTCCTGAATAGCCCTGATCTGAGCCCACAACATATCCAAAAAGCACTCAGATTTAGTAGAACGAAAGTTATGTTCGAACAAAGTTTTGACCAACCCTTCTATGAGGATTGGGCAGGATGGCCGGTCGGATTTTGGGGGTTCCTGTAAGAACACCGATGAATGCTTCTCCTGGCTGCTATGGAGCAAATTTTTACCCTGTTCGGTAGATCCTATCTCCCGAACGCTGTTCATCTAGTTGGTCGGGAAGTGGGACTGGCAGCGGTACCATCTTTGCCCGGGCTCGCTAAGATGCGAAGCCAAAAACTGTTCCAGGCGTTCGACAACCAAGTACCGCTGCCTGCGTTCGGCAGACAAAATGGCCACCATGCACTGGACCACGTGTTCTGAGTTAATAAAGGTTCCCGAATAGGGGAATATGGCTCTGTTCGGTAAAATCCAATATTAGTTCGGGCAACCCCAGAAAATTGTACTAGGTCCGCCACATATACCCCTCCCTCGAAGCAATGCACTCCAGCTCTTGAATTAAATGTTTTGTATCTTTAAGATACGATTTGGCTGACTGTGCGTACTTCTGGTGGAAGGAGTCGATATATTCCGACCACCATGATGTCAGGGAATCTATTCCACTAATGATGGATTGACAGAGTGGCGAGGTGTGAGAGGACCTACTAGAGAGGAAAATCAGTCTGGCAGCGGCATTCATTACAGACTGTAGCGGGGCGATATGACTTTTGGGAAGACCAAACAGGAGAGGGTCACAATAATCCATGCGGGAAATTACTAGAGCATGGACAAGCTCCTTGGTAGCATCTTTTGTAAGAAAGGGGTGGATGCGGGCTATGTTTTTAAGTTGGAATCTATAGGATTTGGAAACAAACTGGTTGTGAGGCTCAAAGGTGAGGCCAGAGTCAAGTATGACGCCAAGACAGCGTGCTTGCAAGGATGGACTTATGTGGATACCACTGACTTGAAGGGAGAGCGAGAGAGGAGGATCAGTATTAGGAGGAGGAAAGACAAGGAGTTCAGTTTTAGAGAGATTGAGTTTCAGAAAGCGGGAGGACATCCAGTCAGAGATGGAAGAATGGCAAGCAGTGATACGTTGCAGGATGGCAGGCGAGAGGAGAGATATTTTGGGAGAGGAGAGATATATTTGGGTGTCATCAGTGTACAGGTGGTAGTGGAATCCAAAAGCGGCAATAAGTTTGCCAAGAGAGGCAGTATAAAGAGAAAATAGAAGGGGACCAAGGACAGAGCCTTGGGGATCTCCAACCGAGACAGGATGAGGGGAGGAGGTATCCTTGGAAAAGGAGACACTGAATGAGCGTTGGGAGAGATAAGAGGAAACCCACGAGAGGACAGAGTCACAGAGGAGGAGAGCAATGGTGTCAAAGGCAGCAGAGAGGTCAAGAAGAATTAATATGGAGTAGTGGCATTTGGATTTAGCTGCAATTAGGTCATTAGTAACTTTGATAAGAGCAGTCTCAGTAGAGTGGAGAGGGCCGAAGCCAGACTGAAGAGGGTCAAGGAGAGAGTTGGAATTGAGTAAGCGAGACATACAGGTAAAGACAAGTCTTTCCAGAATCTTTGAGGAAAAAGGGAGCATGGATATGCGACGATAGTTAGAGGGAGAGGACGAGTCAAGAGATTTTTTTTCAGGATAGGTACTACAGTGGCATGTTTAAGGTCAGCAGGGTTAACGCCAGAAGAGAGAGCAGTTGAAGATGTGTGTTAGGGAAGGCACAAGACAAGGGGAGAGTGTCACGTATTTATCCATACATAAAAATGTAGTTAATGGCATTTACTGTCCTGACAGGAAAAGTTGTGCCGAGCAACATTACTTTTGGGGTCAAAGGCAGGTCATGGTCAATCCACAGGAGGGTTTAGCTGAGCAGCAATCATGCACACCTGGTAATTGCCTTTGGGGTCAAAGGCCGGTTACAACCATTTGGATCCAGAGGAGGAGTATTTAAACCCAACTCTCCTCTTACTCATTGCCCTGTCATGGTTTCATGCCTATGGTTATCCGAGAGTGCGTTACTGATCTTGATTTTCTGGTATTTGACTTTGGCTTTGTTTTGACTTCCCTGATATCTGGTATCCTTGACTTTTGGCTTTCCATCATCTTTGTGTCTGATTCTGTGTCCTGACCTCGGCTAGTATTTTGACTATTCTTGGAGACATTAAGTCTGGCCGTTCTGAGGTCCGGTTATACGTTATCCTTAGTCCTAGGTGTGACACACGACTACATGCTGGATCAACTTGTAATCTTGACAGAGAGAGATCTGATGAGGTGAGATAGGACAGAATCAAGCGGGCAAGTGGTGGGGCGAGAGGAAAGGAGACGTTTTTAAAGATCATAAAACTTCAATCTCCTTTATAGTTAAGTTAAAATGTTTATTTTTAGAATTGAATTGACTAAATATTCACCATTTTCAGTAATGCCTCTATTTGGCTTCTTTTGGACAAAATGTTGATTTGGATTTAAACTTCACCGGAGTTCTACTTATCAATGGATTTTGTTGAGTATTAACTAAATTTTCCTTTAAGAGGTCATTTTGGAGCAAATTTATTTATATCTTTAAAGAGATTAAAAGGATTAGCACTTTGACTGGGTGCATATTTTAAACCCTTTCTTAGAACTTGGATTTCTTCTAAACTTAAAATAGCATTGGAGATCAGGAAAATACCTGCCTCCCTTGCTATTAGTTTATTGTGATTTCCGTCCTTTCCTCACTTGTTCTCCTTCTCCTGCCAGAGCAATCTAATACCCTAATGGCGCAAACCTGTTGGTCAGGGCTAATTTGAGGAGTTTTGGGGGAAAGAACTCTCTTATTTCTTTTTTCTATGAATTTGGTCTCCTCTCTAAAAAAACATTATTTTCCCCCTGAGATTTAGAAATAAACTCTCCTTGATTTTCATTATTTTCTCTCATTTGTCTAGTAAAAGCAAAAAAAAAGTAACAAACTAAAAAGTATATGGCAAAAAGGTATAATAAAATAGCCAAAAATACTTTTTTAGTAAAATACAGAATAAAACCCCAACATGTTTCACCCTCTTGGGGCTTTTTCAAGTGGATAAATTAATTATTTTTTTCTTAATGTTTTCATGCTTGTAAGATATCATAAGTAATAAATGACACAACAGCATCAATCAAACATGGGTACATACATTTCGTGGGAGACAATTGTGCCATGGTGGAAAGGCACTTTTTTATATATATATACATATATAGGGGGGGAGGGAGGATGGCAGGTAATATGCCTTGTTTGGGTAGCATTTTATACATATTGCAATTGGCAATGACAAATCAGGTAGCCAACTTTAACCTAATGAGTGAAATCGCAACAGCTAGAGATAAAATGAAAAAAAAAATAGAGTAAAATAAAAGTAAGGATATGTTAAACAGGTGTTGTGTATTTTGGCATATGAGTGGGGTAAGTCCCTGGAGAAGTCCTTCTCCCCTCTAGGGTCTTGTGTGGCATGTTCACTTCAGACTTTGTCCACTACTGCGCGGCGAGTAAAATTAGCGACTCGGGATACATCCCAGGTCCAGCCATGGCTTCGGTGGACGGGATGAGGCCCAGCGCCAGCAAGAAGACAATGGACTCTGTCATGGAGGTGAGTTAGTGGGACCATCTGTTCTTGAGAGCCGTCAATGTGTGGGAAGGACCCAATCTTTAGTAAATGCTGTCAGATCGTAGAGTTTTCATAACCTGGGCATAGGTGTCAGGAACGTTGGGGATCCTACACGCAGAATGCAAATACTAGTAATGTATACCAGAATTTAGGATGGCCGGACTAACACTACACACACAAACAATAGTCAAATAGCATGCCAAGGTCAGGAGTACCAAAATTCAGGATCAACAATAATGCAATAGCCGAGGTCAAAGGAACACAGAAGGAGGAATACAAAAATACCAATACGGAATGCGCGCTCTTGAGTCAAACAAGAACCACAACAGGGTAATGAGTCTCTCCCTGGTTTCTCCTTAAATACCAGGTTCACTTAGTTAGGTAACCATGCCCTCAAAATGTTCTCGTTCGAACACCTTGGTGGACCATGGCATTCTTAATGTCATGACGTCGGCTCTTATTAGCTGCGTCTTAAAAACGATATTGCGGCTTGTGTGAGAATCGCTAGGGACAAGCTGAAAGTTAGATGAAGTGTCACCAGTCCCCTGCAGTGAGATTCCAGCCTGTGACATGCTCCTGACTGATACATAAGGTAACCTGACAATAGGATCTCCTCCAGCCCAGGGTGGATCTGCAGAGATCCTGCAGGAATTGAAGTTGCATCTCCTTGGAGGTGCATGGTGTTTTTCCTCTTAAGGCTTCTAGCACTGCTGCTTTATCCCTGAATAGAGGAAAGTGGAGCAGTACATCTCGTAGGGCCTCAGTCGGAGCCCTGGTCAATTTTGGCAGATGAAAGCAGTAATTCAGTTATATGCCTGAACATTTAGAACACTGAGGTGGAAATTACTATGTAGCAATTAGGCTTAACAAGCCCTAAGGTGGTCTACGGTTCGTGCGGCTGTTCGGTTCCCGAACCACACATAGTTCAAATACACAAACGGAGAATTTAACATTATATTTCACAGGGTCCATAGTCTGTGGGCAGGAGGCTGACAAGCAGGCTCCTCCAGGAGCTCATGGCAAACTCATGTAAAAAGTCACATATCTTCCCCCTCCCGGGGAGACTATCCAGACCCCAGACCTCAAATCGGTCTGGGTCTGTGATAGTCTAGCAGCCTTTCCCAAAAGGCGTTGCTGTCCAGACAGCCTCCTGCCACAAGTGCCCATTTGTACCTCCAGTGTTATGTGGGGAAACAACCTGGATGCACTTCCCCCTGGTTGGCCAAATACTCGCTGGTGATAGAGTGCGCAGTTCCCCTCTCTAGGGGGTAACTCTTTCTGCTGGGGAGAGGGACCAGCTGTCCCTTCTCCCTGTAACCAATACTGCTGCTGGGATGAGACACTTTACTTTCCCTGGACCTCACCTATGAAGCCCTCCCTGCTCAATGGGCTGGTAGAGCAGAGGCCAGCTGCGCTCTGCCCTGATGGCAGCTCTTCTGCTGGAAGGAGGTCAGTAGAGGTCGTAGTTCCCTCTCCTGCACCTGGAACATGGTTGGGAATGGACAGTTGGGCATCTGGGCAGGCTGCCCAGCATCTCTGTAGGGCTGGTGCAGAGACCTCGGTCCCATCTGCACCATCCATGCCAGGGGGCCAGTCTCTGGATGACAGCCCCAGCTGCTGGGGTGTGGGACCGACTGTCTCCACTCCCTGTATCTTTCCCTGTGGTGGAGGAGTGGGACTGACTGTCACCTTTAAAGGTGTCTCTGGCTGCCGCTAGGGAGTGAGACCGACTGTCCTCAATCCTATTATAGGATCCAGCCGCTGGGGAGAGAGGACGATACGCTCCTCTCCCTGTGGTGCATACTGTCCCTGGGGAGTGAGACTGGTTGTCTCCACTCCCAATAACTCACCCTGCCGCTGGGGAGTGAGATTGACCGTCTCTACTCCCTGTAACTCTGTCTGCCACTGGGGAGAGAGGGCGATAAGCTCCTCTCCCTGTGAGGCATACTGCCACTGGGGAGTGAGACCAGTTGTCTCCACTCCCAAAAACTTGCTCGCTGCCTGGGAGTGAGACCGACTGTCTCCTCTCCCAATAATACACTCTGCCACTGGGGAGGAAGGATGACACACTTCTTTCCCAATAACTCACTCGACCGTTGGGGAGGGGTACCGACTATCCCCACTCCTAACATCTCCATCTGTGGTTGGAGATCTGGGCAGGTCTTATCTCCACCTGCCAACTGGGGGTCTTCCCAGGACCAGTCGATAAGGTCTCTTATCTCTGGGGCTGGTTGGGAAGTAGGTGGTACAGTACCCAGGTCTCCTGATGATAGGCTTAGCTGCTGGGGAGAAGGGACGAAACTCAATGCTCCTGGTGGTATACAGTCCATAAGCCCCATCATGTCGGAGACAGGTGGTGTTACACTTTGGAGCAAGCGAGCATAGTTTGAGCTCACTCTCCAGGTTAACCAGGTAGGACAAATACTGTTGCAATTCTGCCACCAAGGTAAACCCCAAGCTGACTTCCCGCTTGTCGCGGTTACACCCATAGCGGGTACTGTCTAGGTTTTCAAACCCCAGAGGGTCCTCAAAAGCCTCCCACAACAAACCAGGGCCATCGTAGTCCTTTCCCTCGGGGAGCTGCCAGGGAAAAAGCCCTGGGTAGAGGTGGCCTTGATGCAACCTCAAGGCCCGGTAGGATTCATTCAACCATAACTCGATTTTGACCAACCGCTCCATTTCTGTTACCCACTCCTCTAGGGGCTGCTCTCCAAGAAACGGTACCCATAGGTTGAACTGGTACCATCGGCGTTGGTTACAATTTGGGACAATTTCTCCTAGGATCCCCACCCAGAGTTCGGTTCAGCGTCACCCTCCATTCTGTCTCTTTTTCCCTTGAGAAAGGGTATTCCAAGCTGCGCCGAACTTCCTGTAACTGATGCATACTGCCTGATAGAACTTGCCTCCCATCTCGGAAGTAGTGCTGGTTTCGCATGGCTAGGAAGCCATCCCACCGCTGCCACTAATGTAACGGAGCTCCCTGTACCCCTGGCTGGGTACCTCTGCCAAGGGCCACTTCCTAGCTAGAACAGGGGACAAACCGAAACACTTCTGCCAACGGTCGCCGTGGCTTGACTGGGGCCCTGGAACCGCTCCTTCCTGTAGTCGAATGGGGAATTTGCTCCTTACAAGGATTTTCCTTGTTGAATCCCCTGCAAGCTGGAACAGAGGATCCTGGGATTCAACCCCCATTTGTCTGTGTTGAAGACCCCTTGCATGGGGCTATGCATAAAAGCAATGTGTGGCTCAATAAAATTGTGTTGTACTCCCAGATCTCTGTCTCGTCCAGCTACTGGTGGGAAATGGGTTTCTTACTATTCTAAGTGGTTCCTGAGTGGCTGAAGGAAGGTGCTAGCGGAGGTAACCGGTTAGGCTACCTGGGATCCGCTACAATAGTGAATTATGTAATACAATTGAAGCCCTCGATTGTTACATTATAAAAAAGTATCCAGTAGTTCATGTAAGCCAATGAGTATGACTAGCAACTAGATGTCAGTAGTGAGCTTATTAGCTTAGTCATGTTCAACAATATTTTACCAATATGTACAGAATGATGAATGAATGAAAGTTGTTATATTACATGAAAGAATCAGTCTGTAATATAATGAATTTAAATAAATAGGTGATTATATGTTACTAAACGAGTATATATAAGGCTACCATTGTTACCTATAGTTTACTACTGTAATATTTTGTACTTGTAGTTACATGTAGTTATTAATAATCTGGCTGATAGAATGTGATTGGCAAATACTTAAATTGTATACAACAAATGTTTATTCTGCTCTACCACTCCTCCCCCTGCTTGCCACCACTAACTGTAAATTCCTTTACATAACTGTATCTCTACTCCTTCTTAAGCCCAATTCTCTTCAATTCTATTCGGCTCTACCCACTCTGGTTCCTTCCAACTATATAGCATGCTCTTTTAGCTATTTGGAACCACAGTCAATCACCTCCTCATTGCCTTCACATGTTATCAGTTACTGCAATTACACGATTAATTCTCTCTGCCATCACCTCCAAATTCCTCTGCTACCTCATCTTTCCATTTTAACCTTTAGATTGTAAGCTCATAGGCAGGGCCCTCTACCGTTTGTAGGGTCTGTTTATACTGTATTTTCTTTTCCCCCAATTGTACAGCCCTGCTTAATATGTTGGCGCTTTATAAATGCCAGTAATAATAATAATATTAATAATAGCTCCTTACCTACGCAGTAAGTAAGGAACTAACTACTTGGATGTATAGTTCATAGAAAGGGAGTAAATTAATCAGTCACTTCCACCCAAAAACAGATGAGACTCTAAGATCTCTATTAGTCTCTCATAATCACATCGTGGTAAATCATTCACACACCTAACTAGTATGTGTGGACAGAACAACAGAAAGAATAGCTTTCTGCTTTAGCTTAGCACATAGTTCTGTACATAGTGTTAAAATATCATTTAGCATGAGTCTAGGCATATACGCTCGCTACTGACATCTAGTGGTTAGTAATATATTTTAAATCTTTGCTCTTAGGCTTACATGAATTACCAAATACTTTTATTAAAATGTAGCAATCAATGGGTTACAATTGTACTATATAATTCACAATTAACTATTTATTTAGAAGCAATTCTGTTTTCAGACCACCCTTAGGCATTTTCTAGTAAATAATATAGGTTTTGACCATTTTGGGATTATTAACTAAAATGTTGATGTAACAAGTGATGTCTTTTCACCCATGGTTTTATTAGTCTAGCTATAATTGTGGATACGAATTTCCCTAACTACTATAGCATAAGCCACACCCTAGTGAACAATTAATGTAAAATATATATTAAGTTTTAGATTCACTCAATAGATTTAAACAATTGGGTGCTTAAATATTGAATTTAAATATATATATATATCTCATTAAAGGTTATATTTTAGTTTTGATTTCAAAGTGAATTTCAAATTTAAAGCCAGAGTAGTGTAACTGAAAGCATTGCAGACTTAGAGATTCTTTTTTTCCATTTCTGCTATTTTGACCTTGCATTTGAATTTTACTTTGAATTCACTTTGTAGTCTCACTTTATTAATTAACCCAGAGGTGTAACTAGAAACCAGGGGACCCCTGTGTGAAAATTGTCATGAGCTCCTCCCCCTCCCCCCCAACACATGCAGACAAACAGATACACATGCAGACACACACATTCACACAGAGACCCATACATACAGACAAACACATACACACAGATATGTAGACACACAGACACAGACATACAAACACATACACACACACATACACATACATACAGACACACATACACTAACACACACATGTAAGATATTTTAGTCACCCTCTTGTTTTCTACCTTTTAGGTGCAGGAGGGTGACTTTCCCTGGGGTCCAGTGGTGGCACAGGCTAATGGGAGTCAGAGTTCCCAGGACAGTCACTTCCTTACAGCCTCTGACTTCATCACAGGGGGCCCGGTCATGCTGTTAAAGCACCGCAGCACTGACCGGGCCTCCTGGTAATACTTTGCCATCAGGTGGCCCTAACAGCATGGGCCAACCGATGGACCCCTTCAATGCGGCCTCGGTGGTTCTGTCACACGGGCCGGGGCCACAACACATGGCGGCGGTCACAGGGGTTCACAGGGCGGTTGGGCCCCTTGGAGTAACAGGCCCAGTCGCAGCTGCAACCCTAGTGACCGCGGTAGTTCCGCCACTGGATTAACCCTATCTGAATTCATTTTTGAATTCCCCAATATTATCACACCCCTGTCTATTTTTACTAAAATACTTTAGGTCTAATTTAGCTCACAGATATTGTAGCATTTCAGCTTGCTTGATAGACAATCTATATTTTAAATGGACGCTTTAGGCACCAAAACAGCATTTTATTAATGCTCCTGTAGTGTCACTTTTCAATTCTCATTTAGGAGTTTCATTAGGAGATTCATTTTCAGAGCTATTCAATAAAGTGAGAATTCAAAATTAATAGAAAGTGAATTTCAAATTTAAGGCAAAAGTAGCTAAACTTATAAACATATTTTTTTTTTCCATTTTGGTTATTTTTAACTTAAATTGGAAATTCACTTTCAATTCTGACTTTTTATTAAATAACCCTGTTTGTTTATGTAGCCCTAGCTATGACTCCCACAGCATCCATGAAAAAGTTAATTCTAAACAGATCTTATAGCTCACTGTGTTTACTTTAGAACTTTTATTTTCTGATCTGTTAATTGACGTTTATTCAAATACTGGAGGCTGCTGAAGGCTTTAGCTGGCAATTAACAGATCAGGAGATAAAACAATTAAATAAATAAACTGTGCTACAAGGACAGTTTAACAATAATAAAACAACAGACATGCTGTGATGAAGCGATTGATGCAGGGCTTCTTCATTAACAAGGGATACAACTAAATAGAATTTAATGTTTATATAATTAATAATACATTTCTAATATTTTAAAGGAAGTATACATTTTGATTTCCCTAGACTTTAAATAGATGGCTACTAATTTTGCAAGTAGAAATGTTTCTCAAAATAGTATAACTTTACACATTTAATATAGTCTACACTTCTATTGTGAAATATTTTGGAGTAGCAGTATAAATTTTTTATTTTTATTAACTCAATGGGCTGATACAAGAATATTTTTTTAATTTAAATAGAACTTTTTCATATGTTTTCTATGTTATGTTATTATTTATATAACGCCAACAAATTCCGCAGCGCTTTACAGTGGATGGACGAACAAAAATGTAGTTGGAACCAGACAAGTTGGACACACAGGAACAGAGGGGTTGAGGGCCCTGCTCAATGAGCTTGCATGCTAGAGGGAGTGGGTTAAAGTGACACAAAAGTTAAGAATAGTATTAGACTAATGACAGTTGCAAGAGAGGAATCAGTCAGGAGCTAGTAACAGCTTAATTGATTCGCTTTTATGAAGAAGTAGGTTTTTAATGATTTTTTTAAAGGAGTGGAGAATGGGTGAGCATCTAACGGAGGAGGGAAGTGAGTTCCACAGGAACGGTGCAGCCCTCGAGAAGTCTTGAAGATGAGCATCAGAGGTGGGAGTACGGACAGAAGATAGACATACGTCTTCAGCAGAGCGTAAGGGCCTAGACGGGAAATACTTGTGTATTAGGGAGGATAGATAGGTGGGAGCAGCATTATGTAGAGATTTGAAAACAAGAACCAGAATTTTAAATTGAGCCCTATATCTTACATGAAGCCAATGTAGGGACTGACAGCAGGGTGAGGCATGGGCGGTGCGGGCAGACAGGAAGATGAGCCTCACCGCCGCATTCATTATGGACTGTAACGGTGCAAGTTGGGAGCACGTAAGACCACTGAGAAGCAGATTACAGTAGTCAAGGCGAGAAAGGACTGTAGAATGGACCAGCACCTTAGTAGCACCTGGCGTTAAGTAGGGTCGAATGCACGCAATGTTTTTGAGATAGAAGCGGTAGGATTTGGCGATAGACTGGGCATGAAGGAGAGGTCGGAGTCAAAGAGAACACCTAGGCAGTGAGCCTGCGTGGTGGAGATGATGTTAGAACCGTTGACTTGGAGGGAGATAGACACAGAAGTAGCAACAATTCGGGGAGAAAGACCAGAATTTCAGTTTTGGTCAAGTTGAGTTTAAGGAAGTGGGCTGCCATCCAGTTAGAAACAGGAGAGAGGCAGTCAGAGACACTAGTCAAGAGGGACAGGGAGAGATCAGGAGAGGATATATAGATTTGCGTGTCATCTGCATAGAAATGATATTGGAAGCCAAAGGAGCTAATAAGTTTACCAAGGGAGGCAGTATAGATGGAGAACAGTAGGGGACCAAGGACTGAACCTTGGGGAACACCAACAGAGAGGAGTTGGAGAGAAGAAGCAAAGCCAGGGAAAGAAACACTGAAAGAGTGCTGGGAGAGGTAGGAGAAGCACCAGGAGAGAGCTTGTAGACAGATATGGCGAGGATGAGAAAAAGCTGTTGATGATCAACACTGTCAAAAGCCGCAGAAAGGTCAAGGAGAATTAGAGTAGGGACCACGTGATTTTGCAGCAAGTAGATCATTAGATACTTTGACCGGTGCCATTTCCATAGAGTGCTTAGCGCGGAAACCAGACTGAAGCGTGTCTAGCAGAGAGTTGGACTTGAGGAAGTCTGTCAATCTCACAAACACAACTTTTTCAAGGATCTTGGACGCAAAAAGTAGTAGTGAGATAGGACGGTAGTTGGACAGGGAGTTAGGGTTAAGGTTGGGCTTCTTTAGAATTGGGGTTACAGTTGCATGTTTGAAGGAAGATGGAAATATACCAGAGGAGAGAGAAAGATTGAGAATTTTAGTGAGAGGTAGAGAGGTGGTGGGGCGGGAGGACTGGAGCAGAGCAGAAACCTCTTCCACTGTAGCGGGTGCAAATTAACATAGAACAGCAGAGGGAGTGAGGTTAGGGGAAGTATGGACGTATTGTAAGGGGAAGAAGAAAGAGGAGAAATCTCTTCCCTGATTGTAGAGATCTTGTCAGTGAAGTGAGTTGCAAAGTCTGAGGCGGTCAAGTTAGTAGATGGAGGAGGAACAATAGGGCAAAGAAGAGAGTTAAATGTGTGAAGTAGTCGTTTGGGTTCGCGGGAGAGTGTGGTTATGAGGGTATTGAAGTAATTTACATTTGCAGAGGAAAGAGCCAAGCTGTATGAGTGCAGGAAAATAATTTTAGTGGAGAAAGTCAGATGCACAGTGAGACTTTCTCCAACAGCATTCAGCAGTTCTGGAGCATTTTTGGACATATTGAGTAAGCTTGGTGTGCCAAGGCTGTTGCTGGGGGCCCTTGCTGTGTTTAAATGTAAGAGGTGCCATGATGTCTAGTTGAGAGAAGAGGGTGGAATTGTAGAAGAGGGGGACAGTCAGTCCCAGTGCAAATAGTGTGAGTGAGTTTGAGATGAAAAAGTTGTGTATAACTGTCGATTTTAAATTACTGCAGATAGAGCGGGCGTTCCAAAGTGCACATTGAATGTTGGTAAATAAGGGATGGAATAATTGTGATGATTTTTTTCGGGGTTTCTTGTTTTCTTAGTGTGTGTAGAGAAGGTGAAGAGCCCTAGGTTGGGAGAGACATCACCAGCTGCTAGAAGCAAGAGGAGAGAAAGTGACAGGAGGGTTTTGTATGCATAAGGGTCTAGGATGAGTCAATTGTGGGTAGGAGTGAGAGAGTAGAAAATGAGTGCAAGGCATGAGATGAGAGAAGGGGGGAGTGTAGCAGAGAGGGACATATGTAAATGTGGATGGGGATGAGTGAAGTGGGTCTAAGGATACATTTTTATACTGAAGGAGAAGGAGGAAATAAAGAAGAGGAGAAGACAGATCATTGCTAAACTGGGAAAAAGTAAATTGGAAATAATTGGAATATCAAGAGCAGGTGAAGGTAGGGTAAAAATTAAGTTTTATGGGTTAAGAAAGTGCAGGAGTGCACTAATAAGAGGCAGTATATACACCTGTTATTTTTACTTGATATTATGTGATATTCAACCTGTGAAACATAAAACGATAAAACGATCCTTGTCTTAAATTACAGCTATGTGACAGCTGGTTCAAGTTTGTGTTCTGTGTCTATGGAAATACTGGCTTTATTAACCATTTCAATGCCACAAGGGGCTGTAGCAAGCATGCTGTTCATTGTGATGTAAGCTAAAGAAACCATTGATAAAGGCTGCTGTGGTTGAACATTGTCAGGATGCTGTGCTGTTCTCTTGTGCATGCTTTTTGAAGGGAACGCATTATGTAATGACCAGTTCAGTTGGATTATTTTTATATTTACATTATGCTATATTTGTGTATTTTTTTTCTGAGCGATAGATACATTTTACAATCTATATTGTCAATGACAGAATGGTTTAGTGCATTTTACATTGTTAGTACATTTGAATTGTAATAAAGATTTGATGTTGTCAAACTACAGTGCTTGTGGTTTATTTACTCTTTATCTCTTTCTTGTGTCAACTGGAGGGAGGGGGGTCTTCACAATTTGCTCCACTTCATATATTTGTATATGTATACAATTTTATACTTGGTGATGACTTTACTGAAATGTCTCTCTTTGTACTAATATAGATGTTCTAAGCACTTACATAGCTGAAACTAAATATATTTTGTTATTTCTCTGACAAACAAGATTGTCTGTGACTATCACCAGTCCCTTTACCTATGATAAAGGTGTTCTTCTGTTTAGATTTGTTGTTATGGAAATGTTTCTTTACTGTTACAGAGTGTATTTAAACAAAGAAATCTGCAGATCAGTTTAATATTAAATTTGATCATGAGAGCTTTGATTAGTTGAAAAGCAACAGGACTTTTCGCCCAAAAATGTTATTCTCTGAATTTCAAATTTCAGTGAATGAAAACCAGATTTAGAATAAAAGCATTACCCCAGCTGTAGTCACAATTTAAATCTAGTTTAACCTCAATTTTAAAGTTGGGGTTTTATGTCACTACAATTCAGTGTTTAGTGAATAAACCCCTCAAAGAGTAGAATTGTGGGCTACAATAGTGCATCTGAAAACTTGTTTTATTTCCTGGAGGTGAATTTCCTTATAAATATTATACCTTACTTATATTTTATATTTGTTATTTTATAATTACAAGTATCAGCTTATTCCACGGTGTTGTACAGTGAGCAAACAAAACAAATCACACAGTTACTTTATACCAAATAACCTCAGGACACAAACAAGAGGAGATAAAATAATCTTGCAATCTAGAGCAGGGGTGTCCAAATGGAAGTCCCCCACATGTTGTAGTCCTAAAAGTCCCATTCTGCAATGCAGCATTAAGGCCTCTTTAGCAACTCTGATCTACAGGAAAGGGGCACAGCTACATGAGAGGTTAACTGTATTGTACAGACAAGAGAATACTGTTTGTGTAGAGCTAACTAAACTGATTTACCCAAGCACTGTTAAAGTTGTGGCAAGATAGAACAGTGATAAAAATCCCATTAATTTAAGTAAAATTAGAAACTGGCAGGGATATTCCCTAATGTATGAGTTTTACATTTTAGGCCAAAACAGCCAGACTTAAACGTTGGGATTTTGTTACAATTCAACTATTTTGGCCTATAGCTAATTGTTATGGCTTATAAGCAATTACTTACAGTAAGTGTAAGTTACTGGACAATTTAATGAATTGGAAATGGATCTCAAATCTATAACTAAAAATATGGTAAACACTGGCAGTTTAATTGCCATTCCCCCAATAGAGAATATTGGTGAATTACTATTTAAATACAAGTAATACTCTGATGACAGAATCCAGCCTCTAATGTCAGCAATATAGCATCAAGCAATTTATCGAAACCATACCATTATTGAGTAAAGAGTAAATGTATATAGGATGTTATCATGCCCAATTATTTTTTTGTGCTAAAACAATTACATAGGTACGTCAAAATTTTTCTTGCTTTGTATAAAATGCTTCTATTAAAAAAAATTATATATAAATAAATTAAATATTATACTTACATAGCCATCAGTGCATTGACAAGCACAGTAATAATTATCATTTAATATTTTTCAATTTTTTTTTAACTTGGGGATTGAAGTTTGATTATTTAGTAGGTCACTTCATTAATCGAAGAATCTTCTAGTAAACTTTGCAGGTTAAGAAAACAAACAACAGAGTGATAGCATACTTTTGAAAGCATCCCAATCTTATAGCTTTTGATGATATTACCCATGGAAGCAGATCAGCGACAGATGTGCAAAGACTGATGCTGGGCTTTAATATGCTTCTTAAGTAACCAATGTATTTTTACATTCTAAATTAAACTATGCACTGAGTATTTTGCAAACTTGGGGGTGTAGCTTCGAAGTATTTGAAATAGAATATAATCACAAATCACCTGACAATTATGGTACAAATGTGTAACATGGGTCAAAACATGTTAAAATAAAGAAATATAGAAAATAACTACGTTATAATCGATCAATATACTCTGCTATTTTTTCTTCATTTCTCATGAGTCACATAGTGTTCTTAGAAAAAGTTTTAGAAGGTCAAGTGCTAGGTACATTTTCTTATGCACAGATAATATTTGTGTCACTCTTTACCCAATGAGTAAAGCATACTAGAAAAGGTTGTAAATTAATAGGAAAACAATACTCCAGGCTGAAGTTGAAGTGTATTTTTAATGCAAAATAAAATAAAATTTAAAAAAAATAATTAGTTTTTGTTGTGGAAATAAGGTCTGCACATATTTCCTAGTTGGAGAAAATGTCTATTTACTCATTTCACGATATATCACATGTAAAGCTAAGCACACATATTTTAATCAAGATGGCTGCTAGAAGCTTCTAACCTCTCCTTTTCCCCCCCCCCCCTTCCCCTTTTAACATCGACTAACTACCTCGTGCAGCAAGATGGCGCCGGGAAACCGTGGGAGACCCTCATGGTCCTGGTGACATCACCTACAGTAGGCAGAGCATTAGAGCAACCACTTAACACCTAACCAATTATTGATGTATTATTCCATGTTATCTCTGACAATGCTTATGATGTAATTTTGCTTTAAAAGGGACTTGCCGTCCCCTCTGAATAAACTTTCCTAAAGTTATTCTACAACCTGGAACCTGTGTCTGGTGTGAATTACTTCAGGGAGCGTGTACGCATTGTTTCATTGATTTGGCCAGGGGCAGATACACAAAGAAATAATCAATTCTTTGATTGATTTTTCCATTTCAATTGGCGCCCAACGTGGGGCCACCGGAGGGCCGGTTCGGAGGGCCGGAACCAACGGACCGGAGCGGACCTCCGGAAAGTGGGACAAGCGTAGCCTGATCACCTCCATAATACAGCCGTTGCCTGTGTTATTCTCCTGTTTTGTGTCGGTCTGTCTCCGAGTCCACTTCCGGCTTCCAGAAGGCTACTAGAGACAGGTAACTAACTCATCCGGTGTGCCTTTTTAAAGTGAACCTGTCGATTGTCTATCTGCCTCCTGTATACATAATATGTGTGTGTGTGCTCCTTCTTCAGATTTTATGTTAGCTTGACTGCCTAGCGGGCAGGGTACGCATTACAGCCAGTGGGGCTGGGATTTTATGTTAGCTTGACTGCCTAGCGGGCAGGGTACGCATTACAGCCGGTGGGGCTGGGATTTTATGTTAGCTTGACTGCCTAGCGGGCAGGGTACGCATTACAGCCGGTGGGGCTGGGATTTTATGTTAGCTTGACTGCCTAGCGGGCAGGGTACGCATTACAGCCGGTGGGGCTGGGATTTTATGTTAGCTTGACTGCCTAGCGGGCAGGGTACGCATTACAGCCAGTGGGGCTGGGATTTTATGTTGGCTTGACTGCCTAGCGGGCAGGGTACGCATTACAGCCGGTGGGGCTGGGATTTTATGTTGGCTTGACTGCCTAGCAGGCAGGGTATGCATTACAGCCGGTGGGGCTGGGATTTTGTTTGATTATTGCAGGATTTCATTGGTACTTGTGTTATAACGGGGCTGGGGATTGTTACATTGTGGATATTTGGTACCAGTGGTGTTAACATGTACATGGCCATTTTACTTTCTATCATCCTGTGGTTTTTGTTTAATTGTTGTTACAGTGTGGGTACCCTCGGTGTGTGTGTGTGTGTGTATTGTGTGGTTAGTTCTGGATTTTTGCAAATGTCTTCTCATTAGCGCAGCCACGTTCATCTTCTCCTTTGTTCTTTATCTTTCCTGTGCCTGTTGCCCAGAGCTGTGTTAGTCACCCACGCTCATTCGCTCCCGTCCGTGACCACCATCCCGGGTGGGCGGATCCCTGTGACTGGTCTACGTTTGGGGAAGACGCACGGGGCTCAAGTTCTCGTGGCAGTCGAGCACTGTAGACATTCTTTTTCTTTTTCCTCAGTACCTCCTCTATTTATCTGTCTTTACTACGTGACACGCCTTGACTATACAAGATGGGGCAGGAACACGCTAGACCTGCTAAGGGCTTGTTGGCTTGTGACATTGTAAAAGAAAGGGCAGGGGAGGATGCAATGTTGAAACTTAAAAAGATTGCTAAGGTGTGTGGCTTCCAAATGTTGCCCAGTGGAAGGTTACAGCCTGAGTTTTGGAGAAAGTTACTCATAGACAAGGAAGGTTTGTTGTTGGATAACGGACTCACAAAGGTTGCAGAGGCTTGGTATCGGGTAGCTAGAGGTTTGAAACGAGAGGGATGGGTCGAGGAAGAGTTGGAGTTTGAGGGGCAGATTGTATATGTTTACCATAGGAGTGCTAACAATGATGATGTTGTTTCTATTGTCCCACGACCACCGCCCTATGATGGCGCCCAGAGCGCAACAGTAAACTCCCACCCTGCTTCCCCAGTCACAGTGCAGACCCCACCCCCCGGGGGTGTTCCTTCAGCTCCCACCCCCCTTTGCCCCGTACTTGGTGCAGATGGTGCTTACTATTTCCCGATGCCACTCCACTCGTTTCCACCCACTCCCATGCATCAACCCTCCTGTGGCCCCGCCTCCTCCCCCGTCATGTCTGTTGAAGCCCCCTCACCTCCCTAGCTACCTCTCCCTGTGCCTGTACCCACTCCAACTCCTCGTCAGGACCCCATCCCAACTATTCCTGTTTCGCCTATCGAAGCTCCCTCCTCTCCTTCCTCACCCTCTCTCTCCACATCGAGTACCCCATCCCTAGTGACACCCGCTCCCTCACTCTCCTTATCTGGTCCCCCGACCCTTGCCCGTTCCACTGATCCCGTTTCTCCGGACCCCTGCCTCCCTCCGGACCCTCCTTCTCCCGTACCCCCGGACCCAGACCTCTCCTCCTTCCTCGCTGGCCTTTCGAAGGCGCTTGCCCAGCCCGTTAATCCTAGCCCCCTCGCCCCTGCTCCCTTATGCTCAGACGCCCCTCTCACCCTCCAGGACCCTCCCGCTAACCACGCAGTGTTACCTCCTCCCGAAGTCCCGGCCCCCTCTACCTCGTTGTCCCCTCCTCCCTCGGCTGATTTGCCGTCCCTAATCTCTGCCCTCACCGCCCTGACCCAACCCCCCGTTACCACCCCTTCTCCAGTGTTACCTCCTCCCGAAGTCCCAGCCCCCTCTACCTCGTTGTCCCCTCCTCCCTCGGCTGATTTGCCGTCCCTAATCTCTGCCCTCACCGCCCTGACCCAACCCCCCGTTACCACCCCTTCTCCAGTGTTACCTCCTCCCGAAGTCCCAGCCCCCTCTACCTCGTTGTCCCCTCCTCCCTCGGCTGATTTGCCGTCCCTAATCTCTGCCCTCACCGCCCTGACCCAACCCCCCGTTACCACCCCTTCTCCAGTGTTACCTCCTCCCGAAATCCCGGCCCCTTCTACCTCGTTGTCCCCTCCTCACCCGTCTGGTTTGCTGTCCCAACCCTCCACCCACGTTATTACGACACAGCCCCCTACCCCCATCCTCCCAACCCCTCCCCCGGTGACCTCCGACCCATCTATGGCCAATGACCTGTCTAGCTCGATCTCCGCCCTCTTCTCTGCTGTTACCTCCCTGGTTAATTCCGCGATCCCTGTGCTGCCTCCCTCTGATTTACCTCCTCCTCCTCCTCCTCCCCCCGAACCACCGACCCCTCCCTCGTCTCCCGCTAACATCCCCGAGCCTTCCGATCCAATCTCTGCCCTTGCTCACGTCCTAAATACTCACCTCTCACGCAAACATACTCCGCTGCTTGGCGGGATCTTATTAGTCTATGTGAAATAAAGGCTGGTGATGCATACTGGCCAATCATGGAACGGAGCTTTAGCGATGCTCCACTTACTTCTGATACTGATTTTCGTTCTGGTGAAGTTTTCTGTGAACAGCTTCGAGCCTGGGCACAGGATAAACTAGCTGATCAGGCTACTTGCATAAATGACATTATTCAGGATAAACTTGAGACAGTTGAAAAGTATCACTCTAGGTTGACTCAGACTTTTTCAGACTTAGGCTTCAGCACCTATAACAAAGCACATACTCAGATGCTATCTGCAGCTTTTGTGGCAGGCCTTAGGGAACACATTCGTAAGGGGTTAATCTTAGCTCGCCCTGAATATAGAATTATTCCACTGGACACTCTCTTGTTGGTAGCCAAAGGCTTGGAAACTGTTTTACAACCCGCACCACGAAGAACTAATCCTTTGATGTACACTACCTCCACTCCTATCACAGGTTCTAACCAAGCCCCTCAGTTACCCCTCCAACAGTACAACCAGCCACCCCAGACACTGCCTGCACCACTTCCCTTTCCCAGAGACCGGACAATCACAACAATCCGAACTTGTTTTAATTGTAATCAACCAGGCCACTTTAGAAGAGATTGCCCACACCCTAGAGTGTTCCGTCAGCAGACTTCCCGGTACCCAAGTCCCCATGTCACCGGCTATAACTTCCCTTCCACTGGTTACCTCCCTGCCCTGCCACATCCACAGTTGCCTCAACTTCCTCCTCCTCCTCCCCCTCCTCCTGAGTACACCCAAGCCCGGCTCCCTACATCAGAAGCTTGTGCATACTCTTCGCCTTCTGCTGAAGGGTATGACAACGATGATTTCCAAGACAGTCAGCCACAGCCCCGCCATGCCATCCGTCCATCCCGCCCCCCCATGCATTCTGCTAACCCCCCTTCCACTTCCCGCCGGTACCAGGGACCAGACCAGGCCCATTTGGATTTATTACAATAGGTAACTGGCAAGCCTGTGTCAGCAACCCCTGCCATGGCAGTGTCTGCGGGGGTTGCCTTTAGCTACTGTAGTTCTCCCCGTGGAGGATCACCCAACCACCTTTCTAGTTGACACAGGTGCAGCCCGTGGTGTCCTTAGGGAACAAGACCTGCCAGACCCTTCCTTTTTATCTGACACCGATGTCTCCTGTGTTGGGGTGGATGGTACACCACGCAGTAATCCCCTTACTAAGCTCCTACACGTAGGATCACACATCCTCTCCCAGTTTGTTGTTTCCTCTACCTGTCCCATTAACCTCCTAGGTGCCGATGTTCTCTCTCGGCTTCAGGCTTCTATCACCTTCACTGCAGATGGCCAAGTCGAGTTGACAACCCCCTTATCACAAAAGGATACCTCTGTACTCTGTTCCCTCCCCATCCTGTTGAACCTAACTGACAACACAGGGAATGCACGGGTCACACACACCCCCAGTGCTCTGGATCGTATCCCCCAAGAACTTTGGTCTACCGGCCCGGATGATATTGGACGCTTACATGTACCCCCAGTCTTGGTCCAGCTCTGACGCCATCACCAAACAAGTTGAAAGTCTACTTGCCAAAGGTGCCCTCATCAAATGTACATCTCCATGCAACACACCTCTTTTCCCTGTCAAAAAGCGAACTGTTAAGGGTCAGCCTGACCAGTACCGCATGGTGCAGGACCTCCGTGCTGTCAATGAAGTAACCATAAAAGACACTGCTATTGTTCCAAACCCCCATACCCTCTTGTCCCAAGTCCCACCAACTTCAACAATATTCACTGTAGTGGATCTAGCTAATGCCTTTTTCAGTGTCCCCCTTGACCCCTCCTGCCGCTTTCTCTTTGCTTTCACGCATGAAGGACAACAATATACCTGGACTGTTATGCCTCGGGGAGCTCAGAATTCTCCCACACAGTTTGCTCATGCCATGTCTCTGGTTCTGGATCCCTGGCAGAAATCTCATCTGGATGTTGTTTTACTTCAATATGTTGATGATCTCCTTCTCTGTGCTCCTGATTTGCTCACTGCAGAGCGTGACTCAGAAGATCTCCTGTGTTTCCTCGCTGCAGCCGGTTGCAAAGCTTCAAAATCAAAGCTACAATGGTGCCGGCCCTCTGTGGGCCACTGTCTTTCCCATGGCACCAAACATCTAACCTCTCAACGTGTGCAGGCCATTCTGCAACTCCCTTTACCTGCAACACATCAGACTCTTCATGCTTTTTTGGGTCTTATCACATACTGCAGGTCCTGGATCCCCGAAGCATCAAAACTCATGCAGCCACTCTATGATGCCCTCAGGAGTGAGCCCTTTCACCTCACTGAAGAAACTATCACCTGTTTCCACAATCTGAAAAGAGCTATTGCTTCAGCACCTGCTTTGGGCCTACCCAACTACCAACTTCCTTTCAATTTGTTTGTCTCTGAAAAGTCAGGACATGCTTCCGGAGTCCTTACCCAGAAACATGGGTCCAGACAATGTCCTATTGGTTATTTTTCCTGCATGCTTGACCCTGTTGCGAGAGGTAGCCCCTCTTGCCTCCGAGCGGTGTTTGCCGCCAGCGCCCTCCTGGACAAGACCAATGATTTTGTTCTTGGCCATCACCTCACAGTGTTGGCCCCTCATGACATTACTGCCATCCTACAACAAACCCAACCTAAGCACCTTTCCTCCCAACGTCACCTTCGTCTACAGACTTCCTTACTCCTACCCGACAATGTAAAACTCCAGAGATGCCTTTCCCTGAACCCAGCCACTCTTCTGCCACTTCCCAAGGGGGGAATTGTGCATCATTGGTACAGCTTGGATATCAACCCAGAGGTTCAAGCAGATTTACAGTTGCCTGCACTTGCACCTCCACATGATGAACAACCAGAGGCCCTACTCCACTGCACCTTGTGGTCTAGGGACGTACCAAGCCCTGATATGGACTATGAGGAAGAACTATTCCAGCTCAAAGAAATTCAAATTACCCTGACTGACTTATTCTGGGACTCTGCAGGTACTATGCTTATCTTAGTTCGCCTTCCAGAGAATGTAACACACCTCTATCACCATTGGGAAACAGCTATTCCACATATATATCTCACCAGATCCCTCAACACCTCATGGAAAGACCTAGGCCCGATGGCCAGAACCTGGAACCAAATGACTCAAGAACAACTAACTTCTACGGGGATCAATAAAAAGACCATTAACTACTGCACAACAGGGTACCCCAGGTATCACACAGAGGCCTGTGAGGACCCACTCACCACAGACTGTGACCTCATTGATATTCCCCATGACTGTTTTGAACAAATGAAAATGGAAACTACACACCTACCAACTGTTTATGAAGCTTGTGACAGATTCATCTGCATTGTTGGTTCGTCTGCTTCCTTTTTGTTCGCGGAATTGCCTGTTCCTATAACCCCGTTCGTGTAGTTGCAAAATACCGATTGAAACTACCGAACGAACGACCACCCAGGAGAGGAGTGTGCTGCTGGTTAACCTTCTGGCCCCAATTAGAATGTTGTGGTTAACTGCAGACACCTCTCCATTCCATTCGTACGGGTGGTCGTCGTTCGCATGTCGACCACGAGGCAGCGGCCATTTTGGGACATACGAACACAGAGCGGTGTTCGGTACAAACTGTATGGAACTAAAAACGGACACTTAAACTACCGAACACCGCTGAAAAGCTGCTGCCTACCTCCCTTTTCGACAAGGCATGCGAACGTCGGTCGTTCGGGAGTTTTATTCATTCATATGGACTTTCACCCCGACAGCCATCCCATGGAGTCATTCGTATACCGAAGGACTGGTGCAGGACTTTGACTCCATGGCGATTCGACTGGATACATCGGATCTGAGCGCTATTCGGTGAAAACATGCCCTCAGATCCAGGCTGTCTGGGGATACGTTACACGAACCATATGCATTCGGTATTTCTGTAGTTATGTATTTTAATGTCTTTTTGTTACTGTAATTTAAGATGGCGATGGTCTCTACCTTGGGAGATAATTAGGTTTCTTCCCCAATTATCTCCAAGGTAAAGAAGACGGAATTGTGGGCAAGATGGGAAGGGCTATTATTGAAGCCACTGCGATTGGCTACTGTCCAATATGTGTTACAGTCTTCCACAAGGTCCCCTCGGGGAGTGTCCACCTTGTGGAGACCTGCATAAATACCGGGCAGGTAGCCCCCATTAAACAGAACTTCATTTGACCCTCAAGACGGAGCTTGGTCTCGTTTGTGGGGGAATTATTACTGGGACAGCGCTTTCGTTATTTCTAGCTGTGGAAGGCGTTCGACTGTTTGGCTGATCGGGAGTTGCCGTGTTCGTGGACTTCGTTCGGGAGTTTAGCGATCGGCGGGATTTAAACTGCATTTCTGGAGAAAGGGGATTATTGCCTAAATGGCGGCTTCATCTACCCGACGGTACGTGTCGTAACAAAGCTGCATTACTCAATCCGGATCAAACACTATTTGTGGATGGCTCAAGGTTTGCTGATGAACAGGGACAATACCACACTGGATATGCAGTCACCACAGGATGCCAAGTATTACAAGCAGCTGCCCTACAACCAACCAAGTCTGCCCAAGAAGCTGAGTTAACAGCCCTGACTGTGGCATGTAAACTGTCTGAAGGTCTACGTGTCAACATTTATACGGACTCAAGATATGCCCTGGGGGTAGCACATGATTTTGGCTTAATTTGGAAAACCAGAGGATTTCTTACAGCTACTGGTACCCCAGTGAAACATGGGGCAGCCGTTGCAGAACTGATGGATGCATTGGAACTTCCAGCAGAAGTGGCAGTATTGAAAGTAAAAGCCCACGGAAGATTAGACACAGAAGAAGCACGTGGAAACCACTTAGCTGATCAGGCAGCTAAAGAGGCAGCGCGGCAAGGATGGGAAGTGGACAGAAGAGTGGCCACAGATACATTACCTATCTACACTATGCAGACATTGCCTACTGATCTCAGGCTCCTGAAGGAACAACAAGCTGCTGCTACCCCACAGGAGAAACAAAGTTGGAAGAGTAAAGGAGCTGTACTCCGTGATGATATTTACACCATCAACCTCAAGTTTTGCTTACTCAGAAGTATGTACTCAGCGGTGGTCCAATGGGCCCATGGGCCAGCCCACCTGTCAAAGCTCCTGATGAACTCACTGATTGACAAGTATTTTGAAGCACCGGGCATCACTACTTTAATACAGAATTACTGTAAATCTTGTACTATATGTGCTAAATGCAATCCTGGAAAAGTCATAAAGACTGCACCTAATCACCTAGCCAAGCCACAATACCCCTTTCAGAGGATTCAGATTGATCACATTCAGATGCCAAAGAGCGGACGTCATGAATATGCATTGGTTATAGTGGACATGTTTTCAGGATGGCCAGAGGCCTTCCCAGTGACGAACCTCACCGCGAGGACTACAGCCAAGTACCTTCTGACAGAAATTGTTTGCCGCTATGGAGTTCCAGAAGTAATTGAAAGTGACCAGGGAACCTCCTTCACTGCCTCGCTAACACGGGAAGTCTGGTCAGCACTGGGGGTGACCCTTGCATTCCACACACCATATCACCCACAGAGTAGTGGTAAGGTAGAGCGCATGAATGGCACTTTGAAAGCCAGAATGCTTAAAATGTCACAAGAAACTAACATGCCCTGGCCCGAGAGTCTCCCATTAGCGTTGTTTAGTGTAAGGTACACTCCTAGGGGAAAATACAGCCTGTCACCTTATGAGATTTTGTTTGGTACAGCACCCCGGTTAGGTTGCTACTTTCCCCAACAACTTCAGATTCAGTCAGACGCTATGGTAGATTATGTGACAGCCCTCTCGCATGCCTTGACCAAGATACATGCCCAAGTGTTTTCTTCTATTCCAGATCCTGAGTCGAATACAGGTACACACAAGCTGCTTCCGGGTGACTGGGTTATGGTCAAGAAGTTTCTCAGGAAACACACCCTAGAACCGAGATTTGATGGTCCTTACCAAGTGCTCCTGATTACAGCAACGTCAGTTAAACTAGCTGGGAAGAGTTCTTGGATACACGCTTCACATTGCAAAAAAGTGCCTGCTCCAGAAGAGGCTGATCCTGTTGAAATATGAATTTATTATGTGTCTTGTGTTTTCTTATGTTGCTACACTTTGTCTGGGCCCAACAAGTGGCCATAACCAAAGATGATCATGTTTACACTTTTTGGTACAATTCTTCTAATACTGATGTAGCTACATACACCTTTGACTACTGTGACATAGTTACTTGTACATTTCCACAAACACAATATGCAGCCATATACAAGGACATACCTAACAGAAAGGATCCATACATTTGTGTGACTGGAGGAGTTTGGGGACACCATTGTAGTTCATGGAAAGCTGCCGGGTGGAACACAGGTAGGCCATGGGGCTACAGACCTCAAGTTGCACGGGACAGACTTGACAAAGACGGGAAACCCCTACTCTCTAGAATGACCCTGAGTAAACCCATAGGGTCAACTCCCATTAAACTTACTCTGAATATAGAACACCCTAGTCCAAGGGATGCAGGGGAATATGTGATGGGAATGTACTGGAAGGGAGGTGGCTCACATAATGCATTGGGGACCTTTTACCTAGAAGATATGCTAAACTCCTCTGACTGGGTAGGGATTACACATATGGTCATTAACCCATTAAAACCACACATCAAGACCCTACATGACATGGTAGCCATAGCTAACCCCACCTTTGAGGATACCATGGCAGTAGAAACTGGGTTTTCAGACACTAATTTGTGGCTAGAGTGGATGAGGTATAATGCTAATTCACATAATAAGACTAACTGTTATGTATGTGGAGGTGCCAGACCCCATCTGGGTGCAGTACCTCTGAATTTACCTCCTGAAATAGAATTATGTGTACTGAGTTTGTATGCACAATCCACCACCAACTCCTCAACATGTGAATCTTGGAAGAAAGTTTACCCAATCACTCATGGACATGTGAAACCACCTGATGGAGTCACCATCTACCCAGGTAATTACACATGCTATTCAATACCTAAGAACACTGGGTTATATCTGGGCAAATTCCCATCAGGATACTGCTCAACTTACCATAATCCACCTGCATCACTACTAATGAACCACACAAAGACAATTGGGGATATCTATTGGTTATGTGGTGACAAACAATTGAGGTCCCAATTAACTGGGCAATGGTGGGGGGAGTGTGCCCTAACCAAAGTCATAATGCCTATCCACATTATTCCAGATGGTAGTCATAACACGTTAAATTTCACACATACACACTCTAGAACCAAACGAGAGGCTCCTATCCGAGGGAGCTTCGACCCCCATGTGTATATTGATGCCATAGGTGTGCCAAGGGGGGTGCCTAACGAATTCAAAGCAAGAGATGAAGTGGCTGCAGGATTTGAATCCCTAATTCCGATGATAACTGCTAACAAAAATGTCAATTGGATCAACTACATTTATTATAATCAGCAGCGCTTTGTCAATTATACAAGGGATGCCCTACAGGGCCTAGCAGAACAACTACAAGCCACTACTCAAATGACATTCCAGAACAGAATGGCCCTAGATATGATTTTAGCTGAGAAGGGGGGAGTATGTAAAATCCTCCCCGAGACCATGACATGCTGCACATACATTCCAGACAACACTGGGCCCAATGGTAAGGTGACTATGGCTATAGAGAAACTAGACAGTCTCGCAGACGAGCTAAAGAAGAATTCAGGAGTCACCGACATGTGGGACAAATGGTTTGGGTGGATGAATGGTTGGCAAAGGACCCTCTTCCAGGTGGGGACAGCTGTTCTTATAATGTTCATCATCTTCTTATTTCTAACCTGTTGCATACTCCCCTGCATACAGAAATACTTACAAAAAGCGGTAGATAAGACTGTAGATGACGTGACCCCTACTTTCCTACATCAAGACATCACAGACCTCGAAGATGACACTCCACATACACCCCTACAAGCACATCAGTTCAAACAGACAACTGCTTTCCTGTAGGGATAGAGTAGGGAAAGCGTCTGTCTTAACAGGCGAGTCTCACGTGTGGGGATGTGGTGGGCTAGCCACTGCGGGTTACCCGCGGAGTGAAGTGTTCGATGCTTGTTAAGATAGATAGGTTGCAGGCAACTAGGGACATATTAGGGACAGCAGCAGTTGTTATGGTAAATAGCCATTTTAGGGGGGACTGTTGTGGAAATAAGGTCTGCACATATTTCCTAGTTGGAGAAAATGTCTATTTACTCATTTCACGATATATCACATATAAAGCTAAGCACACATATTTTAATCAAGATGGCTGCTAGAAGCTTCTAACCTCTCCTTTCCCCCCCCTTCCCCTTTTAACATCGACTAACTACCTCGTGCAGCAAGATGGCGCCGGGAAACAGTGGGAGACCCTCATGGTCCCGGTGACATCACCTACAGTAGGCAGAGCATTAGAGCAACCACTTAACACCTAACCAATTATTGATGTATTATTCCATGTTATCTCTGACAATGCTTATGATGTAATGTTGCTTTAAAAGGGACTTGCCGTCCCCTCTGAATAAACTTTCCTCAAGTTATTCAACAACCTGGAACCTGTGTCTGGTGTGAATTACTTCAGGGAGCGTGCACGCATTGTTTCATTGATTTGGCCAGGGGCAGATACACAAAGAAATAATCAATACTTTGATTGATTTTTCCATTTCAGTTTTGAGGGGCGGGACTTCCGGTCTCACGGAGCAGCCGCATGGACTAACGCGGCAATTATCACCGGCTAAGGGAAGTAAAAGTGCCCTCCACTACATCCCAAACCTGTGGGGACCTCACCCTGCCGAATGGCGCCCCCAAAAGCACTGCGGGCGTCGGATTTTGTTCCGACAAGGTAGGAGGGACAAAACGCGGCCGGAGCAAGATGGCGGCGGCTCACACTCCCCAACACCTGCCTCGGATCAGGGATCCGACACAGAGGCACTGCAGCCTCCCCCTGGGGATATTTCTCTCTCGGAGGCAAAAATGGCGGCAATGCTGCAGGAGCTCCGCTCCTCCATGAAGGAGGACTTACAACTGGCTGTTAATGACATTCGCAGAGAGGTGCACGAGGTGGGGACCCGCCTAAATGCCCTTGAGGAGAAAACTGACGACTTATGCTAAGCTAATGACGGCATCTTGGACAAGATCCGCCAGATGGAATCGGAGCAAGCGCGCCTAACAGCCAAACTGGTGGACCTCGAGGACCGATCGCGCCGCAATAACATCAGAGTGCGCGGGGTCCCGGAGTCTGTCGCAGGGTCAGATATCCCGGAGTATCTTCGGCAACTCTTCACGGCGATCCAGCCTAGCCTGGAGCCAGCTGACCTGCGCTTAGATAGGGCGCATCGGGTACCCAAACCCGCTACGCTGGCACGAGACATACCGAGAGACATTGTCACAAAGCTACACTATTTCAGCGCCAAGGACGCCATACTTACGGCGCAACGAAAATCTACGGCAATGCCACCGGGCTATGAAAAGATCTCCCTATTTGCTGATTTGTCGCCTATGACAATGGCGAGAAGAAGAGACTTTATAAATGTCACAAAATGCCTTAGCCCCTGGTTGTCCCGACCGCATCTATGCCTATACAACCCGAGGCACCCTGATGGCATCCCTAGTGGCACGGCCCATCTCACCAAGTTGACCAGCTTTAACCCAGTAAACTCGGGTGGCTCCTACACTTGCTGTGCCCATGTTATACCCAACACTAGACCCTCTCCTTCCCTCTATCCATATAGTCCACCACCGGTCACAGACCCTCTCCTTAGAGCCCCCCCCCACTGCCGAGACAATCCTCTGCGGTGCTACCCCTCCCCACAGTGAGGAGAAAGGTGCACCTGCGGACCAGTCTCCACATAATGCTATTAAGCTTATTGAAATGTATATACTTTTGTTATGTTTACTGTTTTTTATCCCCATGTTATACTCTACCCTTGACTATGCACCCCATTAGAGATGTCGCTCACCCTGGGCCTTGGAGGCGCTGGGGGATTAGGGACGCAACCCCCCTCCACCAAAGAGTACTACCTTTGTCTGTAAACCAGTCTTGTAAATGCTGCCTCGGAAGCACCGAGCCCCCCCCAGGTCTCAACTGATGTCTTCCCAACACCAATTTAATGTTCTGTCCCTAAATGCCCGAGGCCTGAACACTCCGCAAAAACGCAGGCTTGCCTTCTCCCAGCTCCACGCCCTGCACGCTTCAGTAGCCTGCATACAGGAGACACACTTCTCGGCAATAAACCCCCCAAAATTCCTCTCAGCCAGGTTCCCCCTTCTCCTACCATGCTTTAGCGCACAATAAAACCAGGGGAGTCAGTATCTTGATCCACTCGGATTGGGCCTTCACGTGCACAACAGAGCACAAAACCGCGGATGGTAGGCTACTAATTCTGGTGGGTAAGCTAAATGATATCCCGGTAACCTTGGCAAACCTTTATGCCCCTAACTCCAACCAATACGACTTTATCAGGAAATCCCTAAAAACGCTGGATAGGATAAAACAGGGCCAAACTTATGTCTGCGGAGACTTTAACTGTGTACTTGACCCAGACCTGGACAGATCTGGCACTCCAGGTTCCCACCCTCGCTCTGTATCTATCGGTGACAGGCTCTCAGCTCTCTTACACTCCCATGGCCTTCACGACACGTGGCGCTCCCTCTACCCGGCCACCAGAGATTATACTTTCTACTCGAAAGTCCATGACCAATACTCTCGCATTGACATGTGCCTGGTGGATGAGAAATCCCTGGACACTCTGGCTAGGGTTACCATCGACTCAATCACTTGGTCAGACCATGCCCCTTTGCTGTCCTCATTCACCACCTTACATCCGGTGAGAGGACGGGGCACGTGGCGCCTCAATGCATCCCTCATAGATAGCGCTGAACGGGCTGCTGAGATAAGCAAAATCATAGTGAATTACTTTGCGGACAACAAGCCCCAAGACACAACCATGGCTGCGACGTGGCTGGCCCATAAGGCCGTGATACGGGGTGCACTGATTAGAGCTGGAGCGACACTAAAACGCAAACTAGAGGAAACCAGCAGAGCAAAGCTCAGGGACCTGAGGCTTGCGGAGGACCTCCACAAATCCTCACCCTCTGACGTGACACGACAGGCTGTCAATGAGATTAGAGCTGACTTGGAAGTCCACCAACTCCAGCGAGTTGAGAGGGCTCTCCGCAAACTCAAAAGCGAATATTACAGACAGGGGAACAGGGCGGGGAAATTGTTGGCCGCTCAACTGAAAGACAAACACGCCCAAACGCGCCTACCATACCTAGTAGATAAAAACGGGACGAAACTGACGAACCCCAAGCTGATAGCTGATGAATTTGCGACATTTTACGGTGCCCTCTATAACCTGGGGAAAGATCCTCTACAACACCAGCCAACCCCAATGGAGATAGCCGTCTACTTAGATAAAGTGGAACTCCCCCAGCTCACCAGCGCCCAAGCCTCACTACTCACCAGCAAAATCACTCCAGAGGAAATCTCAAAAGCACTTCGAGAAACCCCCCGACATAAAGCCCCAGGGCCTGACGGCTTCCCCGCTCACTATTATAAGACCTTTGAGGACCAACTCCTTCCCCACATGACCTCCCTGTTCAACAACATCATGGAGTCAGGCTCCATACCCCCCGAAATGCTAGAGGCCACCATAATTACTATTCCCAAGCCGGGCAAGCCTACTGAATTTTGCGCGAACTATCGCCCCATCTCCCTGCTTAACGCCGACACAAAGCTCTTTGCTAAAATTCTTGCCAACAGAATACGCCCCCTCCTGGGTACACTCGTTTCTCCGGAACAATCAGGTTTTGTCCCGGAACGCCAGGTAGAGGACAACACAAGGCGTGCACTAGACATAATGGAACTCCTGACAGTACATAGAACACAGGGACTACTAATGGCCCTTGACGCGGAGAAGGCCTTCGACCGGCTACACTGGGGCTACATGACGGAGGTCCTCCGCAGGTTTGGATTCTCCGACAAATTTCTCAATGGCCTCCGGTCATTGTATTCCTCCCCGACAGCCGTGGTGGTGAGCTCCGGTTTCACCTCTCTACGCTTTGCCCTGACAAATGGCACGAGACAGGGATGCCCATTGTCGCCCCTTATCTTTATCTTGTCACTAGAACCGCTAATGCACACAATTAAGCAGGAGGAGTGCGTCACGGGTATCCCCACACTAATAGGTCCCCAAAAAATAGCGGCCTTTGCTGACGACATCCTGCTATTTCTGACTAACCCGACAGAATCACTGAAACATCTCCTACTCCTGCTCCATGATTATGGCCTAGTGTCCTATTACAAAAACAACGAAGCAAAGACTCAGGTATTACCCTTTAACGTGCCCCACCCTCACCTAACTCCACTGCGAGCTCAGTACCCCTTTGACTGGCGGAAAGACAATCTCTCCTACTTAGGTACAAAACTGGCACCCTCAAGACGTAACCTACTCCGACAGAACCATGACGCCTTGCTAAATAAAACTGAGACACTGCTGGAGAGCTGGGGGGCAAAAAACACATCATGGCTGGGACGCATAAACTCCATAAAAATGATCATACTCCCCCAAATATTATTCCTCTTCAGGGCCCTCCCCATTTAAATACCGCAGGGGCTACTACAGCGATTCCAGCGCTTGTTGAACGCGCACATATGGAAGAAGAAACCACCTAGGGTTTCTCTGGCAATTACAGCCCTGGCTATGGGGAAGGGGTGGCTGGGTGTACCCAATATTTCTAAATACTACATAGCCACGAATCTATCCCAAACAGCAAGATTGCTGAGAACCCCAAACCGCTCCCTGTGGTACCAATTAGAAACGGCAACTGCTACGCCCCATTCACTATTAGACTTACTCTGGGTCCCGACCAGATCGCACCCACGCGACGCAAACATGCTGGTGACCACAAAACATTCTCTCCGCATATGGCACAAGTGGGCCCCGAAACTCCTAGCCCAACCTCTGATACTATACGCCCCTATGACTAGCCTAAAATACCTCACACAAGATCTGGTTCTAGACGGGTGGTTGGCACAGGGGATAGAGAGGGTATCCCAAATAATGGAGGGTAGTGAGATCAGACAATTCCCGACACTTCAGCAGACTTTCCTCATCCCGAGTAGGGAACTCTTCACCTACCTTCGCATTAAGCACATAATGCAGGGGGTCAAACAAGCGACACCTAACACCAGAGAGCCATGCTCGTTCGACACACTGTGCCTCAGGCGTAAGACCCAAGCAAAACCACTCTCTCTATGTTACCAAAATCTCCTGGAGATAGGCAAGCCTGATAAGTTAAGCTACATGGTACACTGGGAATCGGAACTCAATAGCACAATAGAGAGTAGTAAATGGTCTGCAGCGATGGCGCTTGTGAAACGAGCCACACACTGCCTGGACCATGTTGAGGCGGCCTATAAACTCTGGATGAGGTGGTATCTCACCCCACGGAGGCTGGCACTTATATACCCTGGGGCACAACAGGTATGCTGGCGCTGCTGCGCACAGACGGGTACTTTGAGCCATATCTTCTGGCAATGTCCAGTACTACACAATTTCTGGAGACAGGTACAGATGTTACTCCAAAGCAGTATACAGAAAAGGATACCATTCACACCGGAGGCTTACCTCCTACACATGCTTCCCAAATCACTGACCCACCCGGAGGCGGTGCTGACCACCCATGTTACCCTAGCAGCCAAACACTGTATAGCTTCCCTCTGGAAATCTACCTCAGCCCCTGAAATAACAGTGGTAGTTAACAGAATAAACCTCACGCAACACCTTGAGAAAATAGCGCATACGATCCAGGGCACCCTAGCACGATACAACCTGATCTGGTCCAACTGGTCTGGACAATGAGACGAAGCCCGTGTCATCCTAGGTCAGCGTAGAGAATACAGTAATAGGGAACTAACCCACCCCAGATGTACGAGGAAAATGTAATACAGGGAAGCCCCCCTAAGCTAAACTCCCGTATAAGCAGAGGTAGTTGGAGAACAGTGGCTAAAAGAGCCACCGCAAAACACAACAAGGTGTAGAGACATCTCAACCCACCACCCTTACCCTTACCCGGTTGCTGACCCCCCTCCACCCCTCCCCCTTAACCCCATCAACCCCAGCAGCTAACCACACAGGCAATGATGCAGTTCTGAAAAATTGCCCACACAATAATGTAACCATACAATGTATCTTGCGCAACATGTGTGTGTAAAAATCAATAGTATTTGCACTCAACAATGTGACCTGCTTGGGTGTAATTATATACCCTTCCCCTTTTTTCATTTCTGTACCCCGCTGTTTACATTTCCATGACAAAAACCAATAAAAATGATACATTGGAAAAAAATAAAATAATTAGTTTAAAAACTTTTTGGAAGTTTTTTTTTGTAACAGTTACATTTAGCATTCTCACTGAACCAGTAAGTGTCTCTGCCAATCAGCATGCTCCGATTATATTCTAGCAGAGATTCATTGAACATTTTAGTTCAATGCTTAGACAGCAATTCTGGCTCATCTTATCTGAGTGTTGTAATTGTCCCAGGTTGATAGTAACTGCTCTATGCTTGCTGTCAGCTAACTGACAACTCAATTCACAATTTACAGAAATAATCTTTAAGGCACAATCATACTACCATGGCTAAAGCCGTTTCACACTAAACTGAAAAGTGATTTTGTGTTGGGATGCTCTGCCAAACTAATATAAAACATTCAAGAAAACACAACCCAGTGGGTAAAGGCCACTGTAGAACAGACTCTAGTTTTTTAGGATCCATCTGAAACCCCGAGGCAGAAATATTATATCCTAAAAACTGTACTTCAGACTGGTCAAAGATAAATTTTTCCAATTTACAATAAAGTTGTTTTTTTAATAAGGTTTGCAGAACTTGTTTAACGTGATCGTGGTGAGACTGGAGGTCAGGAGAATAAATAAGGATATCATCCAGATAGACCAAGACAAACGAGTAAATGTAATCCCTGAGTACATCGTTAATGAAATCTTGGAAAACCGCTGGAGCATTGCATAACCCAAATGGCATCACTAGATATTCATAGTGTCCACTTCTGGTATTAAATGTAGTCTTCCACTCGTGGTTTTCCTTGATTCTAACTAAATTGTAAACGCTTCTAAGGTCAAGCTTAGTAAACACCTTAGCGCCCTGGAGTCTGTCAAATAATTCAGCAATAAGAGGAATGGGGTAGGCGTTCTCAATGGTGATTTTGTTCAATGCCCTGTAATCGATACATGGGCGCAACTCACCATCCTTTTTAGATACAAAAAAGAATCCTGCACTAGCAGCCGAGGATGACTTTCGTATATGGCCTTTATTCAATGAATCTTTAATATATTCCTCCATTACACTACTCTCCTGAGGAGATAGAGCATAGACTGCTCCCTTAGGCGGCATAGCACCTGGTAGTAAGTTAATGGAACAGTCATATGGTCTGTGAGGAGGTAGAATATTAGACTGAGTCTTGCTGAATATTACTTTAATGTCTTGGTATTGTATAGGGATCTTGGGATTTTGGGGTGTACTAGTGGGTAATTCAATAGTGCCCACTCTTTTGGTTACATGCAATATGCACCTTTCATTACAATCCTTACCCCATTCTAATATTTCCCCATTAGCCCAGTCAATATGAGGGTTATGCTTGCTAAGTCATGGGAATCCTAATATAATAGGACAAGAATGAGATGTAATCACCTGAAATGTAATCTCTTCCTTATGTAATGCACCAATGGAAATATTAATGGGTAAGGTTTCATGCGTTATCAATGGTTGTGAGAGTGGTCTCCCATCAATAGCTTCAACAGGTAGGGGTGATAGTCTCTCTTTGATACGTATAATATTACCTTTGACAGATTGAACGTCGTGAAGTTTCCAGCAGCACCTGAATCCATCAGGGCTTTGCATGAAAAGTTCTTTTTGTCAAAGGCGATAGAAATGTCAAGGAGAAACCTATTTTTATTCTTTTCAGAGGACGTTTCCATGACACCTAAGATCTGTCCCCTTAAGGTGCTTAGGTGCAGTAATTTTCCAGACGTATGGGACAATTGTTTTTTATATGTCCTTTCCTACCGCAGTATAGACATTCTTTTCTCCTATATTGTCTTTCTGCTTCTGACAGTCTAGTGACCCCCAACGGCATGGGTTTGGGTTCGGACTGTACAGGAATTTCAGGGACAAACCGGGTGCTAAATGCATGCTCATGCATCTGGTCTTGTTTCTAGTTGCTTCTCTGGTTCTTAATCTATTATCAATCTGCGTGATAAATTCATTAAGCTTTTTGGGTAAGTCTTTGGCGGCAATCTCATCTAGCATAGTTTCAGATAATCCCTTTTTAAATGCAGAGATTAACCCACTATTAGTCCAGTCTACCTCGGAAGCTAGGGTATGAAATTCTATGGCATATTCCGAGATAGACCGATTCCCTTGTCTGATGTGCATCAGGGCAGTAGAGGCGTCATCCTCTCTGCCTAAAGGTTCAAATGTAAGTTTTAATTCCGTAAGGAACTCCTGGTAATTGTGTGCCACACTCCTATTACTCTCCCATAATGGATTGGCCCAAGCTAAAGCTTTAACTTTTAATTGATTCATTTGGTAACCAATTTTAGCTCTGTCTGTGGGAAAAGATCCCGGTGAGGCCTCAATATGATACTCCATTTGGTTAATAAATCCCCAGCATTCTTGAATATTACCATCAAAATGCAGGGGAGGAGATAGGGAGATTGTATGTGCCATGTGTACTATAGCTGGAGGTACACAAGGTGGAGGTGAGGCCGCAGGTTGCAGATGCGCTGTTCGGGTAAGAAGCGTAATGAAGGCCTGGGCAAATTGATCCATGCGGTGATCATTATCCTACAGTTTCCTTTCACAAGCAGCTATGTGCTTACACAATTCTACACGATCTGTGGCCCTGTCGTAATGTCAGGATTACAGAATGATCCAGCACATAGAATTGTGTAACACAGAGAACTGATAGGTAACGTATACCGGACCTTAGAATGGACGGACTAACGTACCAAAGAATAGTCAGGAATAGCCGAGGTCAAGGGATACAGAAAGAGACACAATGATAAGGAAAAGCCAGGAGTCAGGGATGCCAGAAAACAGGGAAGTCAAAAACAATTCCAAAGTCAAATAACCAGAATAACTAAAATCAATAATGCGCTCTCGGACAACCACAATGGAAACCACGACAGGGCACTGAGCAGGATGAGAACTGGGCCTAAATACCCCTCCTCTAGATCTGATAGGCTGTAACCGACCTTTGACCGCAAAGACAGTTACCAGGTTTCCATTTGCATAATTGCTGCTCATCATTAACCCTTCTGTGGATTTGGTTGCTGCTCGGCACAACTTTTCATGTGTGGACAGTAAATGCCATTAACCACATTTTTATAAGCGGATGAATACGTGACAGGCTGGCAGTGTCCCTGTGGCTAACTATACTTTACAGAGCTGATGCACCCTCCACCCCCCTCACCCCTGCATTTGTTAACCCACAACTGCATATACAGTCACCTGTAAAACAGTCCCAAAAATTGTGCCGCAAGCTTGTGGCCTGCGCCAAACAAATCAAGCCATCCATCACATATCTCCCCACACAGAAATAGACAGCAGGCATATGGGGATATGGCACTTAGTGACAGCGTTCCATTACAGATACAGTGGTACAAGTAGACCAGGAAATAGCAGGATCATGTTGCCGTAGCCGTATTGATAACAGGGAAGGAACAAAATAATAGGGAACAATGGGGAAGGAACCAAATCAAAAGTCAAAGTGTCAGAATGTTTCCTTATTGACACTGTAATGGTACCCCAGTTGGTGAGGGGGTATCAGCCGTTGGAGATGTCCTTTTTCCCGGCAATCCGTTGTTCAGTAATGGAGTTCCATTCACTGGATCCAAGTAGAGAGCAAGGCAGAGCTCTTAAAAGAGCTAGGTGATTAAGCTGAAGATTCCCTTCCAAGAACGAGACAAGGCTACGTTTTGAAGGGTCAAGAAGAACTGAATTTTAATGGCAGGTACCCTCCTTTTATGCGATGCTTCCCATGCAAGGGAGCCACCCACATAATTATTACAGTAACCAATATAGCATAAGGTACAACCCACACATCTCCTCCCCTTAGATAAACGTTTAACATAATTAACAAGCACACATTTTTCCCCAAGTTTTGGATGTACCCCAAATATCTGAGGTACATTCTTAAATCCGGTATCCCCTGATAGCCTGATCTGGGGGAGCAACATATTTAAAAACCACCCAGATCGGGTCAGGGGTTCGGGAGTTATGGAACTTTAAAGTTTTTACCAATTTGTGGTCGGAGCCTGACCGAGCAAGGAAATGGCGGCATAATCCCAGAGCTCCGCCAAGGCCTCGCCTTAATCTGCAGCCATCGAGCGCACCTGAGCCCCCAAACCCCCCCTAACTACCCCTGTCGCCCACCTCACCACATCCCCTCACCCCCAATAGAAGGAAGCAGAAAATCGTGCAATTCCGCGGTTGCACCGATCTTCAAGCAAAAGGCCGAGAAGGCCCAGGCGCCATCTTTGGAGCACTCACCATCAGACTCCGACTCGGAGATGAGCAGCCAGGCAGCCTCGGACCGGGCAGAGGCACCACTAACCCGGCGGGACTTGCAGGGGTTCCTCGCCGACTTCTGGAAATGGGTCGCGGAGGAGCTTGAAAAGAAGCTGGGCCCGATCATGGAGGGAATGGCGGATCTGACGGCCCGCACACAAGCCACGGAAACCAAAATGGCGGAGGCTATGGAAACTGTGCAGGCGCATGGTGGAGAGCTGCAGGTCCTCCGGGAACAGCTGCGCTACCTGGAAGAATCGAACGAAGACCTTAACAACAGAACCGCAAAGGCCAGATAACAGGACCAGAGGCGGGACCCTACACCGCATGACGATGGGACAAACCCCGAAGACACTAGGCCTCCACCCCAGGCTCCCCCCCCCCGACTAAACAACTGAAACCCAACACAAGCAGAGAGGGAGCTAACAGTGAGAATACCCACTCCCCCCCACCTACGAAACGCAAAAGGCGGGCAGCAAAGCTCACCAAACGCACCCACACCACTCATTGGCCCCAGCCCCCCCCCTTTTTTTTTCCCCCTCTTCTCCCCTCCTTCCTCTTCTACTGCACTCCTTCTCCTCCCCATCCCAACAGAAAAGGGAAGAGATAACACTAAAAACTCACAGGCGCAGCTAGACGATCCCGGTACCATGTACCCCAGTTCACCCCTACCCGGTAAAAATTGAAAATGTACACAAGTCATCCAGTTTGGACATGGGAAATACTACGAACTGTACGTGCTCAGCAGCTAATAACAGCAAAACTACTTTGAACGACGCAACAGCGCTTAGAAACCTGATACAATTCATGTACCACCAGGTCCAAAATCTGTATGTTACACTATCCATGTACCTTTGAAAATAAAGAATTTATAAAAAAAAAAAAAAAGTCCCGAAATGCTTGCCATCCGTGAATATCCTGCGGTTCGTTAGAGTCCCCATGTTTAACTTAGTCTGTCTCGGCACTAATTTATGGAAGTCTGGAGGTCTCAGCGGTGTTTGCCTAGTCGAGTGTCCAATTTTAGTTCCAGACACTCGACGGCAAAACACCGCTGTTCGGGAGTTTACGATGGCCGCAGCCACGTGTAAAAGTCCCAAAATGGCGGCCACCCAGGGACTTAAACAAAGCATTTGTGTGTTTTCAATATGACTATATTAGCCAAGCACAATTAGGTATCAGGGTGGTCCGGTGTTCGGTAGTTTTCCTTCGTACGGTGAATGCAGTGTTAATATTGTTTCGGTGAAAACTATTTTTAATCTACCGAAATTCTTTAAAGAAAATCCACACAAAAGCAGGTAAAACATACAATTTTCAAACAGCTTGATGTCCTTTGCTAGATAAGAGGTATAAATATATATATATGGTCTCTGTTACTTTATATGTCCCCGGCTAGTTCTTAAAGGGCCCGTAATGCCATATACAAACAGTTTTTGTATTTATGTGCAGGCTAAAGTGGAAAAAGGTAAGAAAATGGTGAATGTTCCCAGGCATCTTGTAGGGATTTGAAAAGAGAGAGTGAATGGCGCTTACACAATAAAATAAGCACAGAACAGTGGTGAAATAACAAGCGTGTTCCCCAACACCTCAAAAACAAAGTTTAAAAAAAGGGCACTGAATAATCAAATGCCAAATCCACACACCACTCTCTGTGTACCAGATGACAATAAATAAATGTAATACTTATACATATGCAGGTGTGTATCAGAGATATTCCATATGGTAAATTCCTATAATAACAAAAGACAATACATAGTATAGACTGTATGTATAAATGGAGAAATAAGAATAATTGAATCCACTCACGGATTACAGAGCCGTACCAGGCTCTGAATATAGTGCCCAAAGGTGCCTCAATAGGCTAAACGGATAATCTCAGACGATGTCCCCCAGAATCAGAAGAAGCAGCAATAGTAGTAAAAAAATTAACAAATTTATTGTAGGTAAAAAATATATAAAAACATCTGTGTTGTTCTCATATAGTCATACACAGAAATGCAGACGCGTTTCAACTCAGTCCGAGTTTTAATCACTGCATAAGAGTTCATCTAGATGCTTGTTCTTTTAAATTCGGCGGAAGTTCGGCCTGCCGGCGTCTGATGTCCCTTCCGGTTTTCCGGCGCTCATTTTATCGGCTTGATTCACTTTAAAGTGTTTGCCCAATTGAAGCAAAAACTTCCATATTGTAAATGGGTATCTATTAGAACTTATAAAATACATGTATTTACAAATTAAGCAATAATATAACATAATAATGTGTATCAATAATACAAGTAATACCTATGGAAATCTCTTACAAAAGGAGAATAAGAAGATATTGTGCAATGTCATGCAGATATTTATCACATATGTAACGTATAAATAAAGCCCATATGAATAGGATTGGTTAGTCCAAGATCAATAAAAGTAAAAAGAAAATTATATAAATAAAAAAGAAATAAGAATATAAAATTAAGATAGAATTAAATAAAAATAATGGAAATAAATATGAGTAAATAAAAATAAAAATAAATATAAAAATAAAAATAGAAATGATAAAAATAAAAATAAATCAAAATAAATCAAAATAAAAATATGGGTAAAAATAGAAATAAATATAAAAATAAAATAGAATAAAAATAAAAATGAAAATAAGTAAAAATAAAATAAAAATAAAAATGAAAATAAGTATAAAAATAAAAAATAAAAATAAAAATAAGAAAAAAATAATAAATATGAATAAAAATAAATATAAATATAAAATTCAAAAATTCAAAATAAACAATAAAAATAAAGGTAAAAATAAAAATAAATAAAAATAAGAATATAATAAGGATAATTAGAAATATAAATAAAATTTCAATAAAAAATATGTAAGAAATAGGTATATAAAATGGCTATAAAAAATGAGCCAACTCAAAATCTAAATTTAGACCTTTGGGGGATAGAGTATTCAACTCATAAATCCACCTACTTTCAAGTTTACAAAGTTCTTTAAAATTATCTTCACCCCTCCAATCCTTTTTCTTTTGGGCAATAGCAATAAAACTAACATAGGAAGGATCACTATTATGATATTGTGAAAAATGTGCAGAGACACTGTGTTTAGCATATCCTCTTTGTATGTTACCCACATGTTCCATTATGCAGGTTTTTAAAGTTCTTGTGGTCATTCCCACATATTGTAATCCACAAGGGCACCAAAGGAGATATATTACATTACTGGAGTGACATGTGAGGATAGAATTAATTTTGTATTCTTTTTGTAGGGGCTGGGCTGATCCGCTGTACTGCCTATATATTATGTACTGTATATGAGACAGATAATGTTATGTCAAGTGATTTCCTCTATAGGTGCACATTGATTTATACTCATATTGTACTCTCAAACTAGTCAGTATCTGGATCACTGCTAGTAAGCTCCATTAGATCCCACTTTTTTAAACACGTTACACCTTGCAAGATTTTTTTCACGTTGTGTGTTTTCCACAATTTATTTTAATGTCGGATGACGTAATAAAGGTTTTTCCATTTATTCCTTCCTTTAGCTACTTGCCCATTTATTGAGCTGACTACTGTATTTAGGGTAAGACCTGCATGTATGTTTACAGCAAAAAGGGTTAAACCTAGCTGGACCTGGCACCCAGACCACTTCATTAAGCTGAAGTGGTCTGGGTGCCTATAGTGGTCCTTTAATAGTTGATAACATGAGAATTATGCTGACTATTATTTACATCAATTATTTCGGTAAATGAGGCAAATATCATTTGCATAATAATTTGGAACAGGGTGTATTTAAAGTGGGCTCTATGGCTGCTCTTGGTCCTGTTGTGGCTTCTAAACCTTTAAAACGGCACTGTCATGCCTAACTTACCTTTTCCTAATTGCTTCCTCTTCTCTCTCTCTCTCTCAGGGCCTGTTCTTCATTTCTTCCTATCTAATCTAGTTTTCTTTAAAACACAAGACAAAGTACGTTTGTCTTATGTATATTTCCTACGTTTGACCAGCTCAACTGGCTCAGAGAAATTTTCCCACAATACTCACCCTTTCCTCTCTGATCTCACGATGCCTGCTTTCACTATTCCCGAACGTCCTGTCATTTAGACAGAACGCCAGCGAAACTACCAAATTTCGTTCTAACAGAATGAGAACAGTTTGTTCATTCATGTTAGGACGACATTTGGTACTTTTAGGTCGGTTCGATATTACATTTGAATTAATGAAATTCTGATTGATCTGTGCTGCTGCTGCATCTTGAAGCCACTTAGTAGATAGCTACCTAATTCCCACGGTATTAGGGAGCTATCTAACAAAAGGCTGAAAGACCTAGATTGGTCTTTCAGCCAACTTTACTAAGTAAAGATTACTTAATAGTAGTGATTAATCCTCCCCTCCTCGCTATATCGCAAGTAGGGGCATGTCTAGTAAACAGTGAGCAGCCATGGGTGGGGACCGGGGGAAAAATAGGTCCCCCCCATTGTCTTTTAGAGCGCCCACCTGCTACTCATGGGTGGGGGCCAGGGGGAGGACAATAGGTCTTCCCCCCCCCCCGTTTACCCCATTGTCATTTAGGGCACATGGGTGGGAGCCAGGGGGGGACAATAGGTTTTTTCCCCCATTGTCTTTTAGGTCCCCCACTCGCTGCTCATGGGTGGGGGCCAGAGAGACAACAGGTCCGTTTGTCTTTTAGGGCCTTTCCCGCCGCTCATAGGTGGGAGCCAGGAGGGGGGAAATAGGTCTCCCCCATTTTAATTTAGGACCCCTACCCGCTGCTCATGGGTGGGGGCCGGGGGGACAATAGGATCCCCACCAATGTCTTTTAGGGCCCCTCCCGCCACTCATGGATGGGAGCTCGCGGCATAGTGAGTAGGGGTATTCGGGAGATTTCAATCTCCCTAATGCTAATTTGGGGGTCATATTGACCCCCATAGAGTGAGGGAGGACATGGGGGTCTTATGAAGTGACAGGGAGCGACAGTCCAGTGGGGACCAGGATAACTCCCACCGGTCCAAAAGGGGGGAGGCAGGTTGGAGGTTTGCTGTAGAGCGAGGAGAGCACCCACGGGCAGCCACAATGCACCCGGGGCTCTCAGTCATGTAGAAAGGGCTTTTTAGGTTCTCCAGAGCACCCCTGACTTAGGTAGTGCACTGTGGTGCTTGAGTCAGCTTGATGCTTGGGGGTAATCTCCGATAATCGGCAAGAGATGTGGGAGCCCCTGCACCAAGCGTCTAGCTGGCTTGAAGGTCAGGCTCCGCTCCCGACATCTCTTTCTTCTTTTCTCACATATATTGATTTATAAGAAAGAAGGGTCATTTGACACAGTTTTGATGTGCCTGCTATCAATTTTATTTTTGTGAGTGCAAAAATACTTAATTTTTATGGTATCTTATAGTATTATGCTATTGGCCTTTCTTTTGTTGTTTTTTCTGTAGATTGTATATGTATAAGTGTTTGCTTAGAAGATCCAGAGGAGTCTTCTTACTACTACAGTTATTTTAAAAGTTTTGTATTTTATTTTTTCTATCCACTTAGTGGTGTACACACTTGGTTCCAGTTTGTTTTTGGTGAGGACAAGGCATACCTGAGAGTGGTGAGTCAGGTACCCTTTTTAGGGTATATTATCTCCTCCTCTGTGTTCCAGATGGGTTGTAAGAAGCTGTAAATGATAGAAGACTGTCCGCTTTCTCAAGACCTTAGAGATACCTAGTGGTTCAATGTTTTTTTTAACTACTATTGAACATTCATTCATAATTTCTCCTCCATAATTTCTCCCGTTACTGCCCAGGAAGGTATGTGGCGAACCAATTGGACCTCACCTGCCCTTGAAGCCACCAAAACCCTTAAAAAGGTTTTTGTGCCAGCCCCTATCCTGGTATATTCCAAACCCAATGAACCATTCATTTTAAAGTTAAACACATCAGAGGCTGGAGTAGGGGCTGTTTTGTCCCTTGAGAGCTCCACGAATGCCCCCCTCCACCCCTGTTCCTTCTACTTCAAGAAGTTGAACCTGGCAGAGTGTTAATCATGTGTTAATCAAAGTTCTGGCTCTAAAGGAGTGGAGACACCTGCTCAAAGGAACAGCCTTCCCACATTTTTCCTTAACTGACCATAAAAACTTGACCTATTATTATTTTATTATAACTGGCATTTATATAGCACCAACAGATTCCATAGTGCTTTACAATATTATAAGAGGGGGGATTTAACTATAAATAGGACAATTACAAAAAACTTACAGGAACGATAGGTTGAAGAGGATCCTGCTCAAACGAGCTTACAGCCTATTGGAGGTGGGGTATAAAACACAATAGGACAGGAGTGAGGCTATGAGGCAATCCGCTTGTAATGCCAGGTGGTCTCTGCTCTTATCCCTGTTCAGCCTTGTGGTGGACCACTCTTCTTTCCCCTCCAAAGTATCCCATTGAGCGCAGTAACCAGTGATTATAGCTTAGTAGAATAGCAGTGTTATAGCATTTGCCCCCCCCCCATACATGGTCATTTATAAATGAACCCCACAGCATTGGATCCCAATTCAACAGCAAGATGATTCCACCCTGGTGCCTCTGTGTCTGGGAGATAATTGTGTTATCTCAGACTAAACTAATTATCTTCCTGACCCATGGAGTACAACAGAAAATCGCAAAACACAGTAAAAACCCACAGAAACCACACCTAATACATATGCCCGGATTTTTTGGCAAAAAAGGACTTGGACGCATGGAGAACTGGAGAATCACCTCCAGGGTATATACTTTACTGGCCGCTTGCAATGTTTATGCCCAAAAGAGTTCCATGACGAATGGGGCTTCGGTCAGTCAAATATCGGGAGTTCTTATGGACTGAAAAAGGGGTGCTCCCCATGGCTCTGGACATCTTAGGTGGCTCTGAGGAGAGGTGCACTTGGTCGTTTGTTGTGAAGGAGCAGGTGAGGCGCTCTTGGTGGTTTGTTGTGAAGGGACAGGCTCTGAGACTCAGGTGTTTGGGTCAAGGTCTCTGGGGAGAGCACATGGGTGTTTAGGGATATGGGCCACAGTAATTAGCTACTTTCTGGAGTGAGGTGCAGGGTTGTTCCAGGCATTGTCATGAGTGACTGGGTAGTCCGTCACACGGCTCCTCACTTGTACAATGCTCCGAAAGACATGGTTTGAACCTTTTTGAGTCAACTTGGGGATGTCTGGAAAATAATCTTAGTTTGTAAGCTCAGTCTTCCGGCACAACTTGTCAGCGTTCCCGTTTTGCTTACCAGGCCAGTAATGGCTAGTGAAATTGTAAGGTTGCAACGCTAGACTCCACCTCAGCAATCATGCATTGTCTCTTGCAACCCAGTTAAGCCAGACCAACTGGTTTTGGTTAGACGACAGCATGCTCTCCACCATCTTCACTGATCTGGCTTAAAACTGCCCCCTGTCCAAACATGGGAGCGTCTGTATGAAAGATAAAGCATTTGTTAGGATCTGGGGCTGCCAAGGGGAAATTGATTAATGTTGGTTCAAGGACTGGAAGACTGTTTCACATTTTGGGGACCACAGGACATGCCTAGGGTGATTTTCCTTAGTGAAGTCCATCAGTAGCTTGGCTAAGGCACTATATCCAAGGACCAAGCATCTGTAGTAGCTGGCTGTTCCCAAGAAGGCCATAACTTGTGTCTTGGTACGGGGTGTGGGGATAGCCTCCTCAACCAGGTGAATTTCCCAGTAACCCTTGCAGAGGTGGATTGTTGTCATGTACCGTCCCCTGGCTATGCAGTCTAATAGTTCATCCACCCGGGGCATTGGATACACATCGGTTGCAGTTCCATCATTAAGCCAACAATAGTCCACACAGAAGCAGATCGTCCCATCCCGCTTCGGTACAAAGACTACAGGCTATCGAAGCCTCAATTACTCCTAATCAGAGCATCTCCTGAATATATTCTCCGAATCCCTTCTAGGATAGTCTTGGGAATGTGGTAAAGGGGCTATATCAGGGGCGCTTGTGATGGGGTCTCTATTTTGTGTAACCATGTTCCTGGCAAAAGATCAGCCTTTTGTCATCTTGTAACTGGCAGGCCTGAGCTATCTCTCAATCGGTCCCCCTGGGACACTTGAAAGTATCCCTTCACCGTCCGGGACAGCTGCTCCATGTGGTCCCCTCTCTCTGTGTCTCTCCCTCACAATTCTTTCTTATCAGATCTAAGGAGCCTTGGACCTTTTTTCCATACGACAGTTCAAATGGGATGAGCCCAGTGGATCCCTTGATATGCATACAAGAGGTGTGGTAGGAATCTTTCCCAGTCCCTGCAAGAAGTTGTGAATGTTTGCAACATTTGTTTTAGCATTCCATTGAACCTCTCGCAGAGACTATTTGTCTGGGAGTGGTAGGGGGAGCACTATGAGGGCTTTATCCCACAGACCTTTCAGACTAGGTGTATGACCTCGGCGGTGAACTGAGTGCCCTTGTTCCAAAAGAATCTTCTGGGGAAATCCTATATGGAGGAATATTTGTACCAGGGCATCTGCTACAGTCTCAGCCTGGATATTGGTCAATGAAACTGCCTCTGGGTACCGTGTGGCATAGTCCTCACCGGAGGGACTAGGTGTGGCAAAGAGCCTTACAATATATACTGCCATCTGGCTAAAAGGTTCCTCGATAATGGGCATAGACTGCAACCAAGCTTTGGGGTGGTCTCCGTTCTTTCCAACCCACTGGCAGACATCACAGGTTTGGCCATACTGCTGGACGTGTTGGGATATCCCAGGCCAGAAAAGTTCTTGGTCACCCTGATAGGAGGTCTGCCAAATGCCTAGATGTCCCGCCAGGGGGGACATCAGGCCCAATCTGCAGAAGCTCCAGTCTGTATTTCTGAGGGACATCAAGCTGGTGCTTCTGTGCTGGGGTCATTCCTCTGCTATGGGTCTCGGTCACACTCTTTGCTGTTCCCAGGTTCCAATCCTGCTTGTGTCCCAGGTTACCTCTACTGTCAGGGCTGGGGTATTGTGTCTTACCTGGATCTCCTCAGAATGTGAGCCAGCCTCCACAGTCCAGGCTTGTAGTCTGGTTGTGATGGGGTGTGCTTCTGCTGGGTCTAGGGAAGAGTAGGCTGAAGTAAGTGGTGCCAAATCGTTTCCGAGCAAGACCTCAGCAGGTAAGTATTTTATTACTCCACTGTTCACAGTTCCTGCTCCAATGTTCCTGCTCCTCAGTCTAAATGAACATGGGCGGAAGGCAGGCGATAGATAGCTCCGGCAGCTGCCTTAATTGCATCAGACTTTATGGTTTGTTAGGTGTTTCTAACCAAGTGTTGCTGAACCAAGGTCAAAGTGGCTCTAGTGTCACCTAATCCATTAGCATTAACCGTTTACCAAGACCAACTGCATGGACCAGATCTGCTTCGTGCAGGACTCTCTAAGATTCCTCTTGCCCAATGTTGAAGTTGTCTCAGGCTTGTGGTCTCCCAGGCAGTGAGCAGAGGGCAGCCAGATTATATAATTATTCCATCAGAATTACCTGCAGAATGTCCTCCACAGAAGCAGCTTGGCACCCGGTGTCCCAGTGGGTAGCAGCTCGGTGGATCTACTTTTTTAAGTTCTCAGCGCCTCGTGCAGTATGCCTCAGTTGTAATGGTGTAGCGGGCTAGTAAAGCTTCCTTCACCCTCACATAGCTGTAAATTTCTCTAATGGGAATAATACGGGAGGCTTCAGCGGCTTTCAACAATAGTTTTCCTGCCAGGATGAGAATCCAGTTTTCCGTGATCTCCCATCGATCTCTTCCTCAGCCTCTTGGAACGCCTTGAAGGCTGCAATGGTAATCTTTTTCCAGTCAGGTTATAGAGCTGAGCTGCCTGCTGGTGGTGTCCCAGTTCCCTGGATTTCAGCTAGACGAACTTTGTGGTCTCGCTTTTTTTTCTCGCTTGAGCAGCTGCATTGGCGTTGGCCAATACCTTCAGGATGACCTCAGCCGGAGGGTTTGGCCTGGATAGTGCTAAGCGGGTGAGAATTTCCTGCATCCTTTCGGTTTATTCTGAAGTTACTGACGATGCTGTTGAGGCACAGCTCCATGAGTTCTGATATAAGGGATTTCTTGGATCTGTTACCAGCGCTGCATCCCAAGTCTTTCAGCGTGGATCTCTCTCAGTTTGGAGAATCACTGGTGTAAAGATTTGACCGGCTGATAGCAATGTTTATGCCCAAAAGAGTTCCATGATGAATGGGGCTTTGGCTGGTCAAATATCGGGAGCTCTTGTGAATTGAAAAAGGGGGTGCTCCTACTGGCTTCCAGGGAGCGATTGTTCCCCATAGTCTCTTGTGTCTCCCATCCAAAGAGCACTCTCCTGAATGGTTGGGAAGTGGGGAGAAACAGGGTTGGAGACTAGCTGCAGCCGGGCAAGAGTTCCATAAGATTTATGCGTAAGTCTTTGCGCCTCTCTGGACTCCTTAGGCAGCTCTGAGGACAGGCTCTCTTGGTGGTTTGTTGTGGAGGGGCAGGTGGTAAATAGACCCGGCTTATTTTAATAGGTGCTCTACCATGGAGGGCATGGGAGGCCTGGCACAGGTTTATTGGATTATTGCTGCTCAGGCTGTATTCTTTTATTATTGCAGTGAGCAACCACTGACAATGGATATAGGGGCTCATTATTAGTAAATAAGGGAAGACTTAAGCTCCCTTATTTACTAATGCTAAGTATTTTCACTTAGTATTAGTAAAGTTGTCTGCAAGGCCAAAATTACGAAAAGGAAGGGCTCTTCATAATTTTGGTCTTTCGGCTTCATAGTAGATAGCTCATAATCCTTGTGGGATTGTCATAAAGATAACAAAAAGAAAATGTGTCTTGCCCAAATGTTAAAAGTTACTACTAAATCAATAGGGATTAAGACTCAATTTTATTGTAAGATCATTTTGTTTTTCTGTCAAGATTATTTGTCAACATACTTGTTAAATAACTCTATTGTATTATTGTAAAATTAAAAGCGATGTGAAAAATATTGGCAAAGTATAACTGCTGATAATAATCTTTGTATTTTTTTTTAAATGTAGTTAATTATTTATTTTTTACTGGCATTTATAAAGCACCGACATATTCTGCAGCTTTGTACAATTGTGAAAAAGGCAATACAATATAAACAAACCGATACAAAAGGTAGAGGGCCCTGACCATGAGCTTACAATCTAAAGCAGGCTTCCCCAAACTCCGGCCCTCTAGATGTTGCTGAACTACAACTCACATGATTCTATGAATGAAAAAGATAGGCTGAGAATCATGGGAGTTGCAGTTCAGCAACATCTGGAGGGCCGGAGTTTGGGGAAGCCTGATCTAAAGGATAAGTTTACTTAGTCTATATGGTTCTTCTTCTATTTTGGTTCAATACAAATAAATTGGCCCAATTTGTTTGCTAACAGGGTTTTTTATTTAAGTGAAAATTGCATGGAATTTGAAGTGAATTTCAAATTAAAGGCCAAAGTAGCCAAACTGAAAACATAGCTAAATTGGTGCAATTTCCAGTTCAGCTATTTTGACCTTAAATCTGAAATTCACTTTGAATTCCCTGCAATTCTCACTTTAGTAAATAACCCTGTTAGCACACAAATTGGGCCAATGTATTTGTATAATATTAAATTATTCAGATGAAAACAACTATTTTGACATGCATGGGCATTTTCACTGAAGCAGGAATTGTGGATTATTTAAAATGGATTTGCAAATTTTAGTCTATAATAGTCAAGCTATCAGATTCAAATCACTTCTCAATTCTTCACAATTCCTGTAAAACTGAGATTTTGAGAAATGCTGATATATGCATATAGGTGTTAAAGCAACTTCTAAAACAATTGATTGTTAAGCAGGTGAACATTAATTAGCTGTTGACAAGTTTCAGAAAATAATCTTAATTATAGAGTAAGTGACTGTTTGCTGAGAAAAGGTGAAGTTCTAAAAATGTATTCCCTCCATACTATGATGCAAGCAGAGAACGTAACTGTATTCCTTGTTGATTTCTGCCAGAAATAATTCTAGATTGTAAAATCCCAAATGGACACACAAATGTCAGGCTCAAGAGAATATGTCAGAATAGTACAGAGGAACTGCACTATGCAACTCATTTGATTTGTATTATTTTATTCTATCTATCTATCTATCTATCTATCTACCATCAGATAGTTTATTTTGTATTTGTGGGTTGTAACAAAATGTTCTATGTATTGTATAATATTTTCGTCGACAAAATGGTTTTCCAATACTAACTGTCGTTTTTGGGGTTTTTTTACACATAGAATTCTTTATTTGATATTTATAATGATGAAATGATGATTATTAAATTAGCAGCTTTTAGAAATACCTGTAGATTGATCCCACTGCAAAACTCTATAACACCTGCCATAAGGCTCCACCATAGAAGCCAAATCCCTGCCTCTTTCCACAAATCTTTCCAAGTATGCAAATCAGGTTGCCAATGAAAATAAAAATGTAAATGAGAAGATGCTGCATTGCCAGGTATTGCATGCAATAATGAATGACCACACTGCCTTCACAATGGAGAAGGTGTACGGTGCAGCCCCTCTGTCCTGCGTCCTTTCCTATTACTTGGATGGGACTATCCCATACTAGTTCTAGAATGGTTTGAATTCTTATGTGAGATCTGCCAGGTGGAGATCCCATCTTTAAATACTGAATAGTGAGAGCCGAAAGCTCTTGCTTGCTTTTTTTTGTTTTTGTGAGCTAAGCCCTGCAGTGCATGGCCACCGCATAGGCTATAGGTAATAACTAATTAACCTCCAGTGATGGAGGCAGGGTGTGGTGCCAGTGGATTCCAGACGAAACAAGTTGACGCCACACAATGGAGGGCCAGGACACTCCTGACACCATAACCGCTACATCTTGCTGTAGTGGTTATGGTTCTTGGAGTGCTTCTTTAACTCTCTGACACATCATTCAATTGATATACGATATAATATAGTATAGAATGAATTAAACTTTGCACTTTCATTAGAAACGTCTACATGTAAAACAGTCTGACATAACTTTTAAATGGTAGAACTCTGTATTGAGATGTGTGACTGCAGGAGCATGCTCTATGCATCCAAACAATTAAATGAAGCCAAAGTTGTTTTGGTGCTTAAGAGTGTCCATTTTATGTATTGGTTCCTAACTTTATGTGATTCTTCAAAACTATTCTCTACATGATTTACTTTTCCTGGCTATCTCAGTTCCACTTAACCTGACTTCTCTCTAACCCCACAAGATAATTAAAGGGACAAGCATCATTTGGCATTTTTTTGTAAACCAGCAAGCAAATACCTTTACAGCAATTTGCAATTAAAAATAAAGAAAGAAACTTTGAAAAGTATGTAATAAAAGTTTATAACCTCACTTGCTGACAATTTGTTGTCCCCAGTTCTCCATTCAAAGTAATATCCACTTGAATGCCAAGACCTAGGGTTTCAAGTGGGCCAGTGTCCTATACAAATATTCCCAGCAAACCCTGTTGAAGGCCTTCCCTGCTCCATGGATAGCAGGAGAAGTCCCTCGCTCCCTGCACCCACTCGTGCATTAGTGTAAGAGTGTGTATAGTGTTCTCTTGCCTTGCACCCCATCACAAACCCTACCTGGTCAGGGTGTACAAGGGAGGGTATATATGACTGTAATCTTGTAGCTAGAATTTTAGCTATAGGTTTGAGATCACAGTTAATGAGTGTGTGGTGGAACGTACCGTTCCTTTTGTGGATATTTCTTTTTATACATTCAGGAGTTGCTGTATCCAAACACACTGTATTCGACTCCTGAACACGTACTCCATTAAAACGTTCACACCAGCAACTTTAGTGCAAAACCACAAGGGAAGTAATTAATGAATGCTTCACCTGTGTGGCCGCCATTTCGTGTAACCGAATACCCTTCCTTAAGCTAGGCACTCGCACGAACCTTGGTAAAGATTGTACCGCTGCCCATCCTACTTCCCGACCAGCTATGCGAACAACGTTTGGGAGATGGGAACTACCAACTAGGGGGAGTATTCACTCTATGAAATCAGGAGAAACCCTTGTAAGGTGTTCGCACAGGAACTCCTGAACAGAGACCGGCCGGGGCACCTATTTCCCTGGAACTGTTTTGGGCCATCACCTCATGGCTGGCTGGTTAAAAATTTACCCCAGTGGCGATCCAATTCTGCCAAACGTATCTGTGTGATACTTGGCCAAGTTGTACACTCAGACCAGAGCTATCCGGGGATGTAACTTTTGTGGGGTTCCTGGTTATATTGGGGGTACTTTTGGGGGATTTTGTGTATATTTTCCTGTAACTGAGAGATAAATGAGTTATAGTTTTCTCACTCAATTATCTCTCAGACATAGAGGCTCTTGGGAGGAAAACCCTTTAATGTTGTGTTTATAAAAGTCATATAAAAGTCTCACTAATATATCTGGATAAGTGGGGGGTGCAATCCTCAGGAGTTGATCCGCCCGGATGGTTAAAATATCCGTATATGTGGAGAGACAAAGGGGAAGCACGACAAGCAGACAATAGTGTAATATAGCCAAGATCCAATAATAAGAAGATAAAAATGAATGTAATAAACTCACATTTGAGAGAGCTCTAACCAGCTCTGGAGTGGAGGGCATTTAGGGGTATAATCCCCGCTAGAGGATATAGTGGAGAAGTGCATCCGTTAATCCGGTCTGATTTTTCGATGCTCCAGGATATATAAAAAACAGCAATAGTGCTTTCAATATATAAAAAATGAGTAATAAAATATAAATATAAAATATACTCACAAATATAGAGCAGAAGGTACTGCTCTATTAACACAGCATTGGTGGAATAATCCCCACCTCGGATACAGTACAGGATACAGTAAAAATGCCAGGGAGAGTAATAATAAAAAGTGCATATAAAATACAATAAAAAGAGAACTGGTACAGGAAAAAAGTAACCAAAAAACTTTTATTGTTAAAATACACAATTTAAAACCATTAACGCGTTTCACCTTACAAGGCTTCTTCAAAATGGTATAGTACTTCATACCTGGCATGGAGAGTTTAAATAAGAGTATGCAAATTTAAAATTGGCGCCAAACATTAGAGCAGCCAATAGAAAAACAGATAGTAAAAAACATAATGTAACATGTTAAAAACAGATAAAGCTTATATGGCTTCATAGAGTAAACAGATGTGAACATAATATAAATACATATTTAAAACGAAGCTTATATATTAAAATATTGATGAAAACGTGGCATCACATGACCAGCATTTATTTGAAGCCAGGCTCCTTGGGAAATGTAGTCATGCGTTTAAACGCTAGCCGGAGTGAGGGTGTGTGTGTTACGACATCATATAAAGAGGAGGGGTTGAATGGGAGGAAGTTGTGGCGAGCAATATGCTCTAGCTGTATAACTGTGAAGGACGTCAGTGGAGGGGAGGGGTTGAGAGGCGTGTTCGAGAGCAGGGATTAGCAGTGGTAACCAGTCGGGCTACCCGGGGTCCGCTACAGAGTGCTTACCGTCCTTGCCCCTTACCCTCTTTTGGTAGTATGGTGATATGAGCTGCCAATGACTGCCTGGGAAGACTGTGACCATCTCTGATGGCATTGTACGTTGCCAGCAAAGAGGAATATAGGATGTCCGCAAAGCATTTATAGTATTGGAGGGGCAGGTCGTTTGGGCCCGGGCTTTTGCCAAGTTTTGTGTTTTTTACTGATAAAGCCAATTCCTCTGGGGTGATTGGTTTGTCTAACTGCTTTGCCGTTTCCCTGCCTAGAGATGGTAGCCTGTGTGTTGCAAGGTACATCCCAGAATCTATTTAATATTTGTCTTTATTGTATTTTTCTTTCCTGTACTTCATTTCTTTTATCAATATGTTTATTCTATTCGTTTTAGTCTATTCTTTATCTAATAGTGCAAATAGAGTGTTGAATTTCTAAATTTCCACCCCCCACCCCCTTTTTTTCATCATTTCTTTCCCCCTCTTTTATCATTCTTGGGAGTTTTTACACACAAATCAAGTACAAGAACGAGCACAAAGTACTATGAATTCTATTTACTTCCGGGTTTAAGGCCATCAAACGCGAAGTGGAACGCATGATGTCATCAGACTTTATGCGTGATGACGTCACCGTACCCGAACGAAACTGGATGAACAACTGCAAGGACTTAAAGACTTTTCTGGACAATTGAAGGAGTATAAAAGGACTGGGGAGGGATGGTTAATATTCATTTTGGATTGTTACCTGAAACTGTTTAGTCCCTGAGGAAGTCCTTCACACGGACGAAACGCGTAGGACGCCTAGTGGTGACTCTGACTCTGAACTTTCTGACTTGAAAGTTTGCTAGTCAGCAGATGACATCTCACGGGGTCCCTCTGGTGGCCCCCTGGGTCACAGGGCTCTGTGTGCTCGAACAAATTCTATTGGGGTCTGAGAAAGCCTTGCCAGCAATTTGTTAAAGCGTTCCAGTAGGGTCATCTAAATTGGAGTTACGCGGTCCAGATCTTCCGGTGTACCCCTTATCTGAATGTTCTGTCTTCGGCCTCTGTTATCGAGGTCTTCCAGGTGGTAAGCCATTTGCTAGAGTATATTTGTATGAAGGCACAGTGTGTCGGTGTTAGCAGTCTGCGCCACCAACATGTGGTCACAGTCCGCCTCTAGTTGGGACACCTTTTGATGTAGGCCATGGATGTCTTCTTTCAGAGCGTGGAATTCAGTGGTTATGGAGGTCTGTAGGTCAGCATTTGCCTCCTTGAGGTCTGCTTTAGTCAGCAGTACCCTTAGTAGCGATGAGGCTGGTGACCTTTACCGAGCTAGTTGATCCATGCTGTCCCTTAGTTTCAGCATGTATGGCATGATTGGGGTCCCCTCTACTCCTGTTTCATCCTTCCAGTGTTCTTGGATGAGGTCTAGGAGGCCTCTCACCACCGACCATACAACTACTCGAAGGGGGAGAACCCTGTGGATTTCTGCGGCTCCTCTTATAACAAGTGGTGGATAACAGGTGGTGAGGCAGAAACCTCTCCCAGTCCCTGAAAGTGGCAGCGAAAGTCCAGAGCATCTGCTTCAGGGTTCTGTTAAACCACTCACGGAGACCATTAGTCTGGGGTAGGTAGAGGGAGCTCTGTAGGGGTCTTATTACACAGAGCTTCCAGAGTTGGTGTGTGACCTCTGTGATAAACTAGGTGCCCTGGTCAGAAAGGATCTCTTGGAGACAATTTGTACCAGGGCATCTGCCACCGTCTCTCCCTGAATGTTGGTCAGTGCCAGCGCCTCTGGATAGCAGGTAGCATAGTCCACTCCCGTGAAAAATATATTTCTTACCTGAGAAACTAGGGTTTGCTAGGGGCCCCATTATATCTATGACTACCCTACTGAGGGGTTCATCTATAATGGCCATGGACTGTAACCTCACCTTGGACCGGTCCCCATTCTTGTTCAGGAACAAGAACAGGAACAAGCTCTTACAAGAGCTGCGTGATTATGCAAGGGAGTATGAAGAGCATAGCAATCGCTTGTAGCAGATTCCCCCAATAAGAGACAGGACTCTAAATTGAGGGTGAAGTAGAACTGAAGTTTAATGACACATACTCTGCTTTTATGCAATTCTCCCATGCAAGGGAGACACCCACAGACAATTAGGAATTATCCAATCACCAACTGGTTACATCCCACACATCCCCTCCCCTTAACCTGAGAGGTAACATAATTAACCATACAGTTTAAACACACAATTTTACCCAATTTCTATAACTTTAAAACTATACATCACATTCACATAAAACTTACATTTTAGAAACAGCATAATTATGGGAAATACATATCAAAATTTAATTCGAATCCGTTCAGCCGTTCAGGAGTTAGCTGGTAGTGTTTTTTTGACCGACCGCAGGCACATTTTCATACCCAAAACAGTTCCAGAGATTTCAGCTGTGCGGCCGGTCTATTCATTACAGTTCAAATGCTGTTCGAATGCACGAACGGGTGCCGTTCGTGCAAATAGCAATCTTACTGTAGCGTTCGAATGGTCGAATGCCGTTTGACTCCAGTCAAATGTAATAGTTCCAGGGAAGGTAAAACTTCAGCGGTGTTCATGGCGTCCAGTAGTCAATTTCAGTTCCATGAACTCGACGGCAAAACACCGCTGACCGCGTTCGGCTAAATTAAAATGGCCGTCGCCACGTGTTCGTTTATTGCATGGCGGCCACTTCATTTTGCCATATAAAAAGTACAGATTTTTACCCAGAGCATTTAAAGGGCCATAAACAGTCCAATAAAAGTCCATAAGCCCAAATGATGCTTTTAAAGGGCAATACATCCCAGGGGCCATAGTCACAGGGCAGGAGGCGGGCAAGCAGGCCCCTCCAAAAACTCATGGTGAACTCCCTAAAAAGGGGGGTTTGCCACACCCACCCTGGTTCGTCATGGGTCGGTATTTGCATCGGTATTATCCCAGGTCATGGAGACTAACTTTACAGTAAGGGTAGGGGTAGGTGGTCTTACCTGAGCCTCGGCAGAATGTCATCCAGCCTCGGCAGCTTGAGCCTTTAGATGGGAGGAAATGACATGTGCCTCTGCTGGGGCTTGCGATGTAAATGCTAGGGCTAGCAGTCCCAAATCTCTTGTTAATCCAATGTTACGGTGCTGGATCTTGCTCCCCAGACCAAGTGAACTTAGGAGCTGGGGAAATGGTATATTGCGCTTCCTGCTACCCGGACGATTTTGAGTGGGACATATGGCTCTGCGGTGGCTCTGTAATTTTGGCCATGGCGCTTTTCCTCATACAGGATCAGGGGGCTTCAGCATGGGGGAGCCCAGTCTAGCTTGCAGGCATCAGTGTATTCGTGTGCCAAAATGATGCTTCACAGAGGCTGAGGGGCGCTGAGAGTTTACCAGATAAGATAAGGATCCACTAAGTCTTGGCTACCTTGTACAGGGCACACTGGCACTTGAAGTCTGCCAGGTACTCATCAATCTCATCTTCTGACTCCTGGAATGCTTTAAAGGCTGCAAAGGGGAAATTTCAAGTCTCAAGGCTTTTGGCTCGCTCTCTGCAGTTCAATCACTGGAAGGAGGTGTTCTCATCTCTCATAGGCTGCAGCATCAGCATCAGTAAGCACCCTCAGGAGGACTTCCTGTGAGTGGTTGGGGCTAAAGAGATCCAGATGACTCTGAATGTCTTTCATTTGCTTGGACTCCCCGATGGGAGCTGAAGAGGCTGAAGAGGCTGATGAGGCTGAGCTAGCTCGATCTAGCTCGATCAGTTTGGTGATTAGGGTCTTCATGGGCTTCTTGCTTGCGCTCCATCCCTGACTTTCCAGCAGCTCCTTGAGGGTAGATCCCTTAAGTTGAGCTGCTTCTTGAGGATTACTTTCGAGCTCAAGGAAAAGGGACTGATTTATTGTCACTTTCATACCTGGGGTCTCAACAGGAGGTCCACAGGGAGAACAAAAGAATTGTGACATATCCGGCTCCTTGTTGTCTGTATTGGAGCAGGTAAGTTAATTAGTGTCCAGACACCTTGGCACCAGAGTAACAAAACACCTCATAACTAAGGTTCCCATGCCCACATCCCCACACAACCAGTGTCCCCAGTAAGCTTCTGTCCGAGTGCCCACTCAGTGTCTATGAGGTCTACAAGGTGCCTATCCAGGTCAGCCCAAGGGAGCAGATTTTCCAGTATGATATAGTCACTAGAAGGAGGGAGGTCAACAATTAAATCAAGGGATTGAGACCATGGCCTATTAGGCAAAGGCAATCCCTTGGTAAACACCACTAAGTATGGCAAACTGTTATCAGTAGAATGGGGTATACGTTTCTGATGACTATTTTGTTCAGACCTAATCAGCGCATGGTCTCAAATTCTCTTAATTTTTGGAAACAAAAAATCCCTGAATCAACAGGTGAGGTAGGCCTTCACAAAACAATTGCTGACTTTTGATGGTGTACAGTCCCAGGGAAGGGGGGAGGAGACAAACAAACATTGCTTAAAAAAAATGTGAGGCTTTCTGAATCCATAATTAGGATTGCTTGGAGCCCAAAGGACTCAGCCGTGATTTTGACTTTTCTTAGTTTTTATGAGTTATGGCATTGTAATATCATGGGGACTCTTGCTTATAATATTTAGTATTCTCAATTTGTTAATATTCCTCCTTTTTTTCTCCTAAGACTACCATATCAACAACTAGAACTATTGCTTCTCTGTTTTACATATTTGATTATCTTGATATGTGGCAACTAAGTTGCACTATACACATTATTAGTATCAACGTGTATCCATAGTTGTAATTCTCATTTTATAGGATTGTATTATTTATACTTACTATATCTGCTTATGAGAGGCTGTGTTTAGTCTTTTCCTACCAAGAGACATTATTTTTTAATTTTAATTTATGATTCATTTTATTTTCCAATAGTTGTCACTTTGAATATTTTATCAATATTTGTGGCTATATGTGTTGGTATTGTCTTCTGTATGTTACATGGGCGTCCGCAGGGGGGCGCAAGGGGGGGCACTTGCCCCCCCCCTGGATTTTTCAGCTTGTTCTGCTATTTTGTGTGAGATTTAAAATGAACTGCAATACCGGCGCCGGCCAGTAGGAGAGAGACAGGGATAGGAAGCTGCATCTATCCCTGCTTCTCTCTGCTGATTGAAACCGCAGGGGAACAACACATGCAGCCAGAGACAGCCTACAGATCAGGGGAGTGGGGGATGGGGGGGCCTGAGACAGCCAGAGTGAGGGATGGGGAGGGGAGAGACAGCCACAGGGAGTGAGGGGGGGCAGAGACAGCCTACAGATCAGAGTGAGGGATGGGGGCAGAGACAGCCACAGATCAGGGGAGTGAGGATGGGGGCAAAGACAGCCTACAGATCAGGGAGTGAGGATGGGGGCAGAGACAGCCTACAGATCAGGGGCAGGATGGGGGGGCAGGGCAGCCTACAGATCCAGAGTGAGGGATGGGGGGCAGAGACAGCCTACAGATTAGGGAGTGAGGGATGGGGAGGTTTGAGATAGCCTATAGATTTGGGGGCAGCAGCCTATAGATTTTGGGGGCAGCAGCCTATAGATTAGGGAGTGAGGGATGGGGGAGGGTTTGAGATAGGCTATAGATTTGGGGGGGCAGCAGGCTATAGATTTGGGGGCAGCAGCCTATAGATTAGGGAGTGAGGGATGGGGGAGGTTTGAGATAGCCTATGGGGGCAGCCTATAGATTTTTTGGGGGGCAGCAGCCTATAGATTTGGGGTGGGCAGCAGCCTATAGATTTTGGGGGGGGCAGCAGCCTATAGATTAGGGAAGTGAGCATAGGCGTGCGCAGCCTATTGCAATAGGGTGTGCACCCTAAAGCACAAACACACGCCATGTTTGTGTGCTGTGTGTGAGGGAACTGGTAGTGTGCTGTGTGTGAGAGGGTGTTTGTGTGTGCGTGTTTGTTCGGGTCCTGTTAGTGTGCTGTTTGTGTGCTGTGTGTTTGTCAGGGTGCTGTTTGTGTGTGAGTGTGCTGTTTGTATGTTTGTGAGGATGCTGTTAGTGTGCTGGGTGTGTGTGGGTGCTGTGTGTGCGAGGGTGATGTATGTGTGTGGGTGCTGTTTGTGGGCTGTGTGTGCTGTGTGTGTGTGCTGTATGTTTGGGTGGAGGTGGGGGCAGATTAGTTAATATCCCAGTCCTGCTGCCTTCCCTGGTGGTTCAGTGGAGAGTGAACTCTAGCCCGGGTTCTCTGCTGCCTCCCTCCAGGCTGCTGTGGACCGGTGAGGTAGAACTTTGATCTCCCCACCGGCCCATGGAGGCTTAGACCAGAGCCGCCGCTCGGATAGCGTCTGCTCTGCATGAGCCGACCGGGGAGATCCAGAGATCTCCAATGCCGGTCTCAATCCATTGGCGTGCCGCTGGGATTAGGGTGTGCCCATGCACACCCGACACACCCCGTGCGCACGCCTATGGAAGTGAGGGATGGGGGAGACAGCCTACATGAAGGAGCAGGAAGGTAAAGTAAGAAAAGGAGAAGGAACAGAAATGAGCAGGAAGGGACATCAAGGAGCAGAAAGGGGCAGCAAGGAGCTGGAAGGGACAGCAAGGAGCACAAAAGGTAAAGTAGGAGAAGGAGCACAAAGGAACAGAAATGAACAGGAAGGATCAGCAAGGAGCTGGAAGGTAAAGCAGCACAAAGATAAAGTAGAAGGAGCAGAAAGGGTCAGAAATGAGCTGGAAGGGGCAGAAGGAGCACAAAGGTAAAATAGGAGAATGAGCAGGAAGGGCCTGCAAGGAGCAGGAGGAGCACAAAGGTAAAGGAGCAGAAAGAATCAGAAGGAGCACAAAGGTAAAGTAGGAGAAGGAGCAGAAAGGGACAGCAAGGAGCACAAAGATAAAGTAGAAAAGGGAGCAGAAAGGGTCTGCAAGGAGCAGAAAGGGATCAGAATGAGAAAGGCGCAGAAGGGTGCAAAATAAGCAGAAAGTAGCAGAAAGGTAAAATAGCAGAAGGGGCCAAGGACAGAAAACAGTGTCAGAAGATAAAAAAAGACTGTCAAATGAAGGAGATTGGAGCAGGAAGGACAAATGAAGTGAACCCTCCACTTTATTCTGGACACCACATCATAAGGCTTTGGTACCTGGGCCTGGCAGGGAAACGCTGGACCTTCTCATCTCCAAAGGTAAAAAATATCAGTATTAATGTGTTCACTTTTATTTACTGAGTGTCAGGAAGCACAGAGTGCCGTTGGGTAGGGGTGTTGCTGATTGGCTAGAGCGGTCAGCTGGCACTCTAAGCCAATCAGTAGCTCGCCATTCATAAAAAAAAGTAAAAATATTTTATGAACCGGGAACTAACGATTGGCTTAGAGCGTCAACTGTCCACTCTAGGCAATCAGCGGCACCCATGCCTGACGTCAATCTGCACTTCCTGACACTCTGTTTCAGAAGCCAAATACCACTGAGCAACCTGAAGCTGGAGGAAGCCTTTGGGGTTAAACCATTTGAGAGTGATTTAACCCCTTAAAGGAAAGCGAGCACCCAGGGGCTTCCTGGCATCATAGCATTTTCATTTAGGTGAAGTTGTTATGGTGACCAGAATGGTCCTTTAATTTGCTTAAAGGAACACTATAGTGTCAGGAATACAAACATATATTCCTGACACCATAGTTGTGAAAACGCTATTCACCCTGGCTTTATGTGATAATGGCTATGCCCCTTCCCTTTCATGACACTGTCAAAAAGGTACCAAGCATGGATGTCATTACAATTATGCCCCCCCCTGGAAAAATTCCTGCGGACGCCCATGGTATGTTATGTAATTTTGATTGTATAAGGAGTTTATTTTTAGATGTAATTTGCTGATTCCACCTCGGAGCAGTCCATGCATTGTTTGATGTAATTAACTGGTTTTATTTGAATGGTGTTATTTGGTCTCAGGCGTGACAAAGATGCTGTGTGTGTTGAAACGTTGCCGAGTTTACTTTAGTTGAATAAATCTCCATTTACATATTATTTGATGTTGCAGTTCCATTATTTTTTTTTGTCTATTTGTGTAGTGTCTTTTTATTGTCCCATACTGCATGTATCTATGTTCTCCAACATTATGTGTGTGTATATGTGAAAGACAGAGATGTAGATTGTGTGAAGTCTACTTGTGATGTATTATGTGGAGGCTGTGTGTTGCATTTTGTCACGATTCGGGGAACCCAACACGCTGGCACACACACACACACAGAAAAGGTGCCGTACCGGACCTTAGAGTGGCCGGGCTAAGCACGCACAGAATAGTCAGGAGACAAGCCGAGTAAAGGGGAACCAGAAGACAGAATAACGTGAAACGAGCCGAGGTAAAAGGGTAGGAGAAAGTCACAGAGTCAGATAAACAAGCCAGAGAATACGTAACCAGAAACACAAGGTAAGTAGCAATACTAGAAAGCAAAGACCACAATAGGGCAGGGAGGAACAGGAAAGGTAAGTATATAAACCATAAGGTTAATTCTGATTGGATATTTTCCAATCAGAATTAACAATCACACGTGGGAGATATCTAAACCTCCCACTGTGATTGAGGCAGTGTGCCTTGAACGCCGGGTCAGGTGACTGACCCCGGCATGTAATAATTTGGGCAGTCTCCCAGCGTGCAGCGTCATGTATGCTGCCGCTGGGGGACGTGGAGGAACCGGCGGGCGGCTGGAGGGTGAGTACCGCAAGCGGAGTGCAGCCTCCCCTCGCAGCCGCCCGCGGGATCCCGACACATTTGTGGGTTTGTTTTTGTATTTTGTGTTGTGTGTGGTGAGTGGCTTTGTGTATATACAAACATTGTTTGTATTACGTGTGGTGAAGCTTTGTATGTGGTTTCCACGTGGTCTCTGAGGGGCTGTGCATGTTGTGTACATGTGGACGCTTCAGGTGTTGTATGCATGGGGAGGCTGTGTTTGTTGTTTGGAGAGGCTATGCATTTTGTATGGGGAGGCTATGTGTTTTGTATGGCGAGGCTGTGAATGTTGTATAAGAGAACTGTGTGTATGTTGTGTGTAAGGGGAGAGATTTTGTGCAGGATGTGCATGTTGTGTACATGGAAAGAATGTGGGGGCTGTGTGTGTTGAAAAAGGAAGAAAAGTGTGAACCAAAGACATAAAGTCTGAGGTACACGTAGTAGAATTCTCAAAATTATATGAATAAAAACACATTTATTAAGTAACCTAAAAATACAAAAAAAAATAATCAAATAATAAACACTCCACATTTCAATAAATGGGGAGAGAGAAGCTACTGGAAGCCACTAGAAGCTACTAGGGAGACCACACATTGCGACCCAGATTGTAGACATCATCTATTGCTAGTACTAAATGGGCTGACCGTATATCATTTTACCATATATTTCTAAGGGTGTTTAATTTAGATAGTGCCCATCAGTTCAATTATATCTGGTAACACCTATCTACTAATTACCTCTTTATGCAGTTTACTCTATAGATCTGCCTATCCCTAATCCTCCCCCCCAAATTAGCACTACCTCATCTCTCTCCCCATTTATTTAGATGTGGAGTGTTTATTATTTGCTTATTGTTGTTTTGTAATTTTAGGTTACTTAATAAATGTGTTTTTATTCATATAATTTTGAAGATTCTACTATGTGTACCTCAGACTTTATGTCTTTGGTTCACACTTTTCTTCCTTTTTGGTCTAGTTAAGGGTTACCCCCTGTCAACATATCCTCAAGACACACTCTAGCCCCCCTATTCAGAGGGGCATTCTTATTTTTTCTGACTGTGTGTGTTGTGTGCATGTAAAGAGTGTGTGGTGTGTGTGGGAGGGCTGTGTATGTTATGTGCATTCATAGATTGCATGTGTTGCGGATGGAGAGGCTGTGTGGTGGCTGAACATGTTGTGCATGGGAAGTTTGTGTGTTGTGTTTGTATAGGGAGGCAATGTGTGTTAAGAATGAAGACCAGGTGGCTGCCTTGTTAGTGACTATACAATATGTATGGTGAACCTGTGTTTTGTGTGATAGCAGGCTGTGCATGTTGTATGTATTGTATAGGGAGGTTGTTTGTGTTGTGTGTGTGGAAAATCTGTGGGTGTTTCTATGTGTGTTGTATGTGTTGTATGTGATTAGATATGTCCTTATATAGATGCATAAACACAGCATCTGTGTGGTCTATGAGGAATGAATGTTGTGTTTATGTGACTATGTATGACGTGTCTATAGGGGAGGTGTATTTGTTATATGGATTATGAAGCTGTGTTTGTTGCATAGGGAATATAATACTTACCTTTGGTCCCGCAAATGGCTCCCTCTGCTGGTTCACGGGACGAACTGCAACCCCTAAAAATAAAAAGATAAAGCCATGATGTCATTACCTTAAAGGGACCATGTCATCTAGGCGACCCAATGCTGTTTGAGCCTATTTAAGGTTTGTTTTAGCCTCCATTCTTTGCCCTATTGTGGTTTCTGTTTGGATCCTCGTTTAGTGCTCCTGGTGATTCCCTTGTGATTTCCTGTGTTTGACCTTGGCTTCGTATTTCACTTCTGATTTCTGGTATCCTGATTCCGGCTTCGTATTTGACTTCTGATTTCTGGTATTCTGACCCCGGCTTCGTATTTGACTTCTGATTTCTGGTATCCTGACCCCAGCTTTGTCTTGACTTGAGTATTTCTGTTCATCCTGTCCTTGATTTATCTTAACCCTGTGTCTTGTTGTATTTATACATTAAGTACGGCCATTCTCGGTAATATGCCTTTTGGATCCACCTTTTGTAGGTTTCCTCTTTCCTGTGTGTTGGGGTAAGACTCCCGTGACACTTACACTCCCCTTTAGTATATCTTATCCCCCATTTTACCTTTGTGTCTCTTACTGCCCTATAGCCACTTTGAGTGTCTCTTTCTACCCCAGCCCCTTTGTGTGTTTTTTTATTCCTCCAGTTCCTTTGTGTGTCTCTTTCTTCCCTTCCCAACCCAGCACCTTGTCTCTTTCTCCCTCGGCCCCTATATGTCTCTTTGTGTGTCCCCAGTTGCTCTAGTTGTATGTCCCTAGCCCCTCTGGGTGTCTCCCAAAGCCTCTGCCTGTATTGCCCATTCTTTAGCCCCTCCGTGTCTCTTTCTGTTCTCCCAGCCCTTCTGGGTGTCTCTTCCCCCAATTCACTGTCTGTCTCTTTTGCCTCTTCCCTGTCTGTCTCAGTTTCCCTTCCCCAGCCCCTCTGTGGCTCTTTCCCCCTCCAGCCCCTCTGAGTGCCTCTTTATCTCCTTTGCCCCATTTGTGTGTCTCTTCCCCTCAGAACCTTGTCTCTACCTCCAGCCCATCCATTTGTCTCATCTCCCCCATGTTTCTCAATTCCCCAGGCTCCCCATGTGTCTCAAGCCCCACGTGTCTCAAGCCCTATGTGTCTCATTTCCCCAGCCTCACCATGTGTCTCATTCCCCAAGCCCCCCCTGAGTCTCATTGCCCCAGTCACCCTCATGTGTCTCTGTCACGTCCTGTTACATTTTGTGGCTATTTCTGGTCATGGCTTCTGATATACAGTTCTCTTTTTACAATTCTTGTTTAGTTTTCTTGTTTTTTTCTGGCTATCTATTCTATGTATGGTTTTCCTTATGCTGGGTTTTCTGGGTTCATTCCTTTATTCCGTTCCTGGTATTCCCAGTCTCCTGGATTGCTTTAAATGTTTGTTTTTTGTTGCCACACCCATTCCTTTGCCATTTATCCTTTTTGTTTCGATGTGTTCCTGCTAGCAGTGGTCTCACTCCTCTGCTCCTTTCCTTGCAGGTAAGTACTGTGTGTGTTTTATTGTTGTACTTTTAGTCATGCATAGGCAGGCAGTTAGGACCCACCGTAATTGGAGTACTTTGGTGTAGTGGTGGGCCGTATACATCTTGGTACTTAGTTATTTGTCCTCTTGTTTTGTCTTGTATCTCTTGTCTTGTTTTATGTTGTCTTGTATTCCCAGTTCATGTACAGTCCTGTCCTGTTCTTGTTTCCCTCATGTCTTGTGTACACGCTCTGGGTTCTGCTTTCTGCCCTGCTCCGGTTCTGGGTTCTTCTAGTCTTGTCTTGTTATCTTGTTTGGTGCCTATTCTAGTCTTGCCTTGTTTCAAGTACTGGATACATATCTGCATATTATGAAGCTCATGTGAGCCACAGAAGCTGCATCAGGGCCCTGGTATGTGGCTGCACAAACCTTGGTGCTCAACACCAGGGGACGTGTGGTTCCTCCTGCACCAGACCCTGATTGTTCATTTCCACACTGTAACTCCTGCTATCATCAGACATACAGGGGTCCTGGTCTCTGGACTGCCACCCATGACAGGCTCATTCCCCCAGTTCCCCTCATGTTTTTCATTTCCCCATCCCCCCATGTGTCTCAAATAAGCAGCTTTGTTTCCCTTGATATACAAGAGGTCTGACCAATAATGTGGGCTGGATCTTCTGCCCAATCAAGAGGTAATAAAACAATTATTGATGGTTAGGGGACAGCCACTAAATGTTGATTTTTTTCACAGATAAAGGGACAATTGAGGGGAAAAGAGGAGCATGCAAACAACTATATTTCCAAGCTGGATTATTCGAGACAATTCAGCTATTGGGGGAGATAGTATAGCGTGTTGGAGTGGGAGATAACCTGGGTAATTGATTCTGCTGTGAGACAAGCTTTATGCTGTATCTAAAAGCTAGTACTGCCTGGAGCACTAGAGAAAGTTTTTTTAGTGGACAATAGGAGATTCTTGAGTTTGTAGGCATTTTGTCATTTATTCTAGTGTGAGACTATTTTACCAATAAACAGTTATTGGTAAAATCTTCTTTTTTGGACTGTGGTGTCAAGAAAAAAGGTTTTACCTATCATGGGTCATTAAGCCTAGTGTAAGACTAGCTTTAGCTTTTTTTAAGCAGCATCTAGCAGCTAGTACTGCCAGAAGCACTGGAGAAAACATTTGAGTAGGAGATATGAGATTGGTATGTGTGTTGCCAGGCATTTAGTCATGTATTCTAGTGTGGTGAAACTCGTCTTGGCGTATTTATTTACATTGTATATTTTTTATTAATTTCTAATAATTTTATGTTTTAATTTTAATACATCTACATTAAATTCATCTTTTACCTCTATTTGCATCCTGTACCTGATTCCGGTAAGGGTAGTGTCACCCTGTAAATTGACACAAAGCCAGCATACTTAGAGCCAGTTACTAAAGGTTCTATAAAAGGTGAGCACCTATCCTTTATTATATTTTGGGTAAATCCACTTTATAATTGGAAGTACTGCACCCAGAGATTTTCGATTTGTTTTTCCCTTCTATATATATTGTGGAAAGGAACAAAGAGAAACCCAGATATAAGAGGGGTACTGTTTGTCTACCTTAAAGACACAGAATTGCTTAAGTTTAGAGTCTAAATCCATAGAAAAGGCTCTTAAAATGTGAGTTTATTTCCACTCACTGGTTAAATACAAATTAGTCCACTTGTATCAAAATTTTTTTACTATTTTCTGTCTCTTTCTATTTTTCATGTATACCCCCTAAATCATTTTTAAAGGGGTAAGTGTTCATGTACCTATTTCTGTATAATACACCTTTAAATACACTTGTATAGCGCTGCACTCCAGCTGGGAGCTTGGAAGGTGGCAACACCAACCAGACTTGAGTTTTGAAAGCCATTCAAAGGTTCATTGGTTTCACCAATTATTACAGAAGATTTATAAAGGGATTTTCTTCAGTAATAGCCCCCATCACCAATATGACACGCAAGGGGGCTAGTAGTATGATATGGTCTAAGGAGGCAATTGAAGCCTTTGAAACTCTCAAACAGCGGTTTGCCTCCGCTGACATATTGATACATCCTGACACCAGTATGCCCCTTCAGAGACAGGGGTAGGGGCAGTTCTCTCCCAGAGGGAGAGCCAGGAAACTCTGTTACATCCTTGTGGTTACTTTTCTAGAAAGTTGTCTCCTGCTGAGTGCAATTACGATATTGGCAATAGAGAATTGTTGGCCATTATTCTAGCTCTCCCCTCTTCTAGAGGGTTCCAAGGACCCCCTTTTGATCATTACTGATCACAAAAGCCTGGCTTACATAGGAGATGCTAAGCGATTATCTTCTAGACAAGCTAGATGGTCTCTATTTCTTTCTCGCTTTAATTTTCTTATCACCTACAGACCTGGTTCTAAAAATGTCAAGGCCGACACCTTGTCCAGGCAGTTTGATACTGAGGCTATACTAGAGCAAGAAACGTCCCATATCATTCCCCCAGAATGTATCATTGTGTCCACTGTCCTTTCATTGTACTCTCCACTGCTTGGCTCCATCATGGAGGCTCAGTCTCAGGAGCCCTGCGGTAAACCTCAGGACAAACTGTTCATTCCATTGGGGGAAAGGGTTAATATCATGAAGGTGTTTCACGACAAGGTGTCTGCTGGTCACCCAGGTATTAATAAATCCACTTCTGCTATCATGAGGTCATTCTGGTGGGATTCCCTCAGGAAGGATGTTAAGGAATATGTGCAGGCTTGTTCTGTTTGTGCGGTTTCCAAAGTGCCTCCTAAACTCCCTTGTGGCTTGTTACAACCTCTTCCTATTCCTGAGGTCCCATGGTCCCACTTGTCCATGGACTTCATTGTTGAACTTCCTAGTTCTAACGGTTATACCACCATTCTCATGGTTTTGGACCGTTTTTCTAAAATGGCTCATTTTATTCCTCTCAAGAAATTACCATCATCTCAATACCTGGTACTGATCTTTATCCGTGAGATTGTCCGTCTGCATGGCATTCCTCACAATATTGTATCTGATAGAGGTTCTCAGTTTGTATCCCGGTTTTGGAGGGCTTTTAATAAGCAATTGGGGATTGAATTGTCTTTTTCATCCTCTTACCACCCCCAGACTAACGGTACAGCTGAGAGGGCTAACCAGTCTTTGGAGTTATACTTGCGTTGTTTTGTTAATAGCACTCAAGACAATTGGTCCGAATTATTACCATGGGCCAAGTTTGCTAGGAACAATGCTGACCATGATTCCTCTGGGCATAGTCAATTTTTTGTTAATAATGGCCGGCATCCTACTGTCCTACCAGCTGTTTTTTCTGATATGGCTGTTCCTGCTTTGGATGACCGTCTGGCTTCCATCCGTGATACCTGGGTTAAAGTTCAATCTGCTCTGGGTACTGCTGCTGACCGTTTCAAGCATTATGCTGATACACGTCGAGGTGCCAACCCTGTTTACCAAGTGGGTGAGAGGGTTTGGTTATCTTCTCGTTACATCAGGCTCAAAGTCCCTAGCATGAAATTTGCTCCTAGGTTCCTTGGACCTTTTCGTGTCCGTCGTAGGATCAATCCTGTTGTGGACTCTCTGGCCCTTCCGGCCTCCTTGAAAATTCCTAATACCTTTCATGTGTCCTTGCTCAAACCTCTTGTTTGCAATAAATATACTGTTTCAAGCGTACCTCCTCCCCCCTTAGTTGTTTCTGGACAGGAAGAGTATGAGGTCTCCTCCATAACTGATTCCAGGTTTTCTCGGGGCACTTTACAGTACTTGGTGGATTGGAAAGGTTATGGACCAGCCGATCGTTCTTGGGTTACGGCATCTTATATACATACTGGCCGCAAGATTTGCTATTTTCATGCCAAATTTCCTCTCAAGCCTGGTCCTGCCCGCCCTGTGGGCGTTCTTCAAGTGGGGGGTAATGTCATGTATTCATTCACTTATAAAAATGTGGTTAATGGCATTTACTGTCCACACATGAAAAGTTGTGCCGAGCAGCAACCAAATCCACAGAAGGGTTAATGCTGAGCAGCAATTATGCAAATGGGAACCTGGTAACTGCCTTTGGGGTCAAAGGCCAGTTACAGCCTATCAGGTCTAGAGGAGGGGTATTTAGGCCCGGTTCTCATCCAGCTCAGTGCCCTGTCGTGGTTTCCCTTGTGGTTGTCCGAGAGCGCGTTATTGATTTTGGTTATTCTGGTTATTTGACTTTGGCATTGTTTTTGACTTTCCTGTTTTCTGGCATCCCTGACTCCTGGCTTTTCCTTATCATTGTGTCTCTTTCTGTATCCCTTGACCTCGGCTATTCCTGACTATTCTTTGGTACGTTAGTCCGGCCATTCTAAGGTCCGGTATACGTTACCCATCAGTCCTCTGTGTTACACAATTCTACGTGCTGGATCATTCTGTAATCCTGACACAGCCCCAGTTTGAACTGGCTGCTTTGTCCCTCTTCCATCAGCTTCTTGGGATTGAAACCCTCGTTGTTTTGTGTTGGTGACCCCATTTAGTGGTCTGAGCATGTAAAACCATGTGTGACGAAATAAACAGGTCAGTCAGTGTTGTACCTCCAGAGCTGTGTGTCGTCTAGTTACTGGGGGATAATGGTAGACATGTGCACCAGTGAAAAAAATGTAATTCGTCAATCCCGTATTTCGTTCGGAAACCATTCGTTTTCAAATGAAATTCGTTTTAAAAAAATTTTTTTCGTCCTTTAACAAAAAAATATTTTTTTCCTCCTTGTAATAATAATAATTCCAACTGATCCCCCCCTTAACCCTCCCCCCCCGCATCAAAACCTATGGGGGTCACTATGCTCGCTGTCATTTAACACTAAATATAAATTAGTATGGGGGTCACTGCCAAGAGCACCTATTCTTTTTGGAAAAATATATGCCTTATCAGAAAAGGAACTCCATATCCTAAAGGAATACATACAAGAAAGCCTAAAGAAAGGATTTATCCGTCCTTCTTCTTCTCCTGCAGGTGCTGGTATATTCTTTGTGGGGAAAAAATATGGCAGTTTAAGACCTTGTGTGGATTACAGAGAACTCAATCATATCACCATAAAAAACTAATATCCATTACCCATTATTCCTGAACTGCTTGCATATATTTTAAACTTGATCTAAGAGGTGCCTATAACCTTCTCGGAGACCGAGAGGGTGATGAATGGAAAATGTCATTTTAAATATCTGGGTATGCCCTACGGACTCTGTAATGTCCCTGCCTCTTTCCAGCATTTCCTCAACGATGTGTTTCATGACCTTCTCGATCAATATGTAGTCGTTTACTTAGATGACCTCTTCTCCTCAGATCTCCAAACCCATTGTCTACATTGTCTACAAACGTTTGAGGAAATTTAATCTGTGCAAAAATAGAAAAATGCATCTTCGAAACCGACTGTGTGGAATTTCTGGGTTTTATCATTAAACAGGGTAAAGTGGAAATGGATCCCAGAAAAATAAATGCTATCCTTGAATGGTCCACACCCCAGAATAAGAAACAAATACAACAATTTATAGGATTCGCCAACTTTTATCTAAAATTCATCCGTTACTTTTCAAAAGTAATCCAACCCCTAACAAACCTTACCAAAAAAGAAGTAAAATGGAGTTGGTCTCCCCTGGCTCAAAAGGGGTTTTATAATCTGAAACAATTATTTACCACGTCACCCATCCTTTACCTAAAAGACCCTGAGAAACCCTTCTTTCTGGAATTTGATGCATCTGACTCAGCCACAGGAGCAGTGCTATCACAGAGAGATGTTAAAACAGGATTATTACATCCTATAGCCTTCTATTCCTACAAGTTAAAAGATGCAGAATCCAATTATGATGTTGGAGACAAGGAGTTACCACCCATCAAGAAAGCATTTGAAGAATGGCGACACCTACTAGAAGGGGCTAAATACCCTATCACTGTATATACTGATCATAAAAATCTTGAATATCTCGGAACGGCCCAATGTCTTAATTCTCAACAAGCAAAATGGGCACTGTTTTTTACTCGTTTTTCTTTTCATGTCACCTATCGACCAGGATCAAAAAATCAAAAGGCTGATACAGTCTCAAGGATGTATTCTTCTAAAACAGATAAAAAACAAACTAGAAACATCAATATTACAGGAAGATCAGTTTGTTGGCCTCATGTCTCACATCTTACAAGAGATAAAGGAAACTACCACTTCCAATAATTTTCGCACATCACCTGAAGGTTACCCATTGTCTCATGACAAGATTTTTGTACCTGAAAAAATCCATCTTAAAGTGCTCCACCATTATCATGAAACCCCATTGGCCAGTCATGGAGGACAGAGAAAGACATAACAAAGTATCAGATGGCATTTATGGTGGCCTTCTCTTCAACAAGATGTCAAGGACTATGTCAATTCCAGTATCACCTGGGCCCGTGGTAAAACCAACACATCCAAAACTGCTGGATTATTACAGCCATTTACTGTCCCATCCAGACCCTGGAGTCATCTTACCGTTGACTTCATCATAGACCTCACTATTTCACAAGGATACGATGCCATTATGGTTGTTGTATATCGTCTAACCAAAATGGCACATTTTGTTCCAGCTGGACTACTCCCTACGGCCAAACGAACTGCCATCCTTTTTCTTGACAACATCTTTTAACTTCACGGAATTCCCGAATCTATCCTCTCAGACAGAGGAACGCAATTCACTTCCCACTTCTGGAAACCCTTCTGTCAATCACTCAAAATATCTGTAGACATCTCCACTGCCTTCCATCCCCATACCAATGGAAAGACCAAGAGAACAAACTAAATCCTTGTTGTTACTGTACCCATTTACAATATGATTGGAAAGAGTTATCTACAGCTGAATTTGCCCATAACTCAAAGCAACATGGTTCCACCCACAAATCTCCTTTCATGTTTAATTATGGTTTTTAACCAAATACCCTCACAGGAAGTCCCCCATTTACACATGTTCCAGATGTCAAAGTCCATTTACAGCAACTAGCTCAAGGTTTTATTTGGGCCCAATCGACACTACAAGAGAGTCAAGAAACCTATAAAAAATATGCCGACCTCAAAAGACAATCTCAACTGACTTATCAAGTGGGCCAACTGGTTTGGTTATCTACAAGATACTTGAAGCTACCCTGTCCTACCATGAAATTGGGACCCAAGTTCATTGGTCCCTTCCGAATTCCTAAACTTGTCTCTCCTGTCGTAGTGCGATCTGGGTTTCTGTATGTCTGTGTATCTGTGTGTGTATCTGTGTGTCTGTACATCTGTATGTCTGTGTATCTGTGGAATTGTTTGTCTGTGTATATGTGTGTGTGTCTATATTTCTGTGTATGTGTCAGTGCTTACAATGCTGTGTTTACAATGCAGGGTTAATCCAACCTCTAGTGGCTGTCTTCCTGACAGCCACTAGAGGCGCTTATGTGACGCTGGATGCGAAATTCACATCCAGCGTGCAGAACGTCCATAGGAAAGCATTGAGAAATGCTTTCCTATAGACTGTTTGTGCGCGCAGCTCTTGCTGCGCATGCGCATTCCGCTCTGAAGTCGGCGGGGGAGGAGAGGTCACAAGCGCCGAGGAAGCCCAGCACTGGATAAAGGTAAGTAGCTGAAGGGGTTTTAACCTTGAGGGTGGGAGGGTCCTAAGGATGCTATAGTGTCAGGAAAATTAGTTTGTTTTCCTGACACTATAGTGATCCTTTAAGTCTAGGATAGCCTTATGCCTATCCCACACATGCTTAAACTCCCTCACTGTGCTGACTTCTACCACCATGATAAAAGATCTGTTTTGCGGTGAGCACTGTGGACTGTCTGTTTTTTTATTGCAGGTATTAATTCCTTGTGAGTCTAAACCTTATTGGACCCTTATTGGATTCTACATATCGCCAACAGAATCTATAGCGCTGTATAAGGACGTAAAATATACACAGAGAAATACAAAAAGTAGAGAGGGCCCCACCCGTAAGCTGAGATCTAGCCATATATGATTTCATACCGGATATTGAACTCTACTATTATGTATATGAGTACTGGAATATTTGGCATATAGATGTGAATATGTGAATGTTTGTTTTTATTGTTGTAATTTTGTGGCATTAACCATCTTACAACAATATTCAGATCAGACTGCTACATTTATCCTAAGAGACTTCTCTATGTTGTGGACATTATGGATGAATTTATTTAATATATTGCATTTATCAATATTTTATTGGACATTTATTATATTCTATATTATTTTAAAAGTGTGTTATGGACTTACCAGAGGTTGTCATAACCCAATTATAGATATATGTTTGTGCTTATTTTTATATTTCTGTATTTTTAATTATTCTACAGTATTACATTACAATCTATCTTACTGCTCCTGACTATCCTGCTATACTTTTAGTTAGGTTGTATCTTTTTTTTTTAGGGCATGGTGAACCCAAAGTCAGTCTGAGCAATATTTAGTTGATAGTCTCCTATTCCCTCTACTCTTCACACACACATACACATATACACACAGACACACATATATACATAGAGACACATACACAAACATACATACAGACACACATACATACATACAGACAGGCACATATATATACATACAGACGGACACACACACACACATACAGACAGACACAGACAAGCACACACAAATACGAAGACACATACATACAGACACACACATACATACACAAGACACACATACATACAAAGACACATGCATACATACAAACAGACAGGCACACATACATAAGGACAGACCGACACACACACAGACACAGACAGGCACACACACACACAGACAGGCACACACACATATACAAAGACACATACATACAAACAGACACACACAGACACATATATACATATACATACAAACAGACAGGCACACATACAGACAGACAGACACACATACATACAGACACATACATACAGAAAGACACACACACATACACACAAACACACACACACAATGTTTAAGTCAACCTCCTGTTTCCTACCTTTTAAGTGCAGGAGGGTGACTTTCCCTGGGGTCCAGTGGTGGCTCAGGTTGATGGGAGTCAGAGTCCCCACTCTGACTTCCTCTGCTTTCTCCCGCGCAGGCTCTGTGTGTTAGCTGGGAGGAGTGACATACAGTCACTTCCTCCCAGCGTGTGATCTCATTACATGGAGCCCGGTTGCGTTGTTAAAGTGCCCAGCGCTGACCGGGCCCCCTGACAATCCATACCCATCAGGTGGCCCTAACAGCATGGGCCACCCGATGGACCCCTTGGACAGCGGCCCCGGCAGTTTGCCGCGCGGGCTGGGGCCGCAAAAGATGGCGGCGGGTAACCGGTCGCAGGAGTCCGCATGGCGGCCGGGCCCCCGTGGAATGACAGACCCGGTCGCAGCTGCAACCTCTATGCCGCGGTACGTACGCCACTGTCCATAGGAACTTCATATTTTGTAACATTTTACAGGTTTTTGTTTCCCCTGTCTTTTGTCGTATTGAATATTCTTGATAAATTAAGTTGCAGCTTTATTGTAAAGACAAAATGGCTACATAGCAAAAGATAGAGAGGAAATAAGGAAAAACAATCTTCCCTCTAGCACCACAGAGCACACAGTAAATCATCTAACTCATACAGATCACGCACTAGCAATTATTACTAACAGTGGGCACGATTCATTGTTCTTTGTAAAAATATTGTCAGTCAATGTGATGTGCGAGATGTATGCATGTAATGGTTCTCCTATAGAAGTGCCATGATACACCGATGAGGTGAACTGTGCAGAGAACCAATGGAAGAAAATAGTGCAGCAACTAATGCATGTTTTATTTGAATTTCAGTCATCTTTATTACTTGGTTTTATCAGATAAGCTGATACGGATAGGCTGAAAGAAGAAACAACAATTGCAATGTATATTGTAAGTTCATTGACGGGTCAGTCACTTAAAGTTTTGGAAAAGATGCCATTTTATTTTTGGGATATTATGGATAGGAAATATACGTCACATTTGGTCTCAAATTAATTGTCTGGATTCACCAAAATTATCTGACCTGGTAACAACCAGATCAGAAACAGCTGTACATAATGCATTGTGCATTTTCAGTCAGAATTTTGGAACACTATTTGTCTCTCATAATACTAGAATTCCACAGCTTCGTTGACCCTGAAGATTAGCCAAAAAAGTGCATATAATCCATGATGAAACCTAGAGAACTGTGAGGGAAGATTTCAACTGTTGCCATTTTGATTATTAGGGTAGGATAAACGGGTACATAAGAATAACCTTACATAAAGATGGAGGGGGAAATCACACAAGTACTTCTTGCTTCTGTGTCTTTATTGTAACTAACTCAGCTTCTGCTTCCTGTTTCAGGAGGGAAAGGAAGGAGTAACAACAAAATTTATTTACACTCATTTTAACCATACAATGAATAACACAGGTTACGGCACTACGAGAGAACTTTTAGTTTATACCTCAAGCTTGTCATTTTGCATATTCATATATTACATGACTTAAATTCCAAATATATAACTCAAAAACTTTTCTAGTTTATATCTCAACATCAACAATGACGCATCTGCGTCAATCCAGCCATGGCAGAGGACAAGGACCAATCTGACATCCTAGGCAATCTTAATCTGGCTCTCTGACATATAGCCTGTCTCTGCAAGCTGGGCATTGTAAACACTGTATTTCAAAAAAGGAAGCCTCAAACAGCTTTGGACACGGGTGCTGTTTATTGTCTCAGAGTCAGTAGCTCTCCATTCATGAAACCAGCTTGAAAAAAATATGTAGGTTTCTTAAGCAGTTTTGTGAATCAGGGTCTAATTAATGGCTTAAGGCAGTGTTCCCCATCCCAGCCATCAGGGACCACCAACAGTCCAGTTGGGGGTTGGGGAACACTGGCTTAGATTGTCAGCTAATACTCTCAGACACTTTGCGGTGCTCTTTCAAGTATCTAGCGAGCAGTAGGACAGAGAGGAGAAATAAAGGTAAAGCTCTTAACAAAGTCATTTTTACAAAACGTATAGACTTCAGTTGTTTTTGCTACATATTTATCACAAAAGGCACTATGTGGATTTTTTCCTTTTTATTTACCATTTTAATCCATAAGGGTGTGCATAATATTGTGGATTTTAAGCAACTGCTTGGACCTCTTAGCACCATAATAACTTAATTCCAATTGAGTTGTTATGGTCCCTGGTTTATTTTGTTAACATTGTGCTGCCTTTATAAATGCAGGCATAGTTAAAGTGTCAAATTATATATGTGAAGGACTGCGGTGGATGTTAATTCATTGAGCGGTGGATTTTAATTCATTGAGCAATGAATTGCTGAGAATTCTCACTGAGATTCTTGCATTTGTCCTACATAGGGACACCGGAGAAAAGGTCCCATACCGCACATAGCAATCGTATCATCAACTCACACTATGCAAAATGTATGGCATTTCACATTTAAGTCTATTGAATTCTCAATTAAATTTTAGAGAATTAAACAACAAACTAGGCCAGACTAGCTCAGTTAGAGAAATTGTTCAGCCCAGCTATAGTTGCTTGGCTATTGCCTAGCTTGGCTATTTTCTCAATGTTGCCATTCGGATTTCATTTAATTTCAATTAATTCTGAATTAATTTGGGGCACAGCAAATAATCTTGCAAGATACAGTTTAGTGAATAACAATTGTATCAGTGAAAGTTCCATGCCTTCGGGCTTCGAATTGGGAGTATGACGTTTTATTCTTTTGTATAATTTGCCCACATTAAACATGGCCGCTGGACAATAGTCACATTTTTTTGTGTGTGTGTCGCAAGCGCCCTGCCCTTAACAGCCATCGCCATCTCAGTTCCTGGCAACGACGTCCTCAGTCGCGTCGCGAAGCCACGCTCACATGCTTGCGTGGTGACGTTGGCCGTTGGCGGTCGGCCATCTTTTCTGGCGCCCCGGGTTTCTCTCAGCGGTGTGTGTGTGTGTATAGAGGGGGGAGCAGCGGGAGCTTTTGGCGGCGAGTGGCTTTACCTGCGGCTTGCCTGAACCCTGTGGGGGCCACTGACGAGGAAACCGCGCGCCTAGCAACCGACGGTCATCAAGCAGCAAGACGACACGCACGGGGCCCCCTTCCAATCGCGTCATAACTGCGCGCCGGTATCACCGCCATTCACTCCGCTGCCGGAAAGCAACTCATTAAACCCCCCATTCTCCGAGAAGACGCAGCCTCCCTCCCCCGCCCCCAGGTGAGGAGATGTTACAATACAAAGTGTGCCCCCATTTTATATTCAGCCTTGTGCAGTATCCCAGGGCCCCCGCCATCCGATAACCCCCCTTCTCCTTTATTGATAATCCAGCGGCGGAGGCACAGGCCTCAGCTAACCCGCGGGCAGGCAGGGATGGATGGAGGGAGGGAGGGAGGTGGATGGGATCATGGATGGGATCAGCCATTTACATGTCAGCGGGGTCTGGCCTGGAGATCCATGGCTGCTTTATGGTGGCATCATTAATCTATGGATGGGAGGTTATATCTTCCCATCACATGGAGAGAGGAGGACCACCTCGGGTTTTAGTCACTGAACCTGGATTTGTGGAGAATTGGAAAGGGAATTGCTCATTTTAGGCCGAAGTAACCGATTTATTTTTTTCCTTCCAAGTGGAGCTCTTTTGTCTTAAATTTCTAATTCCTAGACATTCTCCACAATCCCCTGTAGTAACCCTTATGTGTACTATATGAAACCGGCGTTTTAGATTAATAGAGAATCAAAATGAAAAATAATCCATAGCATAGAAAATTGGAAGGTGGTCATTTATTTGGTTGTGTGATGTTGGTCTCTGTTTACGATGAGCACGTTTTTACATTTTATCAGTTGTGTGTGTGTGAATGGAACATCAGCCATTGATCATGAAATCAGAGTGCTAGGCTGGCTGTGTGGGAAGTACAGGCCTTATGTATTTGGCTGTGTTTCATGATTAAAGCGAATGGAATGATTTTCTGAAAATGTGTGAGTGTAAATTGTATTCCAAATTTCTTGAGGGTGGGTTGTTTTTGTTTTTTTTTTAACCATGATCATTGTTGCTTTACCACTTAAAGTGTAAAGATTCAAATATGTTTAATTTATGTGGATGACACATGCCTTTGAAATGTTACATTATTTAAAAGACCTGCTAGTAAAAACACACACACCTGGCGTTTTACTAAAGTGAGCATTCTGAACACAAAGTGTTGGTGTTGCATTTGTTAGTAAATAACACTAAACATAATCCGGTCATGCTCATAGATTGTAATCTTGCGTGTTTCTTTATAGCCCTTTTCAATCATTTTGTGCTATATAAATGTAGTAATAGCAGCGCAGGCAATTGACCATGGAAAAACACATTTTAGGCCTAAGTGGCCAATGTCAAATAATGGTACAGTCTATGATTTTTTTTTATTTTGGGATAAAATCCCTATACAGTAGACTATGCTACACAATTCCTTGTTTAAAAGTCTGCACATTAACACATAAATATTTTATTTAGGCATCACAGCATTTAGTTTTATGCTCCTTGGCTTTGATGGCAGTTAAATGGTTAAGTGTGGAATGGTAGCATTTTCTGTTGATGTATATGTACCACTGTAGTTATAATAGTACAAGCAATATGAACAATTTATGGGATCATATATATCTTTCCAAGACCTCTATGTGTGAAAATTATTTGATATTACCTGGAGAGGTGGGTTTAATTTGTGGGGGGGGGGGGTTTCCCCTTGGAATATGGAGATGGATATCTAAAACGTAAGACGAACATGTCATTGGCATAGTTAATGGGATTTGCTATCTTTATGTTTCAGTGCTACCTGGGTTTGTAAAATAAATATATATTGCATTTTTTGATAAGTTAAAGGTCACCTTTTAAGCTGCTCTGAGACACCTGTGTTTTTGTTGTAGTAGAGCTCCATGCTAAGTTCTGAAACCATAAACAAAAGGTTTTTAACCAGTTATCTCAAACAAATTTAGAAAGTAAGCCTTAACTGGACAGACCCCTACCTTGATATTTTATGCAAACCAGTAATTTATCTGTTGAAGTGATCACAGATTATTAAACTTTGCCCAAGCTAAATATTTTTTTTTATCTTTACAGTAAAATAGTTTTTAAATGGAACTATTTGGTTACATTTTGTACACCACACTTTGTATATCAATTTTTTTTATTTTTTTTTTTAAGCTAAAGTAGAAATATTTCAGCAGTTCTCATCTCTTCTTACTCAAGAAACCAGTCTCTAACTGTAGGTGTGTGATGCTTTTGTGTAGCCCTTCCTCTTTTGTCTGGAGACAGGGATGTTGCTGTGGATGAGAGTAGCCATATTTGAGGTCCCAGAGAGAGCTTGATGCACTGCAGTAGCTTGAGCGATTAGTGGCCAGGGAACAATGTAACATGCTCATGAAGCAGACTAAGGAGGGGGATGGTAGCATCAAGGATTTCTTAATACATCTACCCTGAAAATCACTAGGCTTTTTCTTTTCGTTTTTCTTGATTGCTGCACCACTCCACCGCATAATGCTTTACAGTATGCACAACTGTCTGTGGCTTTTTACTTGCATACACACCAGTAACCTCAGTGGGCTATTTGGGTTTAATTTGTCCTGGTGATTATTGCAAGATACTATTTCCAGATATACTTGGATTTTTTTTTTTTTTTTTTTTTTAAATACGAGGCAGTGATGGCTAATATTTGTTACTTTTAATGTACATTATATTTCTCATGATGCCTAGCAAGATGAGTTTTATGGGAAGTTCAGACTACAAAATACTTTTGCCAAATATTGGCCGTTACTGGCCTGTTTGTGTGTGTGTGTGTGTGTCTGTTTTGTTTTCCTTGATTTTTCTTTTAATTTGCTTGATGTAAGGTTGATGAGTCCTAACTTGTGGCTTTATTTTTCCTTAGGAGTTAGCATTTTTCTTCTAATTTTTGCAACGTTTTACATATATCCAAAATCCAATACATATCCATCAAATATGACTACTTTTATATTTGTATACTTGGTATTTATAGTAAATGAAAATATATTTCATGTGTTTTTAATAGCCAGTGATATCTCAAACATACTTCTAGTAAAGTATAATTATTTGTACATTTGTTTTCATGCTTACAAACAGATAACACATTCATGGGAAGAGGTGTATCAACAGTTCTTTATAAACCGTAAAAATGAATTTTAGAAATAAATGCGCCTGGTTACTTGGCATACATTTTTAGAGTTTGTGTGAGGTGAGATGCCACAATGAAACTGGTGATCCAACTGCTGGTTTAAAAAAGTGCAGGGCAAAGGTAACACCACACATGTCGAAAAGAATAACAGGAAGCAACAGGGTGAGAAGAGACCTTCTCTTAATTAATCATAGGTGAGTGATAATGGAACGTGTGTGTATGTGTGTGTGTATGTATATATGTGTGTGTGTGTGTTGTAAAGCGCAGCGCTTTACAACATATATACATGCGCATTATATTTAAAGTCAACATATCATCCACACATTGTGTGGATAACTAGTCATTCAGGTAGGTACTGATATGATAAATACCAAGGTTAGCCGTTGCATGTCCAGGAATAATTGTCTCAAGTGGGTCTGCTGAGATCAGAGCAAACTCTCAAGCCAACATGGAATGCCCATCTGCACCACCTTTAATCTATTGGCATTTATGAATAGGGAGGCTACTTGCAGAGTCATTATAGATGTACTTTACTACTATGCCAGCTATTCCAAATGCATTCTTCTTTATATTCACTGTTACCAAGAAAATGCAACCCATTACATTAGTTATTGGGTTCCCACCCCCTTCCCCTGGGCCAAAGGGGTTAAAATCCTTTCAGCCATTTACATTAATCCAGTGCTGGGCTCCCTTGGCGCTGGTGACCTCTCCTCCTCCTGCTGACGCCAGCTCCTGAGTGGAGCCGAATGCGCTTGCGCGGCCAGAGCAACGCGCGCATTCAAGCTGCCCATAGCAGAGCATTACTCAATGCTTTCTTATGGACATTCAGTGTCCTCTCATGTAATTTTCAGACAGCCACTAGAGGCTGGATAAACCCTCAATGTATTCTCTGAAACTGTTTACAGTTGCAGGGTTAAAACTAAGGTTACCTGGCACCCAGACCACTTCATTGAGCTGAAGTGGTCTGGGTGCCTATAGTGGTCCTTTAAGCCATAATTTATCTAAAAATTCAGATGGGGATAAAGACAAGTGGAAAGGAAATAGCAAGAATATAGCCTTTGAGGGATAATGTTAGCAATGTCTGTAAATTACTGGGATTTGCTTTGGAATTTTACTTAACCCCTTAAGGACCAAACTTCTGGAATAAAAGGGAATCATGTCATGTATCCTTAAGGGGTTTAAGGGATCCTTTAGTGCCAGGAAAATAAAGCTATTTTCCTGGCACTATAGGGTTATTAGGTTCCCCCCTCCCGTGTCGCTGAAGGGGTTAAAACCCCTTCAGCCACTTGCCTGAATCCAGTGCCGATGTCCATTGATAGACAGCCGCTGAAGGCAAACTTAGTGCTGCAATGTAAACATTGCAGTACTAAGTGCAAAAGGGTCACAGAACCCACACCTGGGTGCCTACAGTGTCCCTTTAACTAGTAAGGTGCAGACATTCTGTGCTGAAGTCGAATACAGGAAGACCAAATGACTCGATATGTGACTTTTTTTATTTCAAGTAGATAACTACTCTAGAGTTACCAGTTTTATTAAATATGCACAGTATAATTGTCAATGCCCAGGATTTGTATTATGTTTACATTTCTTCTATAATATATGTTGTCTAAATCTGAAAATGAACTATAGAAATCCACTGTATTTGCATATTGGTCATTATTATAATCACTCTATCTGCACTAAAAGCAGGGCTTGACAAATTTGCTTTGAATCTAGGAGCCAGCTAAAAAAGTGAGGAAATTTGATATGTACAGACAATTCGTAGTGGTGCTGGTATCAAGGTAGCCCACATATAAATACCTTGGATATATACCATATATATGTATACCGCACTCAAAGTTTTGATTTAAGGAAAATATGTATTTATTTCTGAGCCTATTAGTATGTCTGTTATTGCACAGTATAATATACATATATGGCAAAAAGAAAATTTATAACAAAAAACTGTCCTATATGGATGCAATATTGTGGCTGATCTACAAAATAGCTGGAATAAAAATATCCCTTATAGATATGCTTCATCTGGTATGTAATGACTCAATAGACAATGTTATATTTCAATAAAGATAAACACTGTGCAAGTGGGGGAGGAGGGGGGGGTGGGGTGAGGAGAGGAGAGGGGCGGAGGCGGCCCGGCCCAGTGTGTACACACTAAAAATTCAATAATATGTATTCATGTGTGAATATTGTTGGACAGAGCCAGTGGTTTGTAGAAAGTCCTCTCAGTCTCTGCAAAGTTGTATGGAGCTTTGCCCTGGTAAATGTCCAAATGTGTACCTAAGTATTCGCAGATTAGGTTTGTCAAGATGAGTCTTTGGTTTTCCATGTTTTCTAAGAAGCTGTCAATAGGGATCTTTGTGCTGTGCGCTCGGGAATAGTTCAGTCCCTTCGATGGGACGGAACTAGTCCCAAGCGCGCAGCCCAAAGATCCCTATTTTTCTTCCTTGTGTGTGCACGCGCGTGTGCCTGTTAGGCGGACCGCATGTTTAGGTTTAGTTGGCATGTATTGCGGTTTGGGCACTCTGGCTCACAAAGGTTCGCCATCACTGCTCTAGAGGCTCTTCAGGGATTTTACGGCACTCTAATTCGTCTGACGCAGGGCGTCCTCACGCTCTGCATGAGGACATCCAGTGTCCGTAAAAGCCCCATAGGAAAGCATTGAGCCAATGCTTTATTATGGGGAGGTCCAAATGCGCTTGCTGCACACGCGCATTAGTTTGCCTTGTCTGACATTGGAGGAGTCAAAGAGCCAAGCGAAAGGTGGGGTTTACTAAACTCACCAGAACTACTATTAATTACAGAAACAATTGTGTGCATTTTATAAAGCCGAGAGTATATCCCCTTAAGGACACAGCTTCAGAAGCTTGACTTACGCTTAATGACACAAGCAATTTTTGCATTTTCTTGCTGTTTGCGTTCAACTGCAATTTGCATCTCTCTCATTTATTGCACCGACACATATTATATACTGTTTTTTAAAGGACAGAAAGGGCTTTAATTTGATATAACATATATATATATAAATGCTTACTTATTATAAAAAAAATACAGAAAAATGCAAAAAAAATGAAAAATATTGTTTTTTTTTACAGTTTTTGCAATAATAATGTGTGCATAATTAGTGCAGGTTAAGGAAAGTAATTAAAAATAAATTTATTTATTTGTTCTGATTTACAGAATATATAATGTGTCTGGGATTTTAAGTTTTTTTTGGTAGTTACAGGTCACAAAGCACAAGGAGTAAAATAAAATTTTAATGTGGAGCGATTTTAGAATTTGGTATGTTTGTCTTGTAAGCTTAATAGCCATAAAAGAAAACAAAATTGCCACACAAAAGTATATATTTATATAAAGTAGACATCACGGGCTATTTACCTAAGGTTGTTTTGACACTTTCTACGTAGCCATTTCACCGCCAACCTCTGCTAAATATTGGAGTAAAATTGTGTTCTTTTTGGTTTTTGGCACACAAACTTATAACAGAGAAATTCTCGTGTATATTTTGTAAAGTTGGTGTGTGCTATTCCTGTACAAAGTTTTATTTTGTGTTCAGTTACATCTGCTGAGTAAAATGACACCCCCATTGTATGTCTTTTGCACTATTTCGTGAAGTTACAGTGCCATACAGGATACCTGTCCTTTTCAGTATTCACAGTAGAATGTTGAGAGATGAATTTAATGAGCCTTAGCTTCCATTTGGGGTATTATAACAGTTTGACTGTTCAAAAAACCCCCACAAAGGCCTACCATTTGTAAAAGTAGACACTCCAGGGTATCTTATAAGGTGCATATTGTGCCTTAACATGCCCCCATTTTTTCACCAATATATGCCAAAGTATGTGGTAAAAAAAAATTTTGTGCATTTTTTACATACGGATTGCATTTTTGCTGGGCGTTTTGTATATTTCATATGTGCCACTAAGTTCAAAACCCCCAAATTATGCTCAGCTAAGTCTTCTGAGTAAAATGACACCCCATATGAATGTCTTTGGCACTATTTCGTGAAGCTACAGTGCCATATAGGAGACCTGTCCTTTACAGTATTCACAGTAGAATTTTGAGAGATGGATTTAATGAGCCTTAGCTTCCATTTGGGGTATTATAACAGTTTGACTGTTCAAAAAACCCCCACAAAGGCCTACCATTTGTAAAAGTAGACACTCCAGGGTATCTCATAAGGTGCATATTGTGCCTTAACATACCCCCATTTTTTCACCAATATATGCCAAAGTATGTGGTAAAAAAATTATTTTGTGCATTTTTTACATACGGATTGCATTTTTGCTGGGCGTTTTGTATATTTCATATGTGCCACTAAGTTCAAACCTCCCAAATTATGCTCAGCTAAGTCTTTGGAGTAAAAATACACCCCCAATGAATGTCTTTGTCACTATTTTGTGAAGCTACAGTGCCATATAGGAGACCAAGCCATATCCGTTTTTACCAAACTTTGAATTTTGACGCTGGGCCTATGTGCAATTTCCAAGCATCTTCGCAGGTTTTAAATTCAATCTACCCCACAAAGGCCTACCATTTCTTAAAGTAGACACCCCAGGGTGTTTCAAAATGTATAGTTTGAACCTTAGCGTGGGATCATTTTTCCGCTAGCTTGTACCAGATGTAGTGGTAATAAGCGTTTTTTCTGCCTTTTTGACATACAAAGTGAGTTTGCACAGTATATTTTGCAAACCTTATGTGTGCTACGACTGTATAATACTTCATATGTTGCTCAGCTATGTCGGCTGAGTACAGCAATACCCCCGTATGTACCTTTGCCAGGTATGTGTGGACATCGGAGGGGCACATTTGGGACACAGCCATTCCAGTTTTTTTCAAACTTTGAATTTTTATGCTGTGCCTATGTCCCATTTTAGAGTATTTTACCAGGCTATATAATCCAAATTCCCCATAAAGCCATACCATTTCTTAAAGAAGACATCCCAGGGTATTTCAAAAGGCATATTTTGAACCTTAGTGTGGGATCATTTTTCCGCTAGCTTGTACCAAGTGTAGTGGTAATAAGCATTTTTTCTGCCTTTTTGACATACAAAGTGAGTTTGCGCAGCATATTTTGCAAACCTTATGTGTACTATGACTGTATAATACTTCATATGTTGCTCAGCTATGTCGGCTGAGTACAGCAATACCCCCGTATGTACCTTTGCCAGGTATATGTGGATGTTGAAGGGGCGCATTTGAGACGCAGCCATTCAGTTTTTTTCTAACTTTGAAGTTTTACGCTGTGTCCATGTTCCAATTTGGAATAGTTTAGACGGTTGGTTATTGAAACTTCCCCACAAACACATACTATTTATTAAAGAATACACCCTGGGGTAATTCAAAAGGCATATTTTGAACCTTGGCGTGGGATAATTTTTTCTCTAGTTTGTTCCAGGTGTAGTGGTAATGAGCGTTTTTAAAATGTATTTTTTTACTTTTTATAACTTTTTTACTTTTAAAAACTAGTTTTTAAACTTTTGTTTTGCTTATAAATTTTTTTTAAACTTTCCTAAACTTTCTTAAAACTTTTTTACAGATTTAACATTTTTCTAAGCTATTTTTTTTACTGTTAACCCCTAACTAGCAGTACGCAGCACTAACAGTAAATTCCCCATTTTCCCATAACTCCCACCCACCCCAGCTAGCAAAATATATAGTTATAAAATATTTAAATTAATTAATTAAATAAATTGAACCCCTGAGGGTTAAAAAAATAAATAAAAGTTAATCCTCAGGGGTTAAAAAAAATTAGATCACAGTATAATACTGTGATCTCTATTTGATCGCTGTAGGCAGTGATCGACTGGCAGGGAAGGGGTTAATTTTTATTTGGACTAGGTAAAGTGTGTTTTTTTGTTTTTATTACTTAAATGTTATTAAAACATTTTTTTAAGCTTAATTTTTAACTTTTTAAAGTTTCTTTTAAAACTTTTTTTTAACGTTAACCCCTAGTTAGCCTAACGTCAAATCCCCCAATTCCCCACTAACTTCCACCTACCCCAGCTATCTAAATATATAATTTAAAAATAATTTAATTAATTAATTTAATTAATTTAACCCCTGAGGGTTAAAAAAAAAAAGAATTAACCCTCAGGGGTTAAAAAAAAAAATCAGATCATAGTAAAATGTAATCCCTGCCAATTGATCACTGTAGTCAGTGATCAATTGGCAGGGAAGGGGTTAATTTTTTATTAAAATGGGTAAGGGGGGGGACACTTTAAATAAACTTTATTTTTTTTAACAGCAGGGGGCAGGATCAGCACTGATCCGGCTCCCTGCACTTCACACAGAACCCGGAAGTGCAGGGAGCCGGTAGGTGAGTATACAGAGCACATGTGCTCGCTCAGACTTGCGGTCAGAGCGAGCACATGTGCTGGGCAGCCTGACCGGGTGCTCCCGGTATGCCTCTAATGCAGAGGCATACCGGGAGCACCATTAACCCCGCGATCGCCGCGATAGCGGCGATCCGGGGTTAATTTTACCGCGTGACGGACGAGGTCCGTCACCCGTCGTTAAGGGTCTCCCCTGCGTGACGGACCTCGTCCGTCACCCGTCCTGAAGGGGATATTGTTCATTTTAACCCTGTAAATTTCAGTAGAGCCAGCAGCACTCAGTTATACTTGCCTGGTATAAATACAAACCAGAATAATAATCTAAACTGCATACATTTCTATTACTAAACTTTGTGCTAAAGGTCTCTAAAGACTTCAAAAAGTAACAGAACTGCACTTTATTTATAAACCGTGGTCATATGTCACCTCACTGTGTCTTACAGTGCATTCAGAAAATATTTAGACCCCTTCATTTATTTTATATTGCAGCATTACTTTATTAAATCTACACTCAATACTCTATATTGACCAAAGACAGTTTCTTTTTTTTTGTTGTCAATTTTACAGACTTATTAAAAAGAAAATTGCTAAAGTATCTGCTGTTTACTAATTTCTTTTTGAGCCGTACCTTTTTTTTTTATTATTGTAATTTAACAGGCAAAGCATATGCTTATCAATATGCATCCATTCACCAGCTGCTGAATGCCTTGTGCAGCATCCCATAACGCCGACCACTCGAGGCAGATGTATTATGCCATTCTTAGGATTGTGTGGGTAGATACCAATATGACTTCTACTTTTTCTTGGTCCATATTAGAATATTCAAGGAAGTGATCGTCTAAATCTACTAGTAGTTTATATGCAGTATTTATTGCAGCAGTGCATGGATACATTTAATTTTGTAGCAGTTATTGCCCCACTCTCCCGATTTTTTTAGAATGGGTAAGACAACAAACTGTTCAAAGATAGTTTGACTACTTAATGGGCATGTCTGACACCAACACAACTACAGCTTAACATAGTGTGCTTATGGTTCATAGTGACTATTATTGTAGTCACAGCAGTGTAAACCCTGCCTTTTCTATGAAACACTGCGGGAACCATAACTTGATTAAATTTAAATTATGATACCAGGATGTTCCAAGTGCTTTCATAGCTGAAGGGGTAAACCATTCTCGAAACCGTTTAATACCATAGGTTCCCTATGCATATTTATTTTTAATTGTTTAGTAAAATCGTGGCGGTAAATTTATTCTAATTGCACAAACGTGTATTAGGTTTCCAAATTGGATGAAGTAGTGGTTTTAAGATTTCAAGAATTATAGATGCAGCACACCTTATAGTTGGACTATCCAAGTGCAACTAATCAGAAACCAATGTAACACTTACTAGTGATGACTCAGATATGTTTACAAGAACATCAGTAACTCGTTGTTTATTTATATGTATGTATTTCCAAGTTGGTAGGTTTGTTGGTTTTTAACTTATTTTAACCAAACAGAATTCAATGTGATATGGGGTAAAGTGTGCATTGCCAATGTATTCCCTTTCCTTTTGTCTCCTTACACAATCATTCTACTTACTAGAAAGCCAATGCTCCACATAGGTGTACTTTTTCAATCTCCTTTAAAGCTGCTCAATGTTCATTTGTGATATGGATAGAGGGCAGCAATGTGAGAAACCTCACACCTTTTGTAATAAGAGAGGACAAGATGCAGAGAGGCCAGTTGGCCATGATTTTGTTATATTTTGTTTATTTTTTGTCTAAAACTTCCATGTATACTTTGTACAGTATATCGTAGTTTTATTTTCCAGCCATACATTGAATCTGATTTATGCTTATTTTAGGATCACACGGGACCAGAAAAGTGAGGCAAAGGCTGTATCAGACTCGATGAATTTCCTTCGACATGTCGGAGAAGTCAGGCCAGAGCACAAAGGCAAAGGATGGGAAAAAGTATGCTACCCTCAGCCTCTTTAATACATATAAGGGAAAGTCTCTAGAAACACAAAAAACTACAGGTAAGTGCTTGAATTGCAACGTTTTGCATGTACGGAAACCTATTATTAACCTGTTATTTTGAATTCTACTTTGCAGCTAACCTACTTCAGCTTTTTTTTGCTGATTGATTCCCTTCATATAAACGTAAATATTTCATATTACTGAGGGTATAGTATCTTTGTTTGCGCAGCTTGTTATGAGCATCTAAATCTAGGATTATCCATTGGTAGCTGTATATTTTATTAATTTATTGTAAACTGGTCTAGTTTCGTTTGGACAAGGAGTGATCTGTATTTAGTTTTCTCCTTAATAGTGTCAGCTATTTTTTTTTTTGTCGGAATATCTGCTTAAGTTATTACTTGGAATTGCTTACTTAACAGTGGACGTTATATAATCATATATGAAATTTTATGGCTAAGCTTTGCGGTTTACTTATGTTTCGGAGTTATACCTGAAGCATATATATCTATCTCATTCATTACAAATAAAAACACTTGTAAAGGCACAGCTGAACACCTGTGTCTAGTTGCTGTTGGATACCAGGCCCGGAGGGATATATACACCCAAGGGAAGCAATTAAAGCCCAAGTTCTTAAAACTAAACAAAAGTTTGTGAAGGCAATTTGTTGTCAGTGACTTAGTACAAAAATTAGTTTTCCTATTTCTTTCTTTATTTTCTTCAAGGCCCGCTACATACTGTTGAACGCAATTTCTAAATTTAAGCTGTCATGACATGTCCCCTTTAATAGTTATCGGCCGATATTTGTTATTTTCAGGCAATATCCGTATTGACCAATAGATACCAATAATACATACCAGGACCACCAGTCCTGGGGAGGGGGGCGCAGTAAGCTGTGACTTGCCTTCCCAGCAGCTCCCCTGTCAAATCTTGCCAGTCCCGCGGCCGCAGTGTGTTACCACGGGTTTCCGTGGCAACACTCCGCGCGGCGCTAAGGTCCGCAAGATTTACACAGGGGAGCTGCTGGGAAGGTAAGTCACAGCTTGCTGCCGGCCCTCCCACTGCTCAGTACATACCACCAGACCACCAGGGACTGTCATATGCCCCCTCCCTGGCTAGTCACCTTGGGAGGGGGGCATTTTCATTTAGGGTGGAGGCCTACAGTAGGTCCCCCCTCATTGTCATGGAAATCCCCACCAGCGGTTTAGGGGTGGGGGAGGACAATAGGTCGTAGACTCCCCTCATTGTCATTTATGGCCCCCACCCGCCGCTCGGGGGGAGGACAATAGGTCGTTCCTCTCCCTCCCCCCATTATCCTTTAGGGCCTCCGCCTTCCGCTCGTAGGTGGGGGTGGGAGGGGGGGTACACTAGGGTGTTTTTTCTCTTTCCTTTTTTTCCCAAGTAGACATGCCCTTACTCACGGCATAACGAATAGAGGCATTCGGGAGATTTTAATCTCCCTTATGCTATTATGTGGGGGTCATATAGAGTGAGGGAGGATATGGGAGCTTAGGAAGTGGCAAGGAGCACTTCTCCCTGCCGCTTCTATTTTTCCATAGCTGGTAGCTCCCTCCTTGTAACAAACTGAACAAACGAACACTGGTATTCAGTGTTTGTTCGGCTGACATTTCTATTTATTCCTCTGTCTTTCTGACGAATGAATGGATGAAATTCCTGTTCAGTGTTTAACTGGGCATGTGCGGGAATTTCACACGTGTCCCACAGGTACTTCATCTACCCACACAAACATAGGTCCGGGGACAAAAGAAAGATTAAAAAAAAAAAAGGTAATATGGGGGGCTTAGGGGCATTTGGGGGGTGGCTAGGGGGTCAGATGTAGTGGAATCGGGAGGGAGGTTAAAAGGGAAAAAAAATGGGATTTTTAACATAGAACAGGTAGGAAATATATAATCAACCTTGACTGGTGCATTCTGTTTTGAGATATGTAGAGAGGGATCTCTTAAAGGATTTTAGGCCTGGGGAAGATTTGAAGGTGTGTGGGAGGTCGTTCCATAATTGCAACTCTCTGTAGGAAAAGGAGGATCGAGTGGCTTTCTTTTTGTATTGAGGTAGACTAAAGTGCTGGTACTGGATCAGAGGTTATAGGAGGTGGTACGGTGGGAGTTTCCCAGAAAAGCTCTTAAACACCGGGCTGGAAAGATGAAGGGTGCGTCTGGATTCCAGCGATAGCCAGTTTAGTTCTTTTAGCATGTCACAATGGTGGGTCATGTAATTACATTATAGGACAAAGTGGCAGAACAAGTTATGCAATGTATTAAGCTTATTTAGGTGGGTATGGTGTGCAGGTGCGCATATACTACATCCCCATAATCAATGATTGGCATCAGCATTTGCTGTACAAGCTTTTCCTTTACTGTAGGGCTTAGGCAGGATTTGTTTCTGTACAGGGCACTTGGTTTTGGATAGAGTTTAGATTCAAGTTTTTCTATGTGGAGGCCAAAAGATAGATTGGGATCTAACAACGTACCCAAGTATCTGAAAGCGTGGACTGCGTTCAGTGTGCTATTGGATTTTGTTTCAATGGATAGGAATTGTGTAATTTGTGTAATTGTGACCGTTTTGTCAGTGTTTAGGAAGAGTTTTTTTGCAATCAACTTTTCCACCTCTGTAAACTGATCTTGGAGCACAACCTCGAGCTGTGATTGATTTGGATTTGTTTGCATAGATTGTCGTCTGCTTACATGTGTACATATGAGGATTTGCAGACTAAAATTAGGCAGATCATTTATAAATAATGTGAATAGTTGGGAGCCAAGAATGGAACCTTGGAACACCACACGTGTCTGGGAGAGGGAGGGAGTCGCTGTAAAAAATGGTCACACATTGTGAGCGATCCAATACTACATATGATCGAAACCAGGTTAATGGACAATTACCAATACCTGAGTTTTTTTTGTGCAGTAGAATGTCGTGGTGTACTGTGTCAATGGCCTTTGCAAAATCAAGGAAAATAGCTCCAGTTATGTCTCCTTGTTACATGCCAGTTTGGATGTCAATGTAAACTTTTAAGAGGTCAGTTGTAGTAGAGTGATTCAGGTGAAAACCCGATTGACCAGGGGTCAGCTAGTTTGTTGATAATACTCACATAGTTGCATATGGATGCATTTTTCTAAGATTTTTAATGATATTGGTCGATAGTTAGAAACCAAAGTAGTGTCACTCTTTTATGGATAGACGCTACTCTCGCAGTCTTCCAAAGTTTGGATATGTATCCAGACACCAAAGATTTGTTAATTAGGGTTGTGACAGGTTTAGCAATTGCTGGAATTTGATCAGGTCCAGTCTGTTTTTTCATTTTTAGGTTAAGGTGTTTCTTAATGACCCTAATAGGTGCAGGTCTAAAATTGAACTTGTGTATATTGGGTCTTTGCAAACTTCGTGGGGCCTGATCCACATTTGTAGTTTCAGGATATCATTTATTAGCTTGGCATTTAGAGTAATGGCCCTTCTGACAAAATAATTGTAAAGTCATTTGTTACATCTAAGGGACGTTGCAGGGTGTAGTTATCAACTTTGACAGTGGAGGGTTGGGAGTGGATTGGGGGAGTTTGTAACTTATTTGACTCTCCAAAAGTTTCTAGGGTTTGATAGGGTATTCAGATTTTAACAGAAATATTGAGCCTTGGGTTTTGTGCATATAATTTGCCGTTTTCTATATGCACAGTGTGAGCCAGTACGCTTGAACTTTGACCACAATGAATCCTGAAACTGGTACATTTGGATGAAGTCAGCTGTGATCCAGTTCATATGTGCCCCTTTTACTCAGCTTACGCAGTGCAGCACGCAAATTCCAAACTTGTAGGAGTTCAGACTGAAAGAATTCAACTGCACAGTCTAGATCTTGGATGATTTTTAAGCTGTGCCATGGGAGGTTCTTGATGTCCTTTAGAAAGGATTCAAAATTACTCTTTTTTTACTTTTTTTTTTTTTATTTTTTTTTTTTTTTGAGGTCCTGGTGATTTTAACATTGGGAGAGAATTTAGTAGCCTTTATTTTGCACACGCAGTACACTAAGCAGTAATCACTGAAACTTTTAGGGAGAACCCCTGCCTTCTGGATTCTATCAGGAGAAGTTGAGTGAATCCAATCGAGCATGGTATGGTTATGGCTTTTAATGTTTATGTGAGTTGGGGAGGAGATTAATTGCATTAGCTGCAAAGTCTTAAAGGACCACTATAGTGCCAGGAAAACACTTGTTTTCCTGGCACTATAGTGACCAGAGGGTGCCCCCACCCTCAGGGTCCCCCTCCCGCCCGGCTCTGGAAGGGGGAAAGGGGTAAAAACTTACCTTTTACCAGCGCTGGGCGGAGAGCTCTCCTCCTCCGTTCCGCCCCGTCGGCTGAATGCGCACGCGCGGCAAGAGCTGCGCGCGCATTCAGCCGGTCGCATAGGAAAGCATTTACAATGCTTTCCTATGGACGCTGGCGTGCTCTCACTGTGAAAATCACAGTGAGAAGCACGCAAGCGCCTCTAGTGGCTGTCAATGAGACAGCCACTAGAGGCTTTGGGGGAAGGCTTAACCCATTAATAAACATAGCAGTTTCTCTGGAAAAAAAAATGGGTTAACCCTAGAAGGACCTGGCACCCAGACCACTTCATTAAGCTGAAGTGGTCTGGGTGCCTAGAGTGGTCCTTTAAACAGCGAGCAAGTACTATTCTTTTTCAGAGTCAGCCAATCAATAATAAAATATCTAAAGACCAACAGTTCACTTTTTGGGTTTTGAGCTATGGCTTCAGTAAGGAAATGGGCTATATCAGAAAGGGAATGCACTGGGGAACTTGGTGGGCGGTAGATTCCTGCAACAATGATTGATTTACTGCACAGGATCTCAATTGTGCCAGAAAGGAAATCAAAGTGGCAAGAGGGCTAAAGTTTTGGAAGAGGGTAGACTTTATGGAATTGTCAACATAAATGACAATGCCACCTCCTCTTTTTGCTCTGTCATTTCTATGGCATGGATACCCATGTATTGCAATGGCAGTCAGGAATTTTTGCGGTTAGCCTCGATTCAGAGCACAATGATTTTGGGCTTGTAATGTGAATACCATGCTTGCAGTGCATCGATTTTTGGTAGTAAGCTGCGGATATTACAGTGCACAAAAGAGGTGTGTGGTTTTTTTTTTTTGTTGTTTTTTAGCTGGAAGGCTAGAAATGGAATCTGTTGTGTCCTCTTTGGTAAACTCATAGGATTCAGGACACTTATTGGAAGTTGGCACACAGATGGAATGTGGCCTGTGCTTCCTATGGTCGTATGCTCCCCAGTGACTTAACTAGGGAATTTTACTCCACCTAGGGATAGTCAATTGGCTATAAAGTTTGACATATGAGATGGGAGGGATTGGATAAATAGCAGGCTGCACTAATGAATCAAGTTTGTCATATTAAGGGCAAAAATACATAGAATGATAATGCATTGTGAGGGTTCCTAATACATAGGGTGCCGGGGTGAGACAGTCACTGTTGCAGGAGTTAATTGAGATCAGAGATTACCTGTGGATGAGAGCAGAGGGATGCCAGATTAGTTTACATTAGTCCAGGTGAGTGAAAGAATTGAAGATGCTGAGTTAGTTCCCTTGGTAAACTCCTAGGATACAGGACACTTATTGGAAGTTGGTACTGGATGGATAGTGGCACACAGATGGAATGTGGTCAGTGCTCCCTACGGTCATATGCTCCCCAGTTTGGCATATATTGTATTTGGAAAAGTGCATGGATATTTTTGATCCCTTTTCTGAGTCTTTAACTTGACTTTCTCAACAACAAACCTCTTCTCTTGCTAAACCATTTTATTTTTTTAAAACAAATTTCAAGCTAATTTTCTTGCAGCACCTCCAGTTCTCTTTCTGTGTGTGTTATGAGATCCTTGACCTTGATGGAAATAGTATGAAAAGATAACTGCAAATGATATATTGGTGGTCAGTGGCAGATCTTACAGCTATCTGAGGAGTGGCCAGTGAAGTTATCACTAGGCTGTAATGTAAACACTGCATTTTCTCTGGAAAGACCGTCTACAGCAAAAACACAAATAGGCTGTAGTTGTTCTGGTGACTATAGTGTCCCTTTAATAGTAATGTGTGCTTGCATGTTGTGTATTTTCTCTTGAGAAATAATGGTGAGAAATCTGCTTCCATTCTTCTTTGAATGAGATGCTTTGACTGCATTGCTTACATTCTGGTACTATCCATTCACTTGCAAATGCAAATACTCTGAATTTGGTTAATTAGGGTGATATGCTACTATTGACTGTAAAAAACTAAAAACTTTGTGCAATAATAAATATCTTTATAGCAGCATAGTTGCACATTCTATGCTTGTAATGTCTGTGTAAAAATCTAAGAATTTAGAGAAATAAAACATTACCGATGGTTTTGAGTGGCCTTCCATTGTAAATACATAATTAGTTGGATTTTTTTTTTTTTTCATTCTGCAGTCGCTGCACGCCATGGACTCCAAAGCTTGGGAAAAGTTGCTGTTTCTCGGCGTATGCCACCACCTGCAAACCTGCCCAGTCTGAAAGCTGAAAATAAAGGCAATGACCCCAATGTGAATATAGTGCCGAAGGATGGCACAGGATGGGCATCTAAGCAAGATCAATCTGAAGAAGAGAAGTACGTATATCTGTTGGCTCTGTCACACCCACTCAATTAATTAAGAATTTTGTAATGCTAAAATCTTAATCATTGAGATTCCAATACATTTTAAAGACCTAAGACAAGGTAGGAACTTTGTCTTATGGTAAATGCATATGTTGACAAAAGGCAGTGCTACTGCCAGCGAGTTTTTTCAGTTATCATATTTGTAGTTTAGACAATGTTTTGTAGACTAACAACATAAATTAAGTTTCTAATCTCTAAATTGCTAGATTACTACTCCGCCATATTTGGATAACCAGCCCTTTCTTTTTATGAACATGCTGATCGGATTAATGTTGACTTATATTATCATGACAAGCTTAATGCTTTTGGGGGTTATTTTTATTTATTTTTTATTTTTTTGGTAGGGTGTTCACGCTAAGAATTGTAACTGTATTTTAGTTGTGGTCTTAAGTTTTTTTTTATTTTTTTTATTCTGTTTTTAAAGAACACCAGAAGTGCCACCTCCACCACCAAAACCAGTTGTTCCACCGCCAACAGAGGTCCCTGTTGCCAAGTCATGGGCCAGTACAAAGCCAGGCGGTCAAGCAGATGGTAAGAGTGTGTGTTGCTTGGTTTTTTTTTTTTGGTTGTTTTTTGTTTTTGTTTTTTTTGGGAGGGGGGGGTTGTTCTTTTAACATCATGGCATCTTTAAAAAAATTAATTGATCCTTTAGAAACCATTTGGGTTTTTTCCCCCACTATTTACAGAGTTTCATTTTAGAATATCAATATCTAAATAAAACTCTTTAAAACCGTAACAGAAATATTTAATGTGGAATGTGGCAGTGTTTTCTTAGATGAGAACCCTCGTTTATTTGTGAATAAGCTGGCTAGCCTCCAGTCCTTAGTCACTGAAAAACAAATCTTTTGGAACTCTAACAATATTTCTGGTTGATGCTTCTCTCATTTCAATTACCCTGCTTAGTGCCCTCGCCTCCATAGCACTGCTCACACACTCTCCTTTTACTGTTCTGTTCTTCCATACACCACTTTTGCTAGCTTATTTTGAGACCGGCCTCTAACCCGTCAATCCCTCCTCCCCTCTGACAGGCTGTTATTCCTCGTAGTTTGTAAGCTCATTTTAAGCAAAGCATTGTAACCTCTTGTACATTATCCACATTCTATAATTGTAAAACACTGCAGCATATGTTGGTGCAATAGTAATATCTGCAGTGTCATACACATTAACAGAAATTTTTAGTAGAGTAGCTATGGGTTAGATTATTCTTAAGCGTTTTGGAGGTTTGTGTTATGGATTAGACTTGGAGCTATGGATGTTGGTTTGGGTTGAATCTTTAAGGGGGTAGGGATTTTCACTCTGTTTTCTATGTTTTTATTAGCAGTTAGGCTGCAATAACTTCAGCTGTGTGGAGAGAGGTAATTGAGGTTCATAGCACATTGAGTATGTTGGGTCACTAGGTGTTAATCATACGTGCTAGATGCTGTGGGGACTGCAAGTTAGTTTTGCAGTCCACAGTATATGTAAAACTTTTTTCTTAGTGCTGTGGGTAGAACACAAACCCTAATGTGCACTAATGTTCGTGCAGGCTCATTCAAAGTGGCACTTAGTGGGGATTTGAGCTTTCAGAGTTTATTGGACCTTTGGAATGTAATGAAATATGATATTGAAATTCAAAAGGTGCAATCATTGCCAGCTATGTATGCATGCATTAATGTTAATATAACTTTTTTTTATATTTGTGAATGAAGGTATTCCGGTAAACCGTTACTTTCAGCAAGAGTTTCCCAGTCTGCAGGCAGCTGGGGACCAGGAGAAGACAAAAGAGAAGGATGCAGTGGATGACAGCCATGGACCTGGACTCAGCTTGCGCCCTCAAAGTGCGTCTGCATTTAATTTTATTGGTTCTGTTTGGAGGATGTCACACTTGTTCTCTAAGCCAGGCGTGCTTGGAGAATAAGATACAAGAATAAGACATAAGTACAGTAATTAAAAGATAAGTCAGAAGCAACCAGGAATTCACAACCCACATTTTTCTGGTTGTACCAAGAATATGGTGTTCTGTTCAGTTGTGGCCATTCAGGTAGACATGAAGCCCCTCTGTGTAAACAGAATATAACCTCTATTGTACAGTCAAGAATCAATGTCACAGCAGTGCCAAAAACATGATTGTTTTGAAAATGGCCTTATACCTCTTTGTAAATTGGGGCCCCACTCTTTCCAATAAGTAGCTTTACAAAATTATATTCATAAAAATATCAGGAAGTATTTCTTTGAGAGGGTAGTGGATGCATGGAATAACCTTCCAGCTGAAGTGGTAGAGGCTAACACTGTAAAGGAGTTTAAGCATGCGTGGTATAGGCATAAGGCTATCATAACTATAAGATAAGGCCAGGGACTAATGAAAGTATTTAGAAAATTGGGCAGACTAGATGGGCCGAATGGTTCTGATCTGCCGTCACATTCTGTTTCTATGCTTATTTATGTTCTGGTGACTATAGTGTCCCTTTAAGTAAATGTTATATTACCCAATGCTGTGGCTAAGAATCAAAGGCAATTTACAATGTGGCAATTTCCTTTTTAAAATTTAATGCTAGTCTAGCTGTTTGCTATTTTTGATTTAAATCTGGAGTAGAGTGTTCCTTATCGAAAAGGGTAGATAATTATCCCATGAATGCCTATTGTTTAAATTGTCCACAATACACAAATCAGGAAGTGGTTGAATCTACTAAACTTTATCCTGTCCGTGCTTTAAGAGGTTGTGATGTCATTGTCTGATTTGAGTTAAATCCGTTCACTTTTTAAAATATAATACACATGTGAGTAGATGACTTGTGTTCCTTTAATGAGTTCTGATAAATTCTCTTTACAGCTGATGTGGCCAGCTGGCGGGAAGGTGGAGGAAGAAACCTTGGTACTCCTTTGACTCCCTCTGAACAAGAGAATGGAACTTCAGTTATAGAAGATGCTGATCCGGGAAAGTCCGGTGATAAAAGAGAAAACAGGCCAAGTCATGGCACAGCTCCTCAGCTTAAATTAAATGGGCAACAGCCTGGTTTACCCCCTCAGTACAGAGGGATAATACCAAATTTAGCTGGAAATGTAAGTTTAACGAGTGAGGTAATTTGATGTTGTCATTAGTACATTTGGTGAATGGTATAGAATCTTGCCTGCTGCTTTACAATCTGTGATTTTTGTGAAGTCATATGCATTTTATTGAGTTTGTTTAAATTAAAAAAAAAAAAAATGTTGTACCCCTGCATGAAGTGTGTGTATATATTGAGGCTCAATTTCCTGTAGCCATTGGAAATAGAACATCAGCCCTGGCAAGTGTCATGAGCCCTCTGCTGTGTGTGAGGATACTCCTGGTGGCAGCAACTTTATTAAAGTGGTTCTGCCACTTTTTAAGCTTTTCATAACAGAATCTTTATGAAAAGCTCTTTTTGACCGTGTTGAAATTTCTTCAAACTTCCATAACAATCAAGATACAGGAGACAAAGTAGAGGGACTACTTTGTCTTGTATGATTGGCAAAAGCATTTCTGCCACTATATCCATTCAGTAGTTGGTTGCAATTGGTGTGGAAAAGAGCATAATGGGTAACATTTTCTATGGAAGATCTTACGATCTTGCAGTATCTTCCATAGACACAGTTTTACTCTTGCTCAAGAGTAAAATGACCACAGCTCCTTGCAGATAAAATCTCCAGGAGCAGAATGATGGTGGTATTAAGATATGATTGGGTAACTATATCTCTGTCTCTACTTTCCACTCTGCCACCCCCACACAAATTGCATTTTCTGTGATAGTGTCTCTTTATCATTGGCTGCTCAGCTGATATTCACTATGATCATTCACCTTAAGATCAGCTACTACATGATCCTATTTTGGTTTTTTTCTTCATGTTTTATCACTTGTAAAGCAGTAAAGAGTTCAAATGTGAAATCCACAGGCAGCTGCGCAAGGCATACTGCACCCACCTAGAATACTTACAGGCTTGGAATTGTTGGATGCAAATTGTCATCCGTGAGCATAAAGGCGTTATGTGCTGTTTTCCTGTCCGTTCTCCGTGGTCACATGACAGGTGGAGGTTTGCAGTGACAGTTATCTTATAGACATGGCAGATAGTGTTGGGCATGAAATATAATGGCCAGTCAGTATGAAATGTTTATTTGTTTGTAATAAAACTGATCAGTTTTACTGGGAAAGGTTAGTTTTACTATGAACTTTGCCCAAATTTTTCCATATCGTTCCTTCTCTGTAAATTTTAAGTAACTTTAAATTAGCAAATAGTCTCATTCTTGACAATCTGAAAATACGAGAGAGATGGAACATGGAACAAGCTGTAATGTTTAAAATAGTTAAAATTCTTTTTATTCTTTTTAAACCAGAAATGTAACCAATTTGTCATGTTTATTCTTTATGGTAGTCTTGCATTTAAATATTAACTAACCATCTTGGCATAGTAACACTGGAAAAAATAGTGCTGCTTTTCATAGCATGGTGTTTTCAACCTCTTCATAGTTAAAAGAAAATGGGACTGCGTCACACAATAAGATTTTAATTCACTACAGAAAAAAGTTTCAAGTGTCCTTGCAAGAATAATTCACACTGTATAGGCAAGTCATGGGGCTACAAGACCACTTCTGTTGTTCCTTGCTTTGACTTGGTCATTGGAAAATCTTTGACTATGCAAACTATTCATTATTAGGGCAGGAAAAGGACTGTTATGGTATGTAGATAGAGTATAAATGATTAAGGAACTAAATAAATAAAGCAGGTAGACAATACATGAACATTCTAATCACATACAGTACTGTCTTTCCACAGATGTTCCCTGCCTACCCAAGACTGCCGTTTCCCCCTCTTCAGCAGCCAACCAGATATCCTGCCCCTGCAGAATCCAACAGGTAGAAAGGACCTTGAAAATTCCTTTTGGCTCTAGATGATTAAGCTGGTTTGCATTGCTTATTTTTCAGGTTTTTATTTTTTTGCAGAAACAGCAATTTTTTCTTTGCCTGGTTAACTTTTCTTTAGTGATAGTCATGTTAAACGCAGGAGCAGTACTCTCTGCACCAGCATTAACCACTTTGCACCAGAGTTTTTCTTTTGTACTTTATGCTAAAGGACATGCAAAAACATCTTGAGCATGACCGTGTTCCTTCTGAAATTTGAGGCTTCGTCTGTCCACTTAGATATATTCTACTACCATGCCCAGGAACAACTTGAACTAATGTAAAATAAAAACTAGAATTTTGCTTGCAATTTGATTATCACACTGTATAATGAATCTGCCTACTTTTTAAAGCTTCAATTGATAGAGCAATTTTTTCCAGGAATGCCAGAACAAGACCACCACAGTCATGGGTTACTGCAGGTGTTGAACGTCCTAGTATCATTAGTGCTAATGAGCTGAAAGAGCTGGACAGCTTAGACACCGAAGCAGATGAGGGCTGGGCAGGTAAGCATATATCCAGAAACTCTGTATATCCTGGCTGTACCTGGACCGAAAAGGACTGTATTGATAAACTGGTTTGCATTTGTTAATAATTGTTGATAAATGCAATTAGAACCAGGTTATCTCTTTTGTCATGTTTAACTACATTATGGTGCTGCTGCAACTGTAAACATGATGGTGAAAACTGAAGTATTATTTTATTATTTTTTTACTTTTATTTTCTTTGTCCTTTGCGAGGGACATGGTCCTGAGAATGAGTTTAAATGCAACACCTTAGAAATTGCAGCTTCTGAAACAGCATTGCTTCTGGGTGGCAATCAGATACACTAGTTATTTGCTTTCTGTTTAATTATCAGTATTGTCCCTCTTTGTTTTCAAATTTCTGCCAATTAAGTTAGTACTGTACAAGGAAGGATACATCTTTTCACATAATTATTAGATGTCATATGAGTGAGCAGATATATGCATAACAATATAGTTCCCGGAAATCCCCTGTTTCCACAATATGCTCCAGGTCGTTAGACACACATTTTGGAGTCCTGACTTACTGTACATGTTTTTGTTTTACTTTTTGAACACTCAAAGTACCATAACTGCTACAGTGTACTATAGTAGATATAGTACCACTCCTGGGTTTGTAGAGTGTACCTACTTCTTTCAGAAAGCAGATGGCTTTCTGCCTGAACCACTACAGCACATTACAAGGACATGCATAATTTTGAGTCAACTGTCTCATTCAAAAGCTTTCACTTTGACTGAGACAGTTGTCTCACTCTGTAGGCTGAAACAAATAGGTCAATATGGATATGCGTGGTTTTTTTTTTACCTGCTTCTTCTTTCTTGTACTTTCCACACCCACTCCAGAAGGGACGCTGATCAGTGTCCTATTCCTAGTATTACTGGAAAAGTGCATTGGGCACACCTTATAGATGTGCAGTTGTAAGAGCTCTTTACCTTGCAACATTCTGACAAGGGAAAAACGGGAGTCTGTGATTATGCAGAGCAGGCTTCGATTTTTATTTTTTATTTTTATTTTTTTATTTTTTTTTCCTCTCCTGCTACTGCACAATGATGCCCTGCTTCTGTCATTAGTGGACTTGTCTGAATCTAAAGTGGGTTGGGAGGGTGCTGAAGAAACTCTCCTAGTTGTGCCCAATAATGCATTCTGACATTTATAGTAAGTTTATAAAAACATTTATTAAATACTTTTCAAACTTTTCCTTGCTTTATTTAAGTTTGTATATTTGTTTAAATGTGTTTGCTGGTTTATTTTTTTTATTTTTTTCATATAAATTCTTTTATTCAATTTCTTACATAAATACAAATATCAGCACAACACCACAAATCACATAACATCTTTACACCATCAAAACATTCACAATAGACAAACAAATTACACTATTATCTGCGGGATCAGGCTAGTATAAGAATGTGTCTTAGCTCAGGACTCTTACTCTTCAAGCATTACCAGATCTAATGGGTATCTGTTTAATTTATATAGTAGGTTCTATTTTATTAACCCATCTTTGCCATAGATCCCTTCTTTTTGGGGAATTCAAATACGGTATACTTAGGTCTTTTTCCATCCTCATCTGAAGGATGATTTGATCTTTAATGGCATCCCAATAAACTGCTTGATTTGTGTTTGCTGGTTTAAAACATTGTCACCTGATTCATGTTTTCTTATTTGATCTCAATGTATGGTGTTTTTGTTCCTTCTACAATTTGTAGGAGCTCAAAGTGAAGTGGATTATACGGAACAGCTGAACTTCAGTGATGATGACGAACAGTCTTCCAGTCACAAAGATAAAACTGAGAGCTGGTAAATCTACCTTGCGTCTTTGGCTCTTTCCTAGCTATTTTGCCTACTTCCCTTTTAAAGTATGGCTGACCAGTTTTTGTGTTGTACATTGGCTCGCTCTAAGCAATACAACTCTGTAGAATTTCTGCACATAGGTACTGCCTCTTTTTTGATAACATTAGTTGAGTGTGCTAGGGCGGGTTAACATAATTCTCTTGGCAAATTGGCTCCATCCAGGTCTGCAGAAATTGACATGGATGGTGATACCTGATGTTGGGTAAGAGCCATGGTTGAACTCCAAACTATAAACAAGCTATTGTGGAGCCCTTTTAACAATAAGTAAACTGTTTAATTTGACTCTTAATTTTTTTTTTAATTTACTCCTACTTTACATAGGGGTGAAAGGATTGCCAAAACTGAGCAAATTCAAGAAAATACAAATGAAGACTCAGAAGGTCAAACCCGCAAAGAAACAGATGAGCGATTGGTCACTACTTCTCCTGCAGCTTTGGGTCCAAAAACACTACTAGGCAAAGCTCCTTCTCTTGATACCCAGGTTTGTTTGCTTACTAAGCAATATTTATAGTTATGTGCTTTGGGCCTTCATATAAGACATTAAGGCTTAGCGCACCACCTAGTACAGCAATGGTAAATGTTGGAATTACAAATCTTGCTATTCTTTTCAATGGTAACGTGCTACCTAATTATACCATGTGTCATTAAATACCATTTCACCAAACCTTTGATCAGATTTTTAGAATTAAGGCTCCTCTATAACACAATTTTATTTTTGTCATTTAAAGGAGCACTATAGAGCAAGGAAAACAAACTGTTTGTTAGGGTTATTGGTCCCACCCCCCCCCACCCCTCGGAGCCCACCTCCCGATGGGATGAAGGGGTTGTGCTGGTGTCCTCTCTTCCCCCTGCCGACGTCTGCTCCCGAGTGGAGCCGAATGCAGATGCACGGTCATAGGTGTGCACGCATTCAAACTGCCCATAGGAAAGCATTGCTCAGCATGGCTTGATTAGCCCTCAATGTAAACATAAACTGCAATGTTTTCAGCTGCAGGGTTAAAACTAGGTTGTCCTGGCACCCAGACCACTTCATTGAGCTAAAGTGGTCCTTTAAGTTTATGCTGTAATTGAAATTTCTGACTTTTTTTGTTTAGAATTCAGCAGATGACAGATTTGTCATTAATATTTTATTTCTTCTCTACCTCCAATAGGACAGGCGTCAAATGCCACCACCTCTCTTGGCTCTTGATAAAGGAATTCCACCCTTGCTGCATACGAAAAATGCACCTCCACAGGTTTGGTTATAGAATGCTCATCTGGGATTTTATTGTGCTTACATCTTCCTATCTGGGGAATTTTGTTGGGGAATAGACTCTTAATGGAACACTCCAAGCACCATAACCACTACAGCCAGAAATGGTTGCTAGAGTGTCAAACCGGAAAATCCATTAAAGCTCCAAAGAGCTAATTTTACATTTCTCTGTGAACATGCAACTAGTGGCAGTCAGACAGAATGACTCCTAGAGGCTCTACTTAAGACCTTAGAATTGTAATTATTTATTTTTTTTTAAGATTTTTACATCATCCTATTCCTCTGTGAGAAGGATTGGATACAGTGCTTCACTATGCCAAACAACCAATTGGCGGAATTTGGCAATTGTCATGGATACATCGTGGGCCTGCAATGCTTCTCCATGATAAGCCTTAGATTAGACCAATGATAATCAGTCCTGATAATTAGAGTAGTATCATCTACTGTGAGGGGAATGTCTCATTGCAGGGTTAGAGGTTAACGTAAGTTTCTTTTTTTTTTTTTTTTTCTCCCCAACAATTGAGGATCCAGTATCTTAAAATGCAAAACTCTTAACATCAAAAAATTATAAATTAAATCAGTCTGGTTCAGTATAGTCTTCGCTTAAAAACCTCATTGGATGATTTTCATTGAGCGTTAAATATAGTAAAACTAGCACCTATTATAAAATCCTCTTTAGATAAAGAAAAAAATAATGGGATAATGTATTGGCAATTAATGTGTGCAGTATAGTATTTGTATCTCTAAAGGGGCACGCACATGTGTAGGGTGCACTGTGTAGCCTTTTTTACAGTGAATTCTGCTGGGTCTGTTTAATCAAAACCAATGGCGTCTTTTTTTGTTTTGTTTGTTTTTTTTTGTTTTTGTTTTTTTAAATATTTATTTTCTTGGTTTTCCCCAGCACTCTACTCAAGGACGCCAAGTTGCTGCAAGTAGACCGGGTGCTTTACCATCACGCCCCAGTGAGGATGAAGTGTGGAAGCAAAGACGCAGTAGGCAGCCAGCAGAAGTTTCAGCTGCGGTGGAGAGAGCACGCAAGAGGCGCGAAGAAGAGGAACGCAGGATGGAAGAGCAGAGAAAAGCTGCATGTGCCGAGAAATTAAAGCGCTTGGAAGAAAAGCTTGCAGCTTCATCTGCATCTGCTGCATCTTCTGAGAAACCTTCATCTGAGAAACCTCCTGAGGAGAAAGCAACTCCTGAAGATTTACCTGCCGAATCTATGCCTGAAGAGGAGAAAGCTCCTAGTGAGAGTGAGGAACAGATAAAAGTAGAGCCTGACAGAATAGAGTCACCTGCACAACTAGAGGCTAAAGAAGAAGAAGAAGAAGCAGCTATTCATATTGAAGAACAATTACCTTCTCAAGACTGTGGAGGTGTCACTGTTTTGAAAGAGAAAGCATCAGATATAGGTATCTTTATCATTTGTCACTTAATCATGGATATTTTTTGTATTTTGACAGGATTATGTTGTTGCAAATGTTTTTACAAATATATTTTAAACCAATGGTGTTTATGATCAGTATTTTAAATTGTTTTTATTTTAATTTCACAGATGAAGGCCCACACTTTGACAGGCGAGAGAGCACTTCAAGTGAAACTGAGAGCGCAACAGTACCGATTCCGCTCCCAACCACTGTCTCTATCCTTCAGCCCCCTTCAATTCCTCCACCCACGACGCCTCTCCCACCCTCCGCTTCTCCAATACCAGCACCTGTGCTGACCCACGAGAATGAGTCGGACCCAGGTACCCAACAGCGTCCCTCAGTATCCTCTGGCTATTCAAAGCAGTTCCAGAAATCTCTGCCCCCAAGATTTCAGAGACAACAGGTAAATAAATTCAGTGTTCTAGCCTTTCTTAATTACTAAAATTCTCGATTCTCCTTATGAATTTTGTAGTCTTCCTCGTTTTTTTTTTTGTTTGTTTTTTTGTTCCGTAATAACCTCCTTTAAAACAAATGTTCAACATTGCACCACATATTTAAAATCAGGTTTTATAATTGATTTGTAGAAAAAATGTACTTAACTGAAATTGCTCCCATACACATTAAATACACCATATATCACAAAGATACATGGTGTATTAAATGTAAAATATAAATATTTACTCTCTTTTCTTCCAATCTAGCGCAACTTCATGCAATACCCACATTTTGGCCACCACCGCTCCACCTGGAGTCCTTTTTCATTTGTCAGCTTGGGATGAATCCCCAAGCAGTACAAATCTTGTCTGTGACTTGCAAAGTAGCCAGCATGCTGATGTGTGAACGGAGTTAGGTCACTCCATTGCCAGTGTACGAAGTTCCAGCTAGGGAATTTCCATAGCAACCACAGTGCATGCGCTGTGGTTGCTTTGGGTAAAGAGCAGAGGGACCTCCTGTGGGGGTCTTTTTTACTCTCCCTTGTAGGTCAATTGACTGACAGGTGGGAGAAAAAACTCTTTATTTAGGTTCTCTCCTAATTTATACATTTGCTAGGAAAACTGTTAGCACAATGTATAGATAAAATGTTATGCTCAATGAACAGAAGTTGTTTGGGGCATGGCAGGTTAATACCCTTTCATTCATGACAATACCATATAGGCCTTTATAACGGCTGGCTGGCATTGCACATTGTTGTCTAACAATTCCCTAGTGCTTCTCATTTATTTATTTTTTTCCCTTAGTGCAATAATTTGTAGAGTAAAATAAGTTTGACTTACTCTAAATTGATAATATTGCTTTTATATACATTCAATTTCATATGCCACTTGATTGATCAGAGCTACAATTTATCCATACCCATCTGTTGAGAATTAAGATCCTACTTACACCGGATTAACTAATGATGTTTTGTGTCATCTGCAAACCCTTACAGGTACATTTAACGCCAATTGCAAATTCATTAATAAAGAGAAGTTGACTATGCAACATATGTCCAACTTAATAAAGTTTTGACCATTGGATAATGTTGGACTATAGTTCTCATTATCTGAATTATACATGTAGAAAGCATTGTTTTCACTGCCATAGAAAGGCTGTGCTACCAAATAGTGTCATTCTATGTAATTTTGGGTTTATAAGTGATGCTTAATCACTGCTATAGTAAAACACTTGATAGATGAAGTAATGTGAAACTCAGTCCTGAATTCATACATTTTAGGAGCAGATGAAGCAGCAGCAGTGGCAACAGCAGCAGCAAGGAGTTATTTCTCAGAATACTCAGTCACAGCCATCTAGCAGTCCCGTACCACCTCCTCAACACAGGCCACTTTATCAGCCCTTGGGACCACATCCTCCACATTTAACTTCTATGGCCTTTGACCCTCGTTGGTTAATGATGCAACCTTACATGGATCCCCGTATGATGTCTGGACGTCCTGCAATGGATATTCCTCCAATTCACCCTGGTAAGCTAAAATCCATATTGGTTAGTTTAATTTTTGAGAAATGCAACTGTAAAAGTGTAATGTTATGTATTAGTCCTCATGTTTTTAAAACGTACCATATTTATTCACAGGAATGATAGCAACTAAGCCAATCATTAGACGTGAACCCACTGAGGGCCTGTCAGCTGCCTCTGAACCTTATGAGCACATAGCTCGGCCTGTTAGAGACCATGGCGTTCCACTCTCAGAACCCCGTATAATGTGGGGAGCCGAGCCTTATCCACATCAAGACACTCCGCAGGTTACAACAAAAGCACCAGAAGAAGCTGAAGATTACAGGTAGGCTACTCCCTAAACTGTTAAAATACAATTCTTGGGGGGAGGGGGCAGGACTCGGGAGATTACGTTGTTATAGTGCCTACAGTGTTACTTTTGCTGAAATTTGTCAATTGTGTGTTAACCCTCATGTGATTTACAGTGCATGTTTTACATAGTTCTATTTTCCCTTTATTTTAAGTTTTTGACATCTGTTGAGCACATTTTAAAAACTGTTTAGCTTCACTTTCAGTTAGTCAGTCTAAAAATAAGTTTTGGTTAATGTTATTTATTTTCTCTTTAAAGATCTGAAGGTCCTGTGGAGCAGGACGTTGTCTCTGAAACTTATGCGATAGAACATAACCAATTTGACCAACAACCCAAAACTGAATTTTACTCCAGACCTCGAGAGACAGAACTTCATAGTACACCAACCCGGCCACCAGAGCCTGCTCCACTAATTCAGCCTGAAGAGCAAGAAACAGCAGTTTCTAGGTTTGATCAGCCAGAAAAGCATGCCTGTTTAGAAGATAATACAACTCAGATTGACATGCAACCTGTCTTGACTAGAAGTCTTTCTACTGAGTCTTCACACACCATTAAACAGGAAGAAAGGAGGTCAGATGCAGTGCAGTTGAACTGTAAAGTTTCTATTAGGCCACCTGAACCAGCAAAAGAAATAGTGGAGGAAAAAGCAAGGAAGGACATTTTCCAGAATCCAAAGCCATCTGAGGTCTCTAAAATAGATAAGCCTTTTAAATCAAAATCTGAAACTAGGTGGGGTCCCAGGCATGGATCTAGAGGCAGAGATGAAGGCAGTGATAGACCTGTGAGAAGGTCTGGTCCAATTAAAAAACCTATTCTCAGGGACATGAAAGAGGAAAGGGAACTAAGGAGAGAAAAGGAAGAAGAAAGGTTTGGTCACGAGAAGCATATAAAATCAGAAAAAGTGGAAAGAAAATCTCCTCCAATTCTGCCTGTTCCTGGTCCTCCTGTATTGGTCAACAAGACTGAGCAAGATAAACTAATTCCAGAAGCTTTGGTACCTAAAATGTCACAAGCAACCACATTGCATTCAGAAAAATCTCCTGAAAGACCTGAGCCCATGCCACCACAACATGTAGTCCAACCAGCTACAGTCAATCAACCAAGTAAAGAGGACAAGATTATACGAATAGTCAACAAGGAACATCCTTCTGACAAACCCAAGCCAGATTTAAGGCCACCACTCTCCTCCCAGCCTCCACCTGGGACAGTACCTCATAGACGAGAGCCACTTTTACCCCCTAGGGCTTACAGAAAAGAAGCCAGAGACAGAGACTGGTTTCCTGATCAAGGATATAGAGGTAGAGGCCGTGGAGAATACTATTCCAGAGGAAGAAGTTATAGGGGTTCTTATGGTGGACGTGGACGAGGCGGCAGAGGGCAGAGTCGGGATTATCCACATTATAGAGACACCAAACCACGAACTGAGCAAGTTCCACCTGGAGCCATGAGACGTAGGGAAGAAAGTGAAACCCGCAGTGAGAGTTCAGATTTTGAGGTAGTACCAAAGAGGCGTAGACAACGTGGCTCTGAAACTGACTCAGATAGTGAAGGCAGAGAGAGTGCAAGCGACACCCCTCTATCTGACAAGGAGAGTTCCACCAGGAGTAAACCTCATAGAGATGAACGAGCAGAAGGAAAAAGGGCACCAAAGTCTGTTTCAGCAGTCAAGTCTGAGCCTGGGGTATCTAGGTCTGATGTTAAGATTCAAGAAAGGCCATTTTCAAGAGATGAGGACTCCAAAACAAAGCCTGGCTTCCTTCCTAAAGGTGAACCATCAAGAAGAGGCAGGGGTGCTGGTGGTTTCCGTCGTGGGGGTAGAGAACCTGGAATGCGTCCAACTCGACCCCCTCCGCCAAGGAGATCTGGATATCGTGATAATCAGTGGATTCCTAGACAACAGGAGTCTAGACCACACCTACCACCTAGAATGGATGAAGTGGAAAATAGACATAATCAGGATCACCAAGCTCTTCCTTCAGGAGAGAAGAGGCCTCCACTGAAATTTGAGAGGAAGTTTGATCCAGCTAGAGAAAGACCCAGAAGGCAAAGGCCTACTCGACCACCTAGACAAGATAAGCCTCCTAGGTTCAGGCGTTTAAAAGAACGAGAAAGAGAGGATGCTGGCAAGACATTAGAAGCTACCAGTGCCACCAGTCAAACAGTGCCTGCATCAAAAATAGTGCATGAGGTTCCTTCAGATTTTTCTGGTAATAAAACCCCAGATTTATCTAATCATAACTCCTCGGACCAGGCCAATGAGGAATGGGAAACTGCCTCAGAAAGCAGTGATTTCAACGAGAGAAGGGAAAGAGATGAGAGGAAAGCAGCCACATCCATGAATACCCAGTCTCCTGCACCAACAAAGATATCGGATGGTTTGGCCCAATCTCCACCTAAAAGAGAGAGTGCAAAAAGGAGCTTTTCAAGTCAGCGACCTGGCATGGATCGTCAGAACCGTCGTAATACTGGTGCTCCCAAACCTGGTAGACATTATTCGGGGCCCAGAGGTGATAGGCGAAGTGGAACTTCTTTACAGAGGGGGAAAAGAGGGTAAGTGCTTTTTAATACCTAAGCTTTGAATGCAAGATTTTCCAAATAGATTTCAAGGTTCATATGAACTTTTGCTACTCCTGTGACTTGGCTAATGGGGATGTGAGTCTATTTGTTAGTAGTTCAAACATATGCTGACAATCTTAGGCTTGGTGTTTTGCCACACATGCACACTAGCCTCTCAATGCTTTCCTATGGGAAAGGTTTGGATTGGCTGAGATCATAAAGACTGATAATCTCAGCCATGGTAATGGAGAAAAAGTAAGTAAAATCACCTTTTCAATGGAATCTGAGGGGGCCCAAGGACCTAAATAGCCACTCCAGGGCTATAGTGTTAAAATAGGAACACATTATATAGTGTTCCTTTAATTCTAACTTTAGTGTGCATTAGATTGCTAAGCTCTCCCTGTAAATTTATTTTGGTTGTTTTTTTGTTTTTTTTAAGTATAAATCGATGCAGCTACTTTTCTTTCATGTAGTTACTGAGCTGATTTCAGCTGCTGCGCAATTTTACTATATTTTTTTCCCCTATGTGAGCATGCTGGAAAATCTATACAAGCCAGATAGGTTAGACAGTAATTTTTCATACATGTTTACAGTAAAGTGCTGTAAGCTTATCTGGGCAACCAAGCGATTTCAAAGATGTGGTTTTTGGTAGCCTTGTGTTTTTCTTCTCTTTTAGTAGCTTTAATAATTGAATGCAGTTGAACTATAGCCACCTCTATTCGTGAAACAAGATGTTTTCTAGTTTGTCATAGCTAAATTTACAAAAGCTTGGATATATTTAAGTGTTCAGAATAATGTTTTAACCCCTTAAGGATGGCGGGCGTGCTGTTCCGTCCTTGGGGACCCGTCTCTAAACGCGGGCGGCATAGCACGTCCCCGCCGTCCTATGTACTTACCCGGTCACCGGCAATCGCAGTGGAGGTACTCACCTGGCATCCCAGGGAGTCTCCCTTCTGCCATTCCTGCCCTTCTGGGCCATGTGATCGTGAGGTCCTTGCAAGGACCTCACAATCACATGGACGGCATAGCCGTCCATAGCAGTGCCAGCAGGGGGATTGCCTGTAATTAGAGTCCCCCTGCCGCCTGTAAAATGTGGGGGAAAAAAAGTTAAACAGTTTAAAATAAAATTATATATACTTAGATCATATATATGACGATGTAATTGTGATACGTTTTACTGTTTTGAAACACTAATATTTGTGTTCATCGAAGTCTCCTGAGTATAACTGTACCTGTCATGTACTGGTTTTATGGGGTTTACAAAAGTTAGTCAAATATAAGGCTTGCGTTTCAATTTTTTTCACATTGAAGTAAGCCAGGTTGGTTACGTTGCTTTGAGACCGTATGATAGCCCAGGAATGAAAATTACCCCTATGATGGCATACCATTTGCAATAGTAGACAACCCAAGGTATTGCAAATGGGGTATGTCCAGTCTTTTTTTTTTTTTTTTCAGTTAGTCACAAACACTGGCCGAAATTTGGCATTCAAATTAGTTTTTTGCATTTTTCACCCACAAATATTAACACTAACTTTGGCCAGTGTTTGTGACCAAGTGGCTACTAAAAAAGACTGGACATACCCCATTTGCAATACCTTGGGTTGTCTACTTTTGTAAATGGTATGCCATCATGGAGGTAATTCTCATTACTAGTCTATCTTACGGTCTCAAAGGCAACGTAACCAAGCTGGCGAATTTCAATGTGAAAAAACGGAAAAATTTAACATGCTATATTTGACCCTGTAACTTCCCAAAACACCATAAAACCTGTACGTAAGGGGTACCGTTTTACACGTGAGACATCGCTGAATACAAATGTGTATTTTATTGGAGTGAAAGCAAACAGTTCTATGACATTCACAGTTAGAATGTCACATAGAACTAAAAAAAAAGTGTTTCAATTCTTTTCTCCCATTTTTTTAAAAAATATTTTCATGTTAAATTGTTTTATACCTAAATATTTGATGTTAAATGAAAACCCTGTTTCCCCTGAATAAAATGATATATAATAAGTGTGGGTGCACATAATATGAAAGAGGTGAATTATGCCTGACTAGACATATAGCGCAATTTTTTGTTTAAGTTTTGTTTTGATCACAACATGTACATTTGGCTCAGCCCTTAAGGGGTTAAAGTGACGTTCAGGTGACTGTTTTTTTTTTTTGTTTGTTTTTTGTTTATATGGCTCTAGCTTACATGTAATATACAAGTTTGTCTTTCTGGTGTTGCAGCCAAGAACATTAGACCCCTTGTTTTACCATATTATCTTATTGTAGCTCTGTATTTGAAAAGTTTCTTTTAAAGGAAAACTATAAGGTCAGTAATACAAATGTGTATTCCTAACCTTACAGCGTTAAAAATATTAAGGTGGCCGGTCCCCATTAAAGCTGTAAAAATCTGAGAGACCAACACTGCACTGGCAAATCAGTATTTCTTCATAGAGATGCATTGTGTTAAAGGGACACTGTAGGCACCCAGACCGGTTCAGCTAATTGAAGTGGTCTGGGTGCAGTGTCTTTTTTGCACCTAGTGCTGCAATGTTTACACCTAGTGCTGCAAGTCCACCTTCAGTGGCTGTCTATCACTACCACTAAGTCTGCTCTGAGTGGCTGTCTACCACTAGAGGGCTTTCTGACTCAAAACGGATTTTGGTCTGTTATCTGACGCTGGACGTCCTCACACTATGCATGAGGACCTCCAGCATCCGTCCCCCCAGATAGTGTCCCTTTAAACTAATACCGATAATTAGACATCAAATATTGATGACCTCAGAATGCAAACTATTCCATGGTTTCCAATGTGTTTAATGATAAAAGGTCAAAATCAAATGGAACTGTCTTAAAATTATGCGAAATAATCAACTAATGGCATATCTATAGCCAGTTGCATTTTCTGTATAGGACTGGTTGCCTAGCGTTTATATATGTTAATAAGGAAGCAAAACTATAATTTAACATTTTCACCAAATACCAATTTGAAATACCTTTTATTATAATCATTATTCATTATTTAAATATTTTCTAATGTAACTTTTGTTTACATTTTTAAATAGTCTATGTGTTCATCTCTTTTGGGAAAAATAGATTAAGATTATTTTCTTGCAGACAAATTGATGACCAAGCCCAAACTTCAGTACCTATGGACTCTAGTGCCAACAGTAATTCTCATCACTATCACTACCACTCTTACCAACACTCTGAAGATGTTGGGGGTGCCTCAGGCCAACAAAGGGGGGGATTCAAGGAATCAGCTGGCAGAAAGAAAGATGACCCTAAGACGGTTGTCAAGAAGACTAAAGAAAAAGTGGATGCCTTATCACAATTTGACCTCAACAACTATGCAAGTATGTTGCTTTGTAATATGTATCAAACATGACTTGATTAAAAAATTATGTAAATGCCACTGTTCATTTAGCTTTACAATCACATGCACTATATGGGTAATGCACACCTACTGTCCTGTTGTATCATAGTTTAAAACCTAAAAAGAGCACTCCAGAAACCATAACCACTACATCCCACTGTAGCTTTAATGGTGGCAGGAGTGCATTGTCTCTTTTCTAGAGTAAGTAGCCAGACCATTTAAAAACAGTTTGAAAGGTTAATTTGTGTGAAACAATCTGCACAGTTCTACTTCTAGCTCTATAATTGAACTAGAGCTCAAAATTTCCACTAGCTAGTGGCGTCTGAGAATTTAGCACTGGCAAGTAGAAATTAATCCCTGGTGTGTTTGCCATGGGCTCGGCAGGCTTCCAGTTGCTAATAACTTTTCTTAAAGGACCACTATAGTGCCAGGAAAACAAACTGTTTCCTGGCACTACGGTGCCCTGAGGGTGCCCCCACCCTCAGGGTCCCAATCCCGTGGCGCTGAAGGGAGAGGAAAGGGTTAATCCCTTACCTTTTTTCCAGCGCCAGGCTCCCTGAAACTGCTATGTTTACAGCAGAAACGGTTAAACCTAGATGGACCTGGCACCCAGACTACTTCATTAACAGAAGTGGTCTGGGTGTCTATAGTGGTCCTTTAAGGTGACAACCCTTCTCCAGAAAGTAAATGATCTGTGTAGTGACTGCCTAATTCCATTTCAGGTGTTGTGATTATTGATGACCATCCTGAAGTAACAACCCTTGAAGACTCACAGTCCAATCTCAATGATGGTTTCACAGAAGTGGTCTCTAAAAAGCAGCAGAAGCGCCTGCAAGACGAAGTGCGCAGAAAGAAAGAAGAGCAAACGGTACAGGTATAAACGAAGATTGGTGCTTGAACGTTCCAAGCAAAGTACCAATAACTGAAAAATTTAATTGGGGGGTGGGTGACACTCATTTTGGTTTTTGTTGAATTTGCAGTATTTTCATAGACCGTAATATACAAAAGTCACCCCTGGGGTATGGAAGCATTTGTGTAAAAAAGAAAATGTGCGTGACTTAGAGCTGCTTGGATCACTACAAGCTACAGTCCCCGCATCATCAGACAGATAAAAAAACGGGACTTTATGGTGTTGCATGTTTAATTGCATAGGTGACAACTGTGATCTGCCTTCTTTGGTTCAGGCTTTTTATAATTTGGATCAGTAACTTCAGTGCTTAAAAGGACACACTCTACGGCCTAAATGCGAAAAAAACTAGAATGCTATTTAATATATATACACACCAATGAAGACATCCATGCATTAACTTGTGCATTGGGGGTATATCTAAAACGGCTATCAAGTCTCAACTGCTGCTTCTGCAAGCCTACCCCTTCTGAGCACGCCTAGATTTTCTATAGCTGTCCAATCAGACTTTCTAATGCAGCTCAATGAGAAGTCTTTACTTGCCTGCCTTTTCAGTTTAGCTCCACCAAGCTAAACTACCAAAAAGTAACAGGGGCCCCCAAGGGGTGAAACAAGTTCAATTTAGAAAAGTGCCAGTCTGTACTGAAATCTGTGCTTATTGTAAAAGAAATAGAGGACACACTCATCACACATAAGCAAGCTAAAGTGCATAATGCATTTGGCGTTTTCCTTCAAGGCAATGCTTACTACATGTGCTGGTGAGTGATGTTTATTAACTAACCTGACTGTGAGCATGTTAGAAACTTTAGTTTTTTGTTTTTCAGGTCTGGAACAAAAAGGGGTCAGGTGAGAAAGGGAGAGGTCAGAATTCCAAGCTTCCTCCCAGATTTGTGAAGAAGCAGCAGCAGCAAGCAGCAGCACTGCAAGCACAGTCCTCTGTGATATCTACTCCACTGAATACTGCCCCGCCTACTGCATCTGCACCAGCTACAAATCAGTCTCCATCTGTACAATCCCAGACCTCTGCAAGCACGGCCACAAATGGCTCAGAATTTACTGGACCTGTCAAAGCTCCACTACCTTCACAGCCACCTAGCACTCTTGGTACAGAGTTGTGGGAAAATAAGATGGCTGCTACAAATGTTCCAAATGATATATCTAAGAAATGTATGTATCTAATTTAACCCTAGTTTAAAGAAAATCAAACTTGTGCATAAAACAGTTTGCAATGTGTAGCGTTCCTGAATAAGGAAAAAAAAAACATTAGAAGCAGTGCTAGAAATAGAAAGGACTTTGTCCTGTTTAGATAAAATAAGAACTGGGGGAAAAAGTATAATTAACATAACATTCCCCTGCCTCTTTCTATTTCAGTGGGTATAAGTCCTCCTCAACCACCATCCTCCAGTGCATGGAATAAACCTCTTACAGGATTTGTGCCAACTACAAGTGAGGTAATATATCGAAGACTTGCCACTACTACCCTCACATGGTTGTTTACCTAAAAGTGAATTTCAAATTTAAATTCTAACCGCAATGCTTTCAGTTCAACTGCTCTGCTCTTAGAAATTCAGTTAGAATTCACACTTTATTAAATAACCCTGTCAGATTTTGTTGGTAAAATTAGAGCAGATTGATCCAGATTTTTCTCTCTCTCTCTCTCTCTCTCCACATTAGTCTTCAAAGAATGGGCAAGATGCTACTGTAGACTTGGCTATGGAAGCTATACAGTTTGGAGCCCCGGTATCAAGCAGCAGTGACAATGAAGCTGCACCTTCTCTCTCAGAAAAAAACATGGATTCTTTTCCTGAACCCAAGGAACAGAGGCAGAAGCAGCCTCGTGCTGGTCCCATTAAAACCCAAAAGGTAATAAATGTGACCTACTTTAATTTATAGTTTCACAATGTTTCTTTCCTAGCTCAGTATCTCACTGTTCTGGAACTGCAATGCACATGATTTTGTGAGCGTCTTAAAGCTGTACTTCAGGCTTTCTATAATCTGGAATTCTCTGTTACATTGCTAGTTTGCTGTAACAAACTGCCAAACTGAACTACCGGACAGACATTTACGTGTGAACGTTTTAGGTTTACATAATTGGGTGTGTATAGTGTTTCTGATTGTGATTGTGCAGGGCTAAGCTTATAACAACCATTGATAACTTCTAATGCATTTTAAAAAAATGCTATGTTTAAAATTATAGGGTATACCAAAAGCATATGAGAACTGCACATTCATAGTTAAGTACATTTTGCTATTCAAGATGCACTACACTTCTTGCCAAACTAGACTTAACAATATAGAGAAGAGTTAGATTTAATGTTTTAACACTATGTATAAATTTAATAAGCATTTACTTGGCTATGAAGACATTGATCAGAAGATATTCCTGTTTCCAAAGATTCCAGATCTCAGTCTAATTCCAAGCAAAGAATATAAACCAGGGCCCATTGGTAAAGAGCGATCTTTAAAGAACCGTAAAGTAAAAGAGGTGCAGCAGGCAGAGCCAGAGATTCAGGAGAAACAGATTCCAGCAGCTGTACGAACTCCAGAACCTGCACCATCAAAGGAGGTTAAAGCAGTGGCAGAGGTGAACTCTGAAATCAGCAGCATGCTGTCAGTCTCTGCAGCGGAGTTTGGTGCTACAACAAAGGTAGATTTCCACAAAACCTTTAATGAACAAAATAAAAACAGCAAATATATAACTGGAACTGCTTTTCAACAACCTGACTTGACTCTTGTCATATTTGTTTGTCCCAGGAATCTGTAACTGATTATACCAGCCCATCCAGTGCCCTTCCAAATGCAGCATCTTCTGGCAGCAGTAAAATGGAATCTACTTTGGTTCCAAATGTAAGTTTGTTTTCTATTTCCTATTGCCTGTGTTTGAGTTACAAAACTCAAGAAAGGATCATTTGTTCTTACCAGAGCTTTGTTTAACGTTACCTGACACTAGACAGGAGGTTGCTTTTTCTACAAGTCCACACCCAGATGTATTGTCTGGGTTTTTAAGTACATCTACTGGTAGAAGAGTGAAAGATATGCTTACACCATGGAACTCCTTCCTTTGCCATTGATTTTTATTTATTTTTTGGTCATGTAAAGGGAAGATGGCAGGTATCTTTCAGGTTGCTATGGAACTAACTCATTCGATTATGCCAGTTTTCCTTTGGGGAAAAAAATGCAGTTACCTTTTTGAAATGTGATGCGTGAAACCTGCCTTTCAGGTACCTTTGCCCCATGCTCTACCCCTGCCCAGGCGGGAAACTCTTCAGCAGAGCTCAAGCCTAACTCCTGTGTCTCCTGCTACTGTTGACCTCACTCTTAAGGTATGTTCAGTGGCACATTTTAGGGGGTAGAGATAGGCAATGTTCATTATGTTTAAGAGTCAAATTAAAAATCATGTCCTGCACTAACAGGGATCAAAATTTCCACCCTCGACCAGATATTGTCGAGTAGAAATTCACCCCTGGTTAGTGTGCCATGTTTTAGGGCTGGCTAATAGTATAAGACTTCAAATATTGAGCCCTGAATTAATATAGCCAGTACTAGTTTCTAAAATGGCTTTTACTATATTAGTATTTTTGCAGTTAAAAGTGTTTGACTTCTGCCTTATAATGCCACATAATGTGAATGCATACACACTTCTTAAGACTTTATATGAAAATTTACCTTCTGCCAAGTTGTAAGCATATCATATATTCATGAGATTAGTTTGTACAAAGTGTTTTGATGTCTTCAGGATTTGGCATGGAAACAATGTATTTAGACTGGAAGAAAGGAGCTTTAGTTAAAAGCAAAGGAGAGGGTAAGAGAGTAAGAACAAAAATTATGTGGAATTCTCTGCGCGAAGAAGTGGTTTTAACAGTGTCTGTACAGCAACTGGATGAATTATTGCAAAAACATAATATTCAATATAATATTTAATGTTTGATAACGGCTCATTGATCCAAGGAGAAATCTGGCTGCCATTCTGGGTTTGGATTTTTTTCCTAATTTGTTGCAAAAATGTAGGCACTTCAAACTGGATTTTTGCCGTTTTTTTTCATCAACATTAGAAACAGATGTGAGAGGTTAAACTTGTTGGACGCAAGTTGTTTTTTTTTTTTTTTTGTGTGTGTTTACTTTGAGCCTATGTAACTGGAATTGGAGATCTCATACCTTGCATATTATCAAGATACCATGAGATCTATGATTGCTTTCCCCTTTCAGTACATTTAGTCTGACTGGTCACCCTCCTGCTTTAAACAATGCCGTTAACTATTTTTTAATATGCAGTCTTCAGAACTCTTAAAGACCTTAAAATGTTTTTTCAGATGGAGTCTGCACGAAAGGCATGGGAAAACTCTCCAAGTGTTGCTGATAAGGGTTCCCCAATCACCTCTTCAGCTCCTCCGATTACCAGCACACCTGCAGTTGGGGCTCCCACCAACTCCAGCAGTGTGGTAGGCGTGCCACCAACCAACAATGGAAATCCTGGACCTCCTGCTCCAAGCACTATTACATACAACTCTTTCTCCAATGCATCTATGCCCCCCATACCTGTAGCTTCAGTTACACCAACAACTTCATTAGCAGGTAGTTGACTATTGAATATACTTATTTTACTGGTTGTGGAGGATGGAAAAGAACCATTTGTAGCTAGCGTTTAATCTTACTGTTTTATAAATTGTTTTGTTTTTTTTTTCTTAACTAATTATTCAGTACAAGAACAAACTTGTGAATAAGGCTTCCAAGTTATATTTTTGATTCAGGTTTATTATATAAGATATGTGATATACATTTGTCTGTACAAAGCGCCCCCAGTAGACAGCCACTAAGGGCAGACTTACTGCTGCAATGTAAACATTGCAGTTCTTTGGAACTGCAACATGTAACATTGCAGCACTAGGTGCAAAAGGGACACAACACCCAGACCACTTCAATTAGCTGAAGTGTCCCTTTAGGGTGTCTAAAGTGTCCCTTTAGGGTGTCTAAAGTGTCCCTTTAGGGTGTCTAAAGTGTCCCTTTAGGGTGTCTAAAGTGTCCCTTTAGGGTGTCTACAGTGTCCCTTTAGGGTGTCTACAGTGTCCCTTTAGGGTGTCTACAGTGTCCCTTTAGGGTGTCTACAGTGTCCCTTTAGGGTGTCTACAGTGTCCCTTTAGGGTGTCTACAGTGTCCCTTTAGGGTGTCTACAGTGTCCCTTTAGGGTGTCTACAGTGTCCCTTTAGGGTGTCTACAATCTTTATTTAAAATGTTAACATTTACCAAATGCAAATAAGATTCAAAGCACCGTTTGTGTCTATCTTAAAATATCTCCAAAATCCTTATCTGAAAACTAATTTTGACCTTTAAGTTCAGACTTTCTTGATTTGTAAATAGTAGTAAAAGTGACACAGAGCCTGATTAGTTATAGTGATTTCAAACATTTGTTAAAAAAATAAAGGTGTCATCAGTTCTGCATATCTAATACTATGTAATTTGTCTAGGTGCTGGAACTTACACCACATCTTCCCTTAGCACCAAAACAACCACAACTTCAGATCCTCCAAACATCTGCAAGGTGAAACCTCAGCAACTTCAGAGTAATAACAGCATGCCTTCTGCAAGCCACTTCTCTCAGCTGAGTTGTATGCCATCACTAATGGCCCAGCAACAGAGTCCACAGGTGTATGTCTCCCAGTCAGCAGGTGTGCTCTTATGTTTTTGTTTAGTTTTTTTTGTAAATGTGTATTCTAGCTGATACTTTGTTTATTACTTGGCTAACCCAGATTTTTTTCTTTTGGTGGGGCTTATGGCAGGGTCTGCCGCACAGATTCCAGCTTTCTATATGGACACTAGTCACCTGTTCAACACTCAGCATGCAAGATTAGCTGCACCAACTCTAACCCAGCAGCAGGGATTTCAGCCAGGACTTTCTCAGGTATGACAATTCCTTTATTAACTTTTTCTTTCATTTATGATAATTGGAGGAGGAGGTGGGTGACTTGTCTTGACATTGCAATTACATTGCTTTGACGGTTATACTGTTTTGTATGAATAATTTAGCTTACATTAAAGGGACACTATGATCACCAGACCAAATGCAGTTATTCTGGTGTGTTTGTCCATGCAATTTGATGTCAATTTTGATGATCTCAGCCAAGGGGGCAGAGCCACCCGAGACAGACCCACACGGCGTTGGATTAAAGGTAAGTAAACCTCACCTTTAAAATTGCTTACTAGGGGGATGGAGGCATAAATAGTGTTTTTTCTTAACTAGTGATCGGAATACATATTTGTATTCCTGTCACTATAGTGTTCCTACAAGTGAAATTACGTTTGAAAGCATCTTACATTTACTGTACATATAGTATTCATTTTTATATCCATATTTCAAATATCTCACAAATTTTATAGGCTTCTCAAATTGTGCCCTGTTTTTTATGTTTTTTACTCTTTTTCTAATAAAGATCCCGATTCCAATCTATGCGCCTCTGCAAGGACAGCATCAAGCCCAGCTAGGTTTAGGGCATGGGCCAACTGTCTCTCAAGCCCAAGAGTTGTTCACACCATCTCTGCAACCATACAGGTAAAGAGGGCGTTGATTTTATTTTATGTCTGTGGTAATTAAAACAAAATAACTAGCAATTTTAGTGGCAACTCTAGTCTGAAATTTTGAGTCTCAAGCTGTTCCAAAACACATCAGACCTGCTGGAGATGTTTATAGTGCATATGTTTAAAGAATTTCAAGAAATGAATGTCTAATGTCCATGTAGAGCTCAGTAGATGTTTGGGAAATGTGATTTAAAAAGCTTGGGTTGTTTGTTAGTCATTAAGTCTGCATATAACTCTTTTAAGTATATTGTGCTTTAAATATTGAAAGTGTTCACTTACCACCCCCCCTTTTTCAGGTCCCAGCAAGCATTTTTACAGAACAACCTTTCTCAACCTTCTATGATGTTGTCAGGCGCAACCCTACACAATTTCACTGGTGTCCAACACCAAGATCTTGCCAAAGCTCAGTCTAGCCTTGCGTATCAACAGACAACAAACACACAAGCAATCCCTATCTTGTATGAGCACCAATTGGGCCAGTCTGGTCTAGGAGGGTCACAGCTGATTGATACTCATATTCTACAGGTAGGCATTTTGTTTATGGTTACCAGCTGAATCTGATGATTAAAACAGTGAAAAATCTATATTTTACATATAACTCTACGTAAAATTGAATGTAAAGTTTAATACTAATGTATCCTTTCAGACACGGCAAGGGTTGGGACAGCCTTCAAATCTTTACTCAGGGCAAGTACAACAGCCCAGTCAAACCAGTTTCTACAACACAGCGCAGTCTCCAAATGCACTTCAGCAGGTGAGGGTGCGGTTTATGGGATAAGAAACTTTGTCTGCAACTTTTCTCTCTTGATGGTGGAGTGGGCCGTGCTTTTTGTTTGCATAGTGCATACATTGCATGTAAATATGGATGAAACCAATAGAAGGCAATCCAAATGAAATATTCTTGGTACCTGATTGCAGTCCTAATGGAAGTGATTTTTTTACTTTTATCTCTCTAAGCCTGTGTCGGCAATGAGTGGACTCATGATGCTCTATGCACCACACACAAACTGCTTGTGTTGGTTACAGTTGTTAGCAAAATAAAACACGAGTATAATGCACACACTAAAAAAGGGAGAAAGCAACCTGCAGGGTGCTCCAGAAAGGGATGACTAATCCCTGGAGACATCAAATTGAAGAAAAGAAATATCAAGGCACACCTCAGGGTTTTTTTTTTTATTTGCAACAAGACCTTGATGAAGGCTCAGAGAGGAAATGAAACTTGTCTCCAGTTTCTTGTTCCACATAAAAGAATGCCTTTCAGTAGAAACATCAGATGTGCCTGGGTATTTATTTTCTTCCATTTGTGTTGGTTACACTGAAACTTTTATATATCCAAATTATTAAAAAGTTCAAGAATAGGAAAAAAAATATAAATTGTTAAATCATAGTGTATATTTTAACCATATGAAGGTTCATCGAGATGTGTAAACGTTTGTAACGTAAATTCTGTAGAGCAGTAAAGTTAAGTGGGCACTCCTATTGTAATAATAGGTGCAGTACTGACTTCTAGTGGCAGCGTTTCCACTTAAGTTTTACCAATAAAACTTTAGACTCTGCTGGACATCAAGTTTCTAATCTAAACTAATGTATTACTACATTAGAAGTCTTAAAGGACCACTATAGTGCCAGGAAAACAAACTTGTTTTCCTGGCACTATAGTATTAATAGGTGCCCCCCGACCCTCCCGCCGGGCTCTTGGGGGAGGAATTGGTTAAACACTCACCTTTCTCCATCGCCGGGCTCCCTCGGCGCTGGGGACTCTCCTCCCTCTTCCGCCGAAAGCGCGGCAAGAGCCGCGCCTGCATTCAGTCAGTCCATAGGAAAGCTTTCTCAATGCTTTCCTATGGACGCTGGCATCTTCTTACTGTGAAAATCACAGTGAGACGCGACTGTCAATGAGACAGCCACTAGAGGCTTGATTAACCCCTATGTAAACATAGCAGTTTCTCAGAAACTATGTTTACAGCAGGCAGGGTCAACCCTAGATGGACCTGGCACCCAGACCACTTCATTGACCTGAAGTGGTCTGGGTGCCTATAGTGGTCCTTTAAGGATTTTAACATCCATTGGTCCTCAAAGTTGCTATATTTTGCACTGTGCAGCCTTTAGAAGGTTGTCATTTAGTTTTCATATGGGTAACCTTACTTGAAGACCTTTGCCTCTCATTTATTATACATATCATGTTAAAAATATTATTGGAATAAAGGTTCTAAACTAGATGTAAGTTATTTTGTTATACTTTATATATAGAGATGTTTGTACTTATTAATTATAGGAAATATAGATAATATCCGATTCCTTCAAATTTTTCTAGATGACCGTACCTTTACAAGGGTCACAGTTATCCTTGCCCAATTTTGGCTCAGCAGCTGGGCAGCCTTTAATTGCTCTGTCTCAAGCAATGCCACCAGCTCCACAGGCTCAGCACCAGAATCTGTCCAGAAGTCAAGTGAACCAGGGTTACCGAGGCCTGATCCCTACAGGCAATCAGCATGGAATGATTCCTGGCCCTGGGAAGGTGAGAAATGTTGTCCACTATTAACAGTGGTTTATTTGGTTTCTGTATAGTTGCTTAAAGTTATATCCAGGAACCCACTGCATTCTGTTTAATTACTCTGTTTTTCCTTCCTGGTGACTCGCTCAACATTGAAACATTGTCTTCACATCCCTCTCAAAAAGACTCCATAAATCCCGCTATACCTTTTTTAACTTCACATGCCACTAAATGTTTCCCTGAATCACCTTTTCAATTTGTTGCAAATGTACTCTGCATTAGATACTCGTGGCCTACATCTTTAGATTGAATAGAAGGACGCTTTTAAATTTGAGTCCGGACTGTTCAGCTATAGAATCTATAGAAAAATGTCAAGCATTTACAGCTATATAAGCTGTTCAGACCAAGTGACTATTTTCTGACATAAGACTGTTGAAAGGGAAGTGGCTTACTATAGTACATAATGAATGTGCCTCCAGGTGCATGCTGGTAAATGTGTCACTGTTTGTGCCGTTTATTTTATCTCTGGATTAATTGCTGATATAATTACTGCATAATATTTGTGTAGATATCAGAAATGGACCTGAAGCCCTATGGTAGTGGCTTGGATCACGTGAAGCCAGGTACACCACCTGTGGGTGGAAGAAGCACCACTCCCACCTCCAGTCCTTTCCGGTAAGTATGACTTTTGCTAGCCATGGAAATAAGAAGTTATATAGCCTCATTGCATGCTAGTTCCTATGAAATGTGCACATTTTGAAATAAAAAATCAATATATACTTTTTTTTAGATGTGCTTTGTGTTTATATAGTTTACTTTTTAAATATATTACACTGCACACCTTTATTAGAGAGGAGTGTAAAAGTCATGGAACTTGTGTGTTATGCAATTGGCTGTTGTAGGAAGTTGAGACATCAGTCTATGCCGAGGCAGATCCAGAACCTAATCTTGGGAGGGGCACTGGAGTATGTAAAGGACCACTTCAGCCCTCTGTAGCGCTTATAGTGCCAGATGTGCTGTGGCGCCACCCACAAGTAAGTACTCAGTTTGAGAACTTACCTGTGGTTTGCTGGGATCGGGACATTAGTGGGGAGTTAAAGGCTGTAGTGGGAGTTTAGGCTTTGTTCAGATTGTTAAAGGCATTAGTCGGGCTGTAGGTTGGGGTGATGGGTTAGTTGTAGTGGGATTTAGTGGCTGTAGGGGGGGGGGGTTAAGGGAATTAGTCGGGGGCTTATTGTAGTTCTGGTGAGTATAGTCAGTCCCTGCAGGCATTTTTATGTAAACACTGTCTTTTCTGAGAAAAGGTAGTGTTCACATTACAGCCTAGAGACACCTCCAGTGGCCACTTTCCCTTTAGAGCTGCATTGGTTCAGTTAATATGTGAGGAGATGCTGATTGGCCATGCTGGCTTTTGGCTCTGCCCCGCCCCGCCTCCTTTAAAGCCAGTTCAACGCTTTTCCTTTGGGATCAATTCTGATGTCATCGAAGGAGGGTGAATTGGGGGTGGAACCAGCACACCATACTGAAAATAATGTACATATTATACCTGTTAAAGAAAGCAGGGGACAAGCCACCTACATAGTGGTTTTAACACGAAACGGTCAGGAATAAATGTTTGTGTTCCTGACTTTATATTGTTCCTTTAATGTGTTTTAGTATCAAACGTTGATAATATACTATAAGAGGGCGAGACAGGCAGTTTTCTGTCTGTTGTAAAAGGCAGATGACATGGAGGGATAAACTGAGCAGAATTTACACCTGTAATGAATTTATGGAAATGTGCTGTTCAACTTAAGGATTTCTATGATTTTTAAGTTTTAAACTTGCCATACTTTTTTCCAAGTGGCCACGAATACAAGCACTTTGCATAGATTTTAAAATTGCCTCATGCCCATTACTTTTTGAGATTTGAGAAAAAAATGTAGTGCTATAGGATTAAAAATAACCTATCACCAGAAAAAAATGGCTTTCTTAGTTTCTTTACAGTTAAAATGTTTTTTAATCTGAGCTGAGATTTACCTTAATGAACCCTGAAATAAATGCAACCAAAGTCGGTTGCGATTTTTGGCACTCGTTGCTAGAAATTTAAATTTTTATTGTGATCTGTGACCCAGGCTTGTCTGGTTTCTTTCGTAGTCTACTGCTTCATAGTCAACATGCCAGTATATGTTTTGGTGGGGTGAGGGGGATTTAGTTTTTAAACGGTGATGGGTTTTTTTCTTGTATCAATGTTAACAGTGATGACATTTTATAACTTTTTACATTTGTTAACTTTGACTTGAAAGAATAAATTTGTCTTTAAAAGTTTAATGCATATTTTTCTTTTGTTGTAATTTCTGCAGTATCTTATTCCAAAATAGTTTTAAATATTATATATTTACAGCTTTGTTGCATTGTCTTTTCTCTCAGGGCCAGTTCAACCAGTCCAAACAGCCAGTCCAGTAAAATGAACAGTCTGGTTTACCAAAAACACCAGTTTACTACAGCAGCCGGTGTCCGAATTGGGCAACCACCATTCCCTACACAGTTCCCTCCTCAGGTAATGAGTCCATGTCTCCAATAATGAGTTTACGATTAATATTACAAGACATTAATTTTTTTGTGTATTATGTGCCATAAATTCAGTAATCTATAGGTTAGGTCAGCGGTTCCCAAACTGTGTCCGCGGTGCCCGTGGTGCCGTGATTGGCACACAGGGGTACCGCAAAATGTTTCCCTGCTGCTATGATCATAGCACTAAGGAAACATTTCTACTGAATAGGAGCCCAGGCAGGCGCCGCGGCCATTTAAGACAACGACCAGGCCCATTTAGTGTCGACAGGCTGTGAGGAAGTGACAGCATGTCACTTCCTTCCAGCTTTATCCAAAGTGACTGTGCGGGACAGGCAGCATATATGTAGAGCAGAGCAGCACAAAGAGCTGCTCCAGACCCCTCACCACCAACTGCAGCAGGACCCCAAGTCACCCTCCTGGACACAAAAGGTAAGCTAACAGGAGGATAGCTGTACATATAAAAAAAATCGCATTTGTGTCAGTGTGCATCTGTGTGACAGGGTGTGCTTCTTTTTGTCTATCTGTTTTTGTGTACATGTGTCAGGATGTGCATCTCTGCGTATTAGTCTGTATCTGTGTCAAGGTGTGTGTTTGTGTCCGTGTCTGTGTGTGTGTATATATGTGTGTGTGTGTGTGTATGTGTGTATATGTGTGTGTGTGTATATATATATATATATGAATTTGTGTATATGTGTGTGTGTATATATATATATATGAATTTGTGTATATGTGTGTGTGTATATGTGTATATATATATATGAATTTGTGTATGTGTGTGTGTGTGTGTGTGTGTATATATATATATATATATATATATATATATATATATATATATATATATATATATATATATATATATATATATATGAATTTGAGTATGTGTCCATGTATTTATATGCATCTGTGTGCTAACGTGCATATATCCAAGCAAACACACTCCTGCAATCTAATACAAATATTACATGCAAACACACACCTGCCTCCAAATTACTAAATTATATACAAACACACCCTTTCACTCAAACACCAATGCTACACACAAATGTTTACATTTAAAAGCAAATATTGCATACACACTCACTCTTGACTTAAAACACTAAAATTTTATATACAAGCACCTCTTCAATTAAACACCAACACTATACATTAAACTATAGTGCCAGTATATGCCGCACCAATATACAGATATACAGTACAGAACTTTGTTTTGACTTGGAGTATCTTGGAAAAATATTTAAATATTAAGGGCGCCTTGAACCTAAAATGTTTAGGTTCTTGTTTTAGAAGCAGATCTTAAACGCCTGTTAAAGGGACACTATAGTCACCAGAAAAACTACAGCTTACCATGTCCCTGACTGCTTTTTTTTGTAAACACTACTTTTTCGCAGTAAAGGCAGTTTTTACCTTGTTGCCTATGAACATCTGTAGTGACCAGTCCTCAGACGGCCATAAGAGGTGCTTCCTGGGTTCAGTGTCTCCACGCTCTACATTGAGACGCTGAACTTTCCTTATAGAGATTCATTAATTCAATGCATCCATATGCGATGCTAAGCCAGGGCAGCGTTTGGCTCCACCCCGCCTTTGTCTGAGATCATCAGAATTCCTTTGGGAAAGCATTATGATTAGCTGAGATCATCACTTCTGATGTCAGCCAAGAAGACAGATTGGGAGTAGTACCAGGGGACCCACATGGCGCTGGAAATAAGGCAAAGGGGCTACATAGTAATTTTAATACCATAGGGTACATACATGTTTGTGATCCTTTAAACTAACCTTGCTTTTTAATTGCATGGTTTTGTACAGAGGAATGTGATTGGTTGTTTTGGTTTTTTATCTGAACACACCTTCTGATTGTAAGGAGTATTTAGGCTAGTTGTGACATACAGATTGAAAGGGTCACCTGTGACGTTCACTATGATGCTGAAAATCACAGCATATTGCAGCTTCAACCTTCCCACAGGGAAATATTCCAGCTAGACCCGGTGTTTTCATTATTTTGTCTGTCTTGTGAAACTCGTGCTCTTCCACACATCGAAGTCAATGAGGAAGAGGAAGCCACCCAGGTGCTCACTGAGCTGCTTTATAAAACCTGAATGAAAAATTGCCTTTAATTGTACAAATTTGCAAAAATGTATACAATTAAAGTAACTAGGAGAGGGATGACTTCCTTGCAATCTAATCTATGCATTAGAATAGCTTAAAAACATGGTGCCTGGAATGTCCCTTTATCTTAAGTATTTCACTCCACTATTGCTGCCATGTAAAAACATTTTTCAAACCATTACTAGCACAGTGTCCTCTGAGCCATCTCGTCTGCATATGTGACATTGATTTCTGTTTTTGAAGAAATCAACTTTTCACATGTGAAGAAATATTGTTAATCCATTCTCTATTCCAGTGGTTTTCAAGGCACGCCTACTAGCCCAGTAGTGTTAAGGTATTTTAGAATGAAAGAAAAACACCTTGGACCCAACTAGGTAATCCCTAAATCCTGGACTGGTAGGCGTGCCTTGAGGATTGGTTTGGAAACCACTGCTCTATTCTTTTCACATTCTTTGCAGCTGTAAAAGTAACAATCAAGTAGCTCTCTCCCACCCTTACTAGATGTTATGACTTCAATGAATGAACCTGATCATTAAAGGTACACTATTGTCACCAGAACTACAGCTTATTGCATTTGTAGAGTAGAATCATTCCCTTCAGGCTTTTTGCAGTAAACACTTGATTTTCAGAGAAAATGCAGTGTTTACATTACAGCCTAGTGATAACTTCACTGGACACTCTTTAGATGGCTGCTAAAACTGCTTCCTTGGGCAGTGCTGCAGAGTAAGCAGTACTGCCATTCAGTTTCTCCACCCTCTGCATGCAGACACTGAACTTTCCTCATAGAGATGCATTGATTCAATTAATCTCTATGAGGAGATGCTGATTTGGCCAGGGCTGTGTTTGACTTGTGCTGGCTCTGCCCCTGATCTGTCTCCTTGACAAGCTCAGCCAATCCTGTGGGGAAGTATTGTGATTGGTTCAGACCACCACTTCTGCTGATGCCAGCAGCTCCAGAATTGAATACAAGTAAGATGTTACTATATTTAGGGAATCAAGAGGAGGTCAGGGGGGCTAGATAGTTTTACCACTGTAGGTTCACGAATAAATGTTTGTTTTCCTGACCCTAAAGTGCTCCTTTAAGGAAAAGATGTGAATGCAATCTTTGCATCATCCATTATCATGTTACATGTGGCTATAAATGTTATGTTATCCATAGCCAGTAGCTACGGTACTAAATATCATCTAGAACTTAAATATCTGACTCAAGTGTGGATATTCATTTGAACTTAATTGTTTTCTTTTTGCTTTAGATTCTCTCACAGCCCAACCTTGTTCCTCCTATGGTCCGAGCACCTCATCCAAATTCTTTTCAACCTCCTGTTCAGCGCCCACCCATGGGATTGCCCAATCAGATGCCCGCAGGCCTGATGAACCATCCTCGCCTTCACCACGTGTCTCGAGCTCCGCCTGTTGCACCTTCAGGGGTTCGTGTTACTTCGACACATGCTGCTATGAAGGCTGAGCAGGATTTAAAGGTCAGTGTGGCTTATGGAAATCAATTTGCATGTAAATTAACTTATTCCCACCATCACCACCACTATCTATTTAAAGTCTTCTGTCCAGCCTTATTTATAATTTACAATTCAAATAGTTAACACATATTTACCAATATCAACTATTCCTCTTCCCTACATCATACTAAAAGTTTACTAATTTACAGAGTTGAGGTGTATGTATAGGAGATGTTATCTTCCCTGCACTTCAGAGTTGTCCTGACACATTTTCAAGATGTTCCTAGCATTCGTGCTGGCATATTTTCTGATAATCCCCATGAGTTTAGATTCCTTACATTTATGCTGTTCACAATGCACTTACACAACACTATCAGTTAAGACCGTGACAGCCTTGCAAATAACGAAATTCTTCAGCAAAAATACTTTGCAAAAAGTGTCATAGCTAACATTTGGTTTTTGCAAATACTTCAGAACATCACATGTAACTCACTTTTTGAAGAGGGCCTGCCACCTTTGAGTTTGTCATAAAGCTAGACTGTTCATGAAAAAAATTAGTTGCATTAGAATTTTATGAAAACTCCAATTAAATTAAGATATATGGGTTACTTTGACTTGTGTATGCAATTAAACAAGACAACTTAAACAAGGCAACTTGAAACCTTGATCAATTTCAGTTGTCTTGACTTTTCCCATAGTCTTTCACAAATAACAGATGGCCAAAAAAAGCATTTTTTGCCTTTGAACTTAAAGGGACACTCTAAGCAGCAAAGCCTTTACTGCTTTAGTGCCAGGAATACAGCTTTGTATTCCTAGCACTATAGTAACCCTTTAATGAAATAAAGGAAGAGCCGACCTATGCATCTTTCTGTCCTTCAACTGTGGGAAATTGTTGGAATTTTTCTATATTTTTGCGAGATTATTATAAGCTTGGTTTTTCAAATGATTCAGCCTTAACCACATGGTCCACTCCTTATTTATCATTATTCTCTTTTAATATTTCCTTCCTTTCCTTCGTTCCTTATTTGGATTTTTTGTTATTAACTATCTGAAAACCACTGTGATTAGGAACAGCTGTGGATGTAGTTTATCACGGATATTTGTATCCTATTAGTGACATCTAGTGGGCATTTTATGTCACTTTACTGGAAACTACATAGCATGAGAACAAAATAGATGAATTTGCTGCAATTTACAATTCATTACTCTTTTTTGTGTTGCCAAAGTAGCGGTTCCTACGGACTAATTTTTTGTAGGGTAATATAAGACTATATATGTCTCACAGAGATCAACTCTAATTGATATACTTTCTGAGTACAATTCTACATGATTTTCTTTTTTTTGTTTTTCAATTTTACTTTTGATAACTTTTCACCCATACGTGCTAGATAGATCTATTGATTCGTGTAACAAAATATTTTAAAAAAATAATTTTTTTTACCCCTTAGAGGTGGGCTGGCATTCAGTCCTAAACGCATAGATAGTCCTCACCATCATTAATACTCACCAGGTCCCCTCTGATCTCCCAACAGCGGACATGATTCTGGGGACTGCCAGAGAGCTCACACAGTCCCCCTCCATCTGATCCAGCCTTACCGGGCCATGCGGTCCTCGTGATTACATAGCTGGCTTGTGCAGTTCGTGCAGGGGGACTGCTTGAGCTCTCGGGCAGCCCCATCTAATGCCTGCTAAAAAAAAAAGAAATTGTATTTTTTTTTTTTAAGTTTAATAAAGTTGTTAAAACTCTTTCTGAATTCAGCAAAAGTACTTAGATTTTATATATGTATGTGTGTGTGTGTATATGTATGTATGTATGTGTATATATATATATTATGCGAAGTTCCTTTATATGCGCATATTTTATTTTATTTTTTTAATCACAAACACTGGCCAGAATTGGCGTTCAAATTAGTTTTTTGCAATTTTTACACACAAACAAATATGAACACTAACTTTGGCCAGTGTGTGTAAATAAGTGGCTACTAAAAAAGACTGTACATATCCTATTTGTAATACCGTGGGTTTTCTACTTTAGCAAATGGTATGCTATCATGGGGATAATTCTTATTCCTGGGCATACGGTCTCAAAGTCAACATAACCAGTCTGGCAAATTACAACGTGTAAACTGAAAAATGTAACGTTTCAAAACACAATAAAACCTGTACATGGGGGGTACACGTGAGAAATCGCTGAATACAAATATGTGTATTTTATTGTAGTAAAAGCAAGCAGTATTATAGCATTCAAAGTTAAAATGCCATGCAGAACTACAGAAAATAGCATTTCTTAATTTCTCACATTTTTTTTATATTGCATATTAAATTATTTCATAGCTAAATATTTGATGTGAAATGAAAACCCTGGTTCACAATAAATTATATATTTTGTGGGTGCACTTTAAATGAAAGAAGTGAATTACCGTTGAACAGACATAGTCAAATTCCAGGTTTTGTTTACTTTTTTTTTTTATCAGAATGTGTACAATTGGCGTAGTCCTTAAGGGGCTAATAATAAAAAGGTTATGTTTTATTAGTATTTATGACCAGCAGATTTTATAGATTACATGGTTGCTTGCTGTGCCTAACATGTTGTTGAGATTTCTCATCCACACTGGTTTTTAATTGGTCCAGCTTAAATGTATATGCTTCAGGCACAGTGTTTTGGATATAAATTTCTTAAATGTGTTTTCAGAGTTGTACATTTGTAATGCTTACTAGACATAAAAATTTATATTCATATACCTTTGCACATCTTAATTAATGGAACACATCTGTTTTGTTTTTTTGGTTTTGTTCTGGTTTTTTTTTTTTTGTTTTCCTTCCCATTCCTTTAAGGCAAAACAGAGAGCAGAGGTCCTACAGTCAACACACCGTTTCTTTGAGCAGCAACAACATCAGCAGAGCAAACCAGTTGTATCGAAGCCTCCGAAAGCAACCCCAGCGCCTGTTAAGCCTACAGACAGCCTGCCAGATCCCACAATGGTCCAACAGGAGAAAGTGGAAGATAACTCAGCACCTGCAGCCCCTATGGCCCCAGTTGCAGTGCCGACATCCACTAAACCTATTAGAACTGGACCAATTAAACCTCAGGCCATCAAAACAGAAGAGACAAAATCATAGATGCAGTTTGTAGATGGTTATGTTTTGAGCATTACACTGAGGTGTATTGATTATTTTCATATATGCTTTTTGTTTGTTTACTGAAGACACAGCAGCTCAAAGTACTGTGGGTACAGCAGACGTTTTAGTTAGCAATCATGTGAAGGAGATGGTGTCTGTTCTTGCTGCCCTTTCAGCATTTTAGATCTGAGAGGTTGACTTATTTTTTTTAATTTTTTTTTCTCAGAATTGTCCCTGGCTGTCTAAAGAGTTTAAAATCCAAATGCTTACAAAACAGCATTTTTACATATATATACACACACACACACACACACACACACACACACACTCACACTACGGGACTTGTAGATCATTTGGATGGGCTTTTACTTCTGTATGGTGTTTGAAAAAATGAAAGAAAAAAGGCCCTGTTATCACATACCTTTTTACTTTCACTAAACACACTGTGCTAGAGTGAGCTTGAGTGAAACATGATATATGTATACCCAAACACGCTTTATGGTCTTGTTTAGGGTTATGCTATTTGATTTTATTTCACACTGTTATCTGGGATTTCTCCATATCTGGCCTTGCAGAAATTTGTCTGTGGGTCTTACATGAAGACACAGATTTAACTGTTATGTAATGAAATAAAAAGTTAATTCTTTACATGACACTTATCACTTAAAATAAATGCAGATATGGAAGATAGTTTTTGACTGAAAGCTATCTTGTTTGACACATTGTCAATCACTTTTCTTTTGACTCTAGCACAGGCCATTCTGGGTAAAAAGCAAAACACATATTAAGGTCCACTGTGTAGTATTGGTGAAGTAGCTGGATTTTTTTTGATTTTTTATTTTTGACCCCTCCTCAACACAGCTAAGCTAGAACAATATAAAACATGTCATTGTTGCTGCTGTCATAAATGTTTAACGATATCACTCTGTATACTGTACCTTTAAAATCTGACCTCCTTGCGACCACATTTGTTTTGTTTTTTTCCTGAATCAAGTTAAATGGCGAGGTTTTTTTCTTTTGTTTTTTTTAATAAAATGAAAATTAAAAAAAAAAATCCTAATTACTGTTCTGGACATAATGCAAGACTGTATATTATAAAATGTAAATGCAGCAATGTTGTGGTAGGTTGTTTTTTATGGAAAAGTTTTGGAGAAGATTGTGGTGGGTCTTTTCTAATTATATAAATGGTATGGATTAGCCAGTTACAGAGATTAGGAAGCCACATGTCTAAAACTATATTCATTTATATTTAAACAAGGAAACATTGAGGAGCAGGGGGCCAATCTAAATTATAGGGCATCTGTTGAAGGCTGGTCACCATTTGAATGAGTTTTTTGGGGGTTTTTTGTGCGCATTCATTTCATTACGTCTAAGCTTGAGTTTTAACACTATATAGGCGGCAGTGATGTATGACTTGGTACGGAAATGCTTGCGCATCAATAAAGTTAAATGAAAAGTCACTGTAAGATCAAAACATTGTAATTTCAAATTATGGTTAAAGCTTGATCAGCACATACATAGCTAGTTAAATGACTGAGGTGCTTTAATGAAGCACTTGTAGTTAGAATGTACTTTCATGTTGAGTTTTACATTTTTTTTTTTTTTTTTTTTATGGTAAAAAATATTGGTACAGCAGAAAACAAATTTCTCCCACTCGTATGTTTTGGCATTGTATAGAATTTACTTTACTGCCAATCTTACACCTGCGTTTTGGGAGTTTGTTTAAACACCTATTTACAGAAGCTGTTAGAGAAAAGAAAAAGTACATTGTATTAAATATGTAAGCTCTTTACTTACCTTATCCCAGTTTGAATACAGGAACTAATAAAGTATTCTCTAAATAAAGATTAGTCTGTCATGCATTAAACTTTCTGCCATAGAAAGATGGTGAATGTATTGAGGTTATATTAGAATTGCTGCTCTAGAATAACATAAGGGGCATTTTGTTTTGGTTTTCCTACATATTGAAATTTGGAGGAATAACATCTCATTGGAAATCATTTGTTGTCCTAATGGAACAAATGACTCCAAACAGTATGCGGATATCCACTGCCATGGGTAAAAGTATTCACAAAAATGTGCCTTAATTGACTCACACATGTTAGGGATGTGTTAAACACTATATACAATGCACAAAACTGCAAATTGGCTCATTGATTTGACAAATTAACTTTGTATGCTGTTGATCTATGCTGTGTTCCTGAGAGGCTAAATTAGAGGTGTGTGTTATAAAGACGATTTGACAGTTAATGGGGACCATTTCAAAAGTGACAGCATATGCCACACATGCAAAACTGCATTAGCAGATAACCTTTTGAAATGATTTAAAAGGTATAGTTTGACTTTCCACAGATAAGTTGCACTCATAGACACAGAACTGAAAGAACCTCTGAGGCCATTTCAACACAATCATGAAAAGATTCACAAAGTGGACATTTATGGAAAAACTGCTCTTATGGCTCACTGAGCGTTCAATCTCCGTACTGCAAATGACTTGGGTCTGTTGTAGATTATACATTTACTTCTTGTATCAGTCGCCCTTTGGTGCAGGCTGTCGGGACGTCTCCATTTCTTCTTTTTTTTTTCTGTCACTGCACATTTTATTTTAGTGGGTTCCTTTCTGGCTTTAAGGTGCTTTTCAGGCACCCAGCTTCCATCCCTGGAACCCTGCTAGCTACTAGTTCTAGTCTTCTCTGGGTTTCCAGATGCATATGTATACACTTTTTTTCAGCGTGATATTATTTTGAGGCAAATGTAGCAGAGTGTGTATGTTTATATATATATATATATATATATCTTTTTTTTTTCTGGCTTTAGATATTGGCAGGGGCTTTATCAGCTGCCCACTTTTGTAAGAGAGTCTCTGCTACTAGGTGGCCACATTCTACATTAGTAATGGCAAACCTTTTTGAGCCCGAGTGTCAAAACTGCAACTTATGACCAATTTATTTATTTCAAGATACAAACTGCAATTAAGATTAACAAAAATAAGGCACTGTGTTTAGGCTGTGTGTTATGTTTGATAGCTGTTTAACTGCATCTTCATCAGCCACACTAGGTCACCTTTCCTGGATTAGAGCATTGATGGCACAAGTCTTTCAGAAGGATCCCACTCCAATCAACAGTGTACCCAAAAGGAAGTTTTTGATTAGGATTCTGATTCTAGTGTTGAAGTCTTTGGAATACTTTTGCCTCTTCTGTTCTAGACCAAACGGATGGGAAGCTGACTCAAGATCTTGGCTCTGCAGTATGCTCCGAGGTGGAGCATCTTGAGATGCTTAAGGCTGACTACATTTTTTTCATTCTTGCTAGAGCAACAAAAGACCTTTTCATGTACATAAAGTAATATACACTGAACAAAATTATAAATGCAACACTAGTATTTGCCCCCATTTTTTATGACTTGAACTAAAAGATCTAAGACTTTTTTGATGTACACAAAAGGCATATTTCTCTCAAATACTGTTCATACTGCACATTTTAGAGTGGCTTTTTATTGTGGCCAGCCTAAGGCACACCGTTGCAATAATCGTGTAGTCTAATCTGCATCTTGTTATGCTAAATTTGTTAGGTGGCTGGATTATCTCGGCAAAGGAGTGCTCACCAACACAGATTTAGGCAGATTTGTGAACAATATTTCAGAGAAATAGGCCTTTTGTGTACATAGAAAAAGTCTTAGATCATTGAGTTCAGCTCCCAAGAACCTCCCATGGCACAGAATAAACATAATCCCAGATCTAAACTGTGCAATTGAATTCATGCCCTGCTCCAAAAGGTGTGAGTAAAAGGAGCACATATGTATTGGATCACAGCTGACCTCATTCAAATCTACCAGTTTAGACATTATGGTCAAAGTCCAAGCGTACTTGTTTTATAAACAAGCACTGTGCTTATAGACAACGGTGAAATATATGCACAAAATTGGCCAAGGCCCAATATTTCAGGGAAAATCTGAACAATAATATTTCAAACATTAGTAACCTTTGGGAAATCATAGATAACTTACAAGCTCCCTCCATTAACTCACAACCCTTTACTGTCAAAGTGGACAACCAAACCCTGCAACAGCCTTTATATGTAGCAAATGCCTTTAACAATTTTTTTGTTGGATGTTCCACCACCCTGACTGCCAAGTTAATAAATGACATGCATTCTGAAACTACAAATATGCATCAAGTTTGCAAAGACTCGATAAGAAGTTCACTTTCAGACCCCTACCTTTAGTGTCATTAAGAAGCACCTTAATCTATAAATAAAAAAAGGTCTGCACCTGAACAAATCCCAGCAATGCTGTTGAAGCTCAGTGCACCAACAATTGCTAAACCTGTTGCAACCCTAATTAACGAATCCTTGGTGTCTGGATACAGACCCAAACTTTGGAAGACTGTGAGAGAAGTGCCTATCCATAAAAGTGGTGACACTACTTTGGTTTCTAACTATCGCCCAATATCATTGCTCCTAATATTGTTAAAAATCTTGGAAAAATGCGTCCATTCGTAACTATGTGAGTATTACCAACAATCTAATTAGCTGACCCCTGATCAATCGGTTTTCGCCCGAATCACTCCACCACAACTGCTGTCTTAAAAGTTTGCAATGATATTTAAACTGGCATAGAACAAGGAGACCTAATTGGACCTTGATTTTGCCAAAGCCTTTGACACAGTAGACCATGACATTGTACTGCACAAACTCAAAAACCTGGGTATTGGTGATCGTCCACTTACCTGGTTTGGATCATATGTATCAGATCGATCACAATATGTGATGCGACTCCTTCCCTCTTCCAGTCACGTGTGGTGTTACATACTCGGTACCTTACTACTTAATATTTGTAAATGAGAGAAATCTCAATGTATCCTTCCTGGTAAAATATTTTATAAATAATATATTTCTCCAATATGTCTTCAGCTAAAACCAGGCAAGAATCACTGTGGGTAGGCTGGTTCTAAGACTTCTTATGGTAAGCTTTTTCCCTTTGATTCCTTTCATTCTATATTGAAGCATTCCTGAAGGTGTTTTAATCCAAGAACATGACTATGATCATTTGCCATAATTATTATCAGGTGTAGAATTTATATTTTTCCATACTGATAGCAGCAGTATAACAGCCAGGATTTTATTCCTGATATACCACTGGAAAGGCAGAAATGTCCAAATGAAAAATTTTTTTTTTACCTTATCCCTTCTAAACACTTGGCTCCTCTCCAGAACCCAGGTTTTCAGCCTGTACCACAGGAAACCTGTCATAGATCGTATTGTCCCATTTCTAATTTTTATTTTTTAAACTTGCATGGGGGTGCAGGCCTAAACAAAGTGCACTACCTGAAAACCAGGATGGGAGTTTGCATCTCCTGGAGATCCTTGGCTATGCCTTAAAATCGATGGTCTGGCAGTATTAAGTTTCAGATGCTGCATAACCTTGTTTGATGGAACGAATGCTAGGAGAATGCTTTCCATACTTTTCCCTGTGTTCCTTTAATGCTCCTCCTCATGCCTGCTGGATGTTACAGCTGACACCGCATCAACGGAAATGACCTGGGTCGAAAATTCTGACAGAACACTGAAAGGGGGGTGGCTGCATTCTGGTGGTCTGTTAGAAGTCCAGACCCCACCAGAAATCTCGACCAGTGTCATGTCTGGTGTTTTGGCCTGTGTTACATATGCATGGTCATACTCCTGACCGGTGCAAAAATCTGCTGCAGGCTCGGAGTATGCGGGACTCTGCGGCATAGTAACTCATCCTCTGCGAGGTCCTGCATGGCAAGTAAAGCTAGTTTCACTCTCACCTTGTTAGGGTATTCACTAAAGCACAGGGACATGGGATATTTAGGGTTAAGTGAGGGTTAAAATTAGGGTTAGTAACTAATTTAGCCTCCGTCAATCCTTACTCTAACCCTAGGAGTAAGAATAAAATTAACGCTAGTCATAATTTTAAATGTAATGTTTTATCCCTAGGTGTCACTAATGTCTAAATTAAAAATGACTCCCTAACTAACTTTTGATCTCACCTTCACTAATCTCTGCACTTCTTCTAATCTCTCCGATATTCCTTTTCCTCTATCTGACCACCATCTGCTGACTTTTGACATCGGCATACCCAATACCCAATTGACACCACCGTCTGAACATCAATCTCCCAGAAACCTCCAATGTCTTGACTTAGAGCATTTCTCCACTAATTTCCAAACTCTCCTTGACCTATCTCAAACCTCACCTGTCCTAGCTCTGCAACTTCCTTCTACAATTCCACCCTCTTCTCTCAACTAGACATCATGGCACCTCCTACATTTAAACGCAGCAAGCGCCCCCAACAACAACTTTGGCATACCAAGCTTACTCGATACCTCCAAAAATGCTCCAGAACTGCTGAAAACCGTTGGTGAAAGTCTCACTGTGCGTCATACTTTCTCCACTATAAATTTATGCTGCGCTCATACAGCTTGGCTCTTTCCTCTTCAAAAGTAAATTACTTCAATAACCTTATAACCACACTCTCCCGCGAACACAAACGATTATTTCACACCTTTAACTCTCTTCTTCGACCTATTGTTCCTCCTCAATCTACTAACTTGACCGCCTCAGACTTTGCAACTCACTTCACTGACAAGATCTCTACAATCAGGGAAGAGATCTCTCATCTTTCTTCTTCCCCTTACAATACTTCCCCTAACCTCACTCTCACTGCTGTTCTATGTTAATTCGCACCCGCTACAACAGAAGAGGTTTCTGCTCTACTCCAGTCCTCCTGCCCCACCACTTGCTCCCTAGATCCAATTCCCTCGCATCTCATGCGTACTCTGTCTTCTCTTTCTCTACCTATCACTAAAATTCTCAACCTCTCTCTCTCCTCTGGCATATTTTCATCGCCCTTTCAAACATGCAACTGTAACCCCAATTCTAAACAAGCCCAACCTTGACCCTAATTCCATGTTCAACCACTGTCCCATCTCGCTACTGCCTCTTGCGTCCAAGAGCCTTGAAAGAGTTGTTTATGCGAGATTGACAGACTTCCTTGAGTCCAACTCTCTGCTAGACCAGCTTCAGTCTGGTTTCCACACTAAGTACCCTGTGGAAACAGGACTGACCAAAGTATCCAATGATCTACTCGCTGCAAAATTTCATGGTTACTACTCTATCCTAATTATCCTTGATCTTTCTGCGGCTTTTGACACTGTTGACCATCAATAGCTTCTCATCCTCTGCAATATCAGTTTACAAGATATTGGTGCTCTTGGTGCTCCTCCTACCTCTCCCAGCACTCTTTCAGTGTTTCTTTCTCTGACTCTGCTGCTTCTCCCCAACACGTGTTGGTGTCCACCAAGGTTCAGTCCTTGGTCCCCTACTGTTCTCCATCTATACTGTCTCCCTTGGTAATCTCATTAGCTCCTTTGGCTTCCAATATCATATTTATGCGGATGACATGCAAATCTATCTGTCCTCTCATGATCTCTCCCCGTCCCTCTTGATTAGTGTCTCTGACTGCCTCTGTGCTATTTCTAACTGGATGGCTGCCCACTTCCTTAAATTCAACTTGACCAAAACTGAAATTCTGGTCTTTCCTTCATCAAGTGTTGCTACTCCTGTGTCTGTCTCCATCCAAGTCAACGGTGCTACCATCCGCTCCACCACACAGGCTCGCTGCCCAGGGGCGGACTGAGAACCCTCAGGGCCCCCGGGCAAAATAAATCAAGGGCCCCCTTACAGGCCCCACCCATACTCTGCAGCAAGCGCCACCCTTGTCCCGCCTCCAGCCACACCCTACACAATCTTTAGACACAAGGAACAAAAGGGCAATAAGCCCTTCGAGGCCCCAGCAGAGACTACAATTGAGGGCTAATGGGCCATGGAGGGGGGTCTTTCTAGCGGGGGGCTATCTCAGTGTCCTTTAGAGAGTGTGTTAGAAAGAATCCCCTCCAGGCCCCATTAGAGACTACAATGGAGTCTAATGGGGCCTGGAGGGTGGTCTCTCCAACACTCTGGTTTCTATTCACAATATAGCAACACAACATAGCTCGCTGATACCTAGGCCAAGTTGGCTCCTCTTACCTTAATTACTGTTGCTGGCTGGCAGTCTGTGGGCTTGCTTGCTGCGGCTGGCAGGCTGTGGGCTTGCTGGCTACTGCCGGCAGGCTGTGGGCTTGCTGACTGCGGCTGGCAGGCTGTGGCTTGCTGGCTGCGACTGGCAGGCTGTGGGCTTGCTGGATGTAAGCCTGTGGCTTGCTGTAGGCCTGTGGCCTGGCTACTGGCCTGTGGGCTGGCTAACTGGCTGGCTACTGGCCAGCCTGTAGGTTGGCTGGCTGGCTACTGGGGCACTTGTAAATTATTTAAAGAAATAATCATGCACTACTGCTCCAGAGTAAGTAGTCAAACCATTTAAAGAACAGTTTGACAACTTACCTGGGATCTGCTGGGATATGGGGCTGTAGTAGGGAATAGGAGCAGTGGTGCAATGTGTGTGAAAGGTTCAGTGTGTGTGGGGGGTGTAGTGTGTGAATGTGTAGGGTGTGTGGGCTGTGTATGTGTGTGGCAATGTTAGTATGGGGGGCTGTGTATGGGGGTCTGTGTGTATATGGGTGGGCAGTGTATGTGTGTGTGTGAGGCAATGTGTGTAAATGTGTATGGTGTGTATGGGGGCAGTGTGTGAATGTGTATGGTGTGTGTGTGGGCAGTGTGTTTATGGGGCTAGAGTTCACTCTCACCACTGCGACCACCAGGAATCCCTGGGGGTCACAGTGTTGAGAGTGAACACTAGACCGTAGCTCCAGGGCTAGAGTTGACTCTCGCAAGAGCGGTAACGTTGCCATGGTAATCGCGGCAACGCTCTGTGCTCGTGCAAGAAGGACCCAGAGGAGCTGCAGGGTGAGCTCCCAGGTCCTCTCTTCCTCCCTCCCCTGCCCGCATGGTGCCTGCGGACAGGGGAGGGGCAATTGCCCTGTTGCCCCCCTGGATCCACCAGTGATATCTACAGCCCTTCTGTGTGCCTTTTTGTCTCCCCCCATCCCTCTGTATGTTTCTTCCTCCCCCCTCCTTCCCAGTCTCTCTTACCCCTCTGCCTCTTTCTCCCTCTCTTCCACTGTTTTTCTCCTCCCTTTCCCTGTCTCTCTCTCCCCCACATCTCTCTTCCTCTCTGTCTCTTTTTCCCCCTCCCTATCTCTCTATTCCCCCTTCTTTCTCCCCGTGTCTCATTCTTCCCTCTCTGTCTCTTTCTCCCCCTCCCCATCTCTATATTCCCCCTCTTTCTCCCCCTGTGTCTCATTCTTCCCCCTCTGTCTCTTTCTCCCCCTCCCCATCTCCCTATTCCCCCTCTTTCTCTTTCACCCCCCACCTATCTATTCCCCCTCTTTCTCCCCGTGTCTCATTCTTCCCTCTCTGTCTCTGTCTCCCCCCTCCCCATCTCTCTATTCCCCCCTCTTTCTCCCCCTCCCCATCTCTCTATTGCCCCCTCTGTCCCCCCCTCTTTCTACCCCCTCCCCAACTCTCTGTTCTCCCTCTTTCTCCCCCCTCCCCATCTCTCTATTGCCCCCTCTTTCTCCCCCTCCCCATCTCTCTATTGCCCCCTCTTTCTCCCCCTCCCCATCTCTCCTATTGCCTTTCTCCCCTCCCATCTCTCTTCCCTCTCTGTCTCCCCACTCCCCATCTCTCTATTCCCCCTGTGTCTCATTCTTCCCTCTCTGTCTCTTTCTCCCCCTCCCCATCTCTCTATTCCCCCTCTTTCTCCCCGTGTCTCATTCTTCCCTCTCTGTCTCCCCCTGTGTCTCATTCTTCCCTCTCTTTCTCCCCATCTCTCTATTCCCCCCCTTTCTCCCCCTCCCCATCTCTCTATTGCCCCCTCTTTCTCCTCCCTCCCCATATCTCTATTGCCCCTCTTCCCCCCATATCTCTATTGCCCCTCTTCCCCCATGTTTTTCTTGCCCCTCTTCCCCCATATTTTTCTTGCCCCTCTTCCCCCATATTTTTCTTGCCCTCTTCCCCATATCTCTCTTGCCCCTCTTCCCCATATCTCTCTTGCCTCTTCCCCATATCTCTCTTGCCCCCTCTTCCCCATATCTCTCTTGCCCCCCTCTCCCCCCCATATTTCTCTTGCCCCCTCTTCCCCATCTCTCTATTGCCCCTCTTCCCCATCTCTCTTGCCCCCTCTCCCCCCGCCCCCCATCTCTCTATTGCTCCCTCTTCCCCCCTCTTACTCAAGTCTGAGGGGGCCGGCAGTTTCATGCTGGAGCCGCCGGACCGGGTGGCAGCCTCGCCGGTCCGGCGGCATTCCTCTCACTAACACAGAAGAAGGAGGGAGGAGGAGGAGCATGTGTCTGTCATGCTCCCTGCGGTTCCCACAATTCCCAACACAGGATGTGGGAACCGCAAAGGAGCATGATGGACAGATGCTCCTCCTCCTCCTCCTCTTCTCCTTCTTCTGTGTTAGTGAGAGGAATGCCGCCGGACCGGCGAGGCTGCCACCCGGTCCGGCGGCTCTAACATGAAACGGCCGGCCCCCTCACAGTGTGCCACCGGGCCGGCCACCCGGTGGCACCTTCTGCTGAAGTCCCCAACCCAGCCCTGCCGCCGGGCCCCCTGAAGGCGGCCCTGGCGGCGGGCCCCCCTCCCGGCCGGGCCCTCGGACCGTGTCCGAAGTGCCCGACCTGTCAGTCCGCCCCTGTCGCTGCCTAGGTGTTCTCTTTGACTCCGACCTCTCCTTTACGCCTCATGTTCAATCTATCGCCAAATCCTGTTACTTCCATCTCAAAAACATTGTACAGTCCATAATGAATGTGGCAGCGAGGCTCATATTCCTGTCTGCTCTCACCTCCCACGCCTCACCCTTCTGTCAGTCCCTACATTGGCTTCCTGTAAGATATACGGCTCAATTTAAAAAAAATGTTTTGCTTTCAAATCTCTACATAATGCTGCTCCCACCTATCTATCCTCCCTAATATACAAGTATGTCCCGTGTAGGCCCTTATGCTCTGCTGAAGACTTACGTCTATCTTCTGTCTTTACTCCCACCTCTGATGCTTGCCTTCAAGACTTCTCGAGAGCTGCACCATTCCTGTGGAACTCACTTCCCTCCTCCCATAGATGATCACCCGGTCTCCACACCTTCAAAAAATTATTAAAAACCCACTTCTTCATAACAGCGTATCAATTAAACTGTTAATAGTTGTAAGAGAGGAATCAGTAGGGAGCTGTCATTGTGTCATTTTACCCTACTCCCTTTAGCTTGTAAGCTCATTGAGCAGGGCCCTCAACCCCTCTGTTCCTGTGTGTCCAACTTGTCTGGTTACAACTACATGTTTGTTCGTCCACCCACTGTAAAGCGCTGCGGAATTTGTTTAGCGCTATGTAAATAATAATATTAATAATAACTATAACCCTCATTTTTAACCCTGGATCAGTGATGTCATTTGCAGTACAAGATCTCTTCAAGATATGTGAGCATACACCACATCTCTTCGCTCCTCTTTCTGGCTATGGGGAGAGTCTGAGCCACAGCATTGCTGATATAAGCTCATTTAGCAGTTCTACTCATCCAGTGGGACAAAAAGAGTATGAGTAAGGTATGAACTGTATATCTCATCAATCCGCTAAAGATTCATAGATAATGTCTGGCCCAATAGAAAAGAATGAGAGGTTCTTTGAATTGGATCTCTCCTGATGCTTTGTCAGCATTATAGCTGTAAGAGCATTATGGGAGATCTAGTCCACAACATCTGTTGTGTCGAGGGTTGTTTTCTCCTGGTATAGCCCATTCCCCCCACCCATGACCATTCATACATAGATACACACACACACAGACATATACATAAACACACATTCGTACAGTCACGTAAACACATGTACACACAGCACTCTCTGGAATGTAGAGTTTTTGTTAAGTGGTGTTACCTCATTAAATTCCCAGTGTGTTGCGCTCTTGTTATCCTTTCCCTTTTTGGGGGGATATTCTCCCAACAATCAACCTATTGGTAGAAAAGAAACATATTGTGCAATACTTCTATACCAGTAAATATATATGTAGAAAGCAGATTACTTTGAAAAGGTAAACAAAATAGCAAGGAACTTGAAAAAGTTAAGTCCTCTGTCATAGAGATAAATCACAAATCAAATAGACTTCAAATATAACACAGAGGCGAGATTCTCCAATGAGAAAAACTCGGTCAGAAGTACAATGAAATATGGGGCCCATGGAAAAATGGAAGCTTATATCCTTCAGTGACACCTCCTCACTTAGCGAATTGAATGATATAGAATGAATGGTAAGAATGTTCATGTTCATCTATGCAAGATACTTCTGTGTGATTGATTTATAGACTATTTGAAAGAGAAGATAGAGAAAGCAAATATATGTTAGAGGAAAGTGCAAATAAAAGGGAAGGGAAGGAAGAAAGGAAGAGAGATAGAGATGAGATAAGACGGATTGAGAAATAAGGGGAAGAGTGAAAATGAGAAGGCATGGGGAAAGGAGAAGGAAAGTAAAATGGTTGGAACGCTAAAAGACAATAAAGGAATTCTAGTAAACTTGAAGAGTTTTGTTTAGTTTTTTTCCTATTTATGAGTGCACTAGGTTTTAAATCATTTTTGCCTAAGATTTTTTTAACTGTAAATTTAAATGTTTGTAACTGTCCTATGGTGCTACAAGGTGAAAATAAAGGTAGTGGTGAGAGCACTCAATAAATAGGAATATAATTTTTTACCAATATAATCATAGGTATATACCTAAAAACTTAAATAGAAATATATAGTAATACAAAAGAAAATACAGTGCAGACAGTTTTTCCAAATAGACAATTGATGGTAATAAAAAGTAAAAAATCGGGGGACGGGGCCTGACCGCAGAGCTGAGAGGAAGCAAACCTCTGCAGCTCCTGCTGACTGCCCGAGAAAAAGCTGAATTTCACTAACAAAAAGACGATTTCTCACTACAGAGAGGCCACCCATCTCTTGCTGGCACTGAGACGAATAGGATGATACCATCCAAGCGACAATCCGAGCTGTGGCCACTCACAACTACTCTGCGGCCTACAAGCACGGCGGGCGTGGGGGAGACGGCCGCTCTCCCGCAGCCACAACAAACTGAGACCCTAAGACTGGACCTACGTTCCCCCCCCTCTGGACCGGCGGGGGTTATCCCGGTCCACCCTCATGCGAACCCCAAGCAAAGCAGGGGACTCAATACATCGACACAGGGCCCTATCCCTAACACCAGAAAGACCTCTAAAATGGCAAATGCCTGCCACGACACCGGGCTCAACCAAACATGGACAGACACGGAACGCAGGCTGAACAAAATATTCGCCTCCTTCTTGGAGAAACTAGAGGCCCGCATGCAGCCCCCAGTACCAGGGGCACTGCCCGAGGACCCACCACGGAACCAGACGTGTGTGACCCAGGGGGGTAAGGCAGTGACCAAACCCGACCATAGATCCATGACGGGCATAGCAAAGACCGCCTCCCGGCAACGCCATGTAAACCCCAGGAGGGGCGCGAGACCCAAGAGAGCGACCGCATCAGGAGGGCTAATGAAGAGGTATAGCAGCCCCCGACAGGCAAACCCAGCTCTAAGCATACCTTGGAGTACATATCCTCAGATAAGGACACCGCCTCGCGGCACAGGGGCTCCACGTTTCCCCATACCCTGGAGACGGAGCAAGCTGCAACGAGCAGAGCGGCGGGAATACACACAGCATCAGCTAGGCACCGGCTGAGCCAGGACTGGGACTTCATACCAGGCAAAGAGCCCTATATCTCTCACCTTACTATGCTTCAGATGAACACTCTCATAAGATTTATGTACGCTCTAGTGAACGTATTATTTAGTTTATGATCATCCAGGGGATCGTAGGGGGGACATCAATAGATGTTATTCGACTAAACACTATTTGCACCCACACGTTGTACAGCTCACATTCAAGCATGTATAACTATTAGCATTTTTGCTTTAACCTAATATCAGTCTAGATTGCAAAACCTTACGTACAAATGTATGATAAGCACAGTCTAGACCTGTATTTCTAGCTTTCTAACTACTCCTCTATATAAAAATAAAACGTGCATTGTATCTGCAGCCACACTGTTGATCACCAATGTTTATTGCTATGATTGCACTAGCTATTGTGGCAGTGCACATCTGCTTGTTAACTCATGCACAACCTAAATAAAGAATAAAAAAAAAGTAAAAAATCAAATTTGAGTCCAATTAAAAGTCCAGAATTGGACTCAAATTTGATTTTTTACTTTTTAGTATGTATTTATTTTGTTTTTATTGTCAATAAATTTATACATTATTATTATTTTATACTTTAGTCCAAAGTCCTTTCTAGCCGTCAGGAACTCCATTGGGGAGAGTGCTATTCCCCCTCAAAAGTAGCACATTGCTTTCTAACCTCAGAGCCGGGATTTCAGGGCTCTGGAATAGGTGAGCACTACTATTTATACCCTTTGATACTAATATAGTATGTGCTTTTCTACACAGTTGCTTTTCTGTTTTCTCTCTCGTTGTATATTCCTGGAGGGATACTGCCTGGGACAAAGGGGTGTTTGCTGCCCAAAGAGCATAAATGATCTTTTTACGGAGCCAATACTATATAGGCTCCTGTCCATGTGAGTGGTTTAAGTCTTTTATTACAATCATTTGTCTATTTGGAAAAACCGTCGGCACTGTATTGTCTTGTTTTTCTTGTTCCCTATTTTATGATATAGATCAGGACTATTTAAGAGACTGGCAAATGCACTGTAAATGGACTTTGGCGTCCGAAGTACTTCCGGTTTAAGCCACCGCGATGACGTCACGACATAAGGATGCCTGATATTGACGCCGGACACATTATAATGACAAAAGCGGAAGGAAGTCATCAGGAAAGGCGCCAAATGTTCTGTTTAAAAACAGAACAAGTGGAGATAGACAAAATTACCACTTCCGAGGAAGGCTTCTAGCCAAAACGCGTCGAGTGGCAAGATATATGGACTAATCTTATCTGTAATTTGTTTTATTAGTTTTTTTTAATCTATGTTTAAATAAACAAGTCTTTTACCTTGATCCTGCATCCTGGATTTTTGGAGGTGACTACTAATAAGACAAACAGGATTTACCCTGACTACTGCAGAAGTCCATTTCATCAACCATTTATCTCCGCTTCACACCTTTAGTCTGAGTCAGCTTTTTAAGTGACTCAGAAGCATGTGAGTTTGACCATTAATATGTGGTTTTAATATAAGTGCACACTATATTACCCTATGGTCTTTTATTCCTATATTTTGTAGGTATATGCCTATGATTATATTGGTAAAAAATTATATTACTATTTATTGAGTGTTCTCACCACTACTTTTATTTTCAGCTTGTTACACTTTATTTGTGTGTGTTGAGTGACCCACACAGGTGATAGCAGCACCAAATATTCACCAGTTCCAACACATGGCATATTCTATCTTGTCCTATGGTGCTATTGAAAAATAAAGAACTAAATATGAAAAACCAACTGATACAAGACATGTTTTGACAATCTGGTTATCCTAAGCGCTTTTCACAGTTATGCGAATGGGTCTATATGCATTAGTCTCCAAAGCTGCAGAACACGAGTTTACAACCACCGCTTGGGTTCTCTATGGCTGGAGAGATTTATGAACAAATGTGCTTGGGTGTCCCTGCATGGCTGTTGGTTGGAAAAGGAGGCAGCATTATCATTGCAGAAATTTTTCACAAATCATTGCAGTTAAAATGTGTTCCTAAACAATGACCGAGCAGCTTTGAACCATAATAAACCATCCCATGATCACAGGTTCTTATAGTGCTTAGCGTTATTATGTCATGTTAGACCTATCCTCTTCCACAGGGTTTTTTAGGGCCATATTTCTACATTCTCAAACTAAGGCCTCAATTTATTAAGCTTTCCAAAGAATCAATACTGTTAGAAAAACCTATCCAAATGATTTTTCAGAAGTCACAATTAAAGTCTATGGGAATATTTGTGAATAAATCAATTTGTAAATTTTTTTTTTTAACAGAATTGATTCTTTGACAAGCTTAATAAATCAAGGCCTTAATTTAAAAATGAAGAATAATTATTAGATTGACCATGTATTATACAGGAAAATGAAATCTGTGTTCTGCTTTCCTGTCTCTGAAGTGATTTCACAGTATTAAAAAAAAAAAAAAAAAACATTATTTTTTTGTAATATTCATTCTAAGCCTGAAATATCGAGAGAAAGAAAAATATATATATTATTGAAATCAGAGCTGACTATAAACTAATTTGCTGTATTTATTGCTAAGTTGAATTGAAATTCACTCAGCGAAATAAATGGCAAAAAAAGAACCCAGTACTGGACAAAATGTGCATAATACTGGTAACTTGGTGATGTTTACATTTGGGAAACTTGCCAAAGTTGGGAAGTATATGTAATAATTCTTAGTAACTGAAATGTTCTAAATAAAACAAATGAGCTGGAGATCCCCTGGATTGTTTTAATGGAAAATTGTTATAATTGAAGGAACATGTGGAGATCAGTACACTCAAAAAAATAAAAAATATAGCTGCAGATCAACACCTTAAAGGGCAACTAAAGTTGCAGCTGCAACCCCTGCGAATGTGATAGTTACGCCATTGTTTATGGGTATGTATTGGCCCTTTATAGCTGACTGTAGTTGTCCTTTAAAGGGACACTATAGTCACCAGAACAACTACAGCTTATCGTATTTGTTCTGGTGAGTAGAATCATTCACCTCAGCCTTTTTAATGTAAACACTTTCTTTTCAGTGAAAATGCAGTGTTTACATTACAGCCTTGTGATAACTTTACTGGCCACTCCTCAGCTGGCTGCTAGAGCTGCTTTCTGGGGCACTGTGGAGCACTGCCATTTAGTGTCTCTACCCTCTGCATGCAGATGCTGAACTTTCCTCATAGAGATGCATTGATTCAATAGTTCTCTATGAGGAGATGCTGTTTGGCCAGAGCTGTGTTTGGCTCTGCCTCTGATCTGCCTCCTTGACAGTCTCAGTCAATTCTATGGGAAAACATTGTGGTTGGCTCAGAACAACACTTCTGATTATGTCAGCCAAGCAGGAAGATCAGGGCAGAACCAGCATCTGCAGACTAAGCACCTGCAGACAAAACTAAGATTTTACAATATTTAGGGAGCGGTGTTCTTTTAAGGTGTTGTTCTTCAGCTATTGCAAGCCAAGATTTCACTCATTTGAAGTGGTTGTGGTGCCCAGAGAAAGCATGTGCAGCCTTTTGCTTTTTAAACAATGCTACACCTACAGAGTTTTACACCTCTGCAGACAGAGGTGTGAATTCATCTTCAAGCTGGCCCATGCAGTTAAGGTCACCAGATGGGTATTTCTGAAAAGGGGCCCGGTCAGGCCACTTGCACATCGCATGCTGGGAGGAAGTGAGATCAGATCACTTCCTCCCCGCTACAGGAAGAGCCACGTGGGACCGAGAGGAACCACAGTAGCAGTGGGAGGAGACAGTGCAAGAGGAGGGGGAGAAATCCAGACCCATACTCCCATCAGACAGAGCCAGCAGCATGACTCCAGGTAAGCCTAAAATTTCTGACATATATGTGTGTATGTATTTGTGTCAGTGAGTGTGGGTGTGTGTACCTATGTGTGTGTCTGTGTATATCTAAATTTGTGTATGTATATGTTTATCTGTGTACGTATTTATGTATGTTGCAGTGTATGTGTGTATATGCATACATCTCAGAAATCGAACATCAACACAACATGCATTCACACCCCTGCAAACGGAAACATTACAAACACACCTCTGTATTAAAACTCAGAAATTATATGATTATTATTTTAGTATTTATATAGCACCAGCAAATTCTGTAGCGCTGTACAATGGGTTATATATACAAACACCCCTTCATTCACATACTAAGACTACACACAAATGTACACCTGCATTTCAAAGCCAACACTACATACAAACTCTAGACACACAAGCACAACACTGCATTCCAATGGTAACAGTATATACAATTACACCTATGCATGCATACATATACTCTATACAAGAACATGCTTACATTCAAACACACAAACATTGCTTACAAATAAAACCCTGCAAGGATAAACAAATGGTAGATTTTCAGCTCCCATAGCATTGTGGGAGTTGTACTACAGATGGGGATCTGCCTTTTACCCACCCTTTCGCTAGTAGGGGACACAAAAACATTTAGTTCCGATACTGCATGAAAGGGACTGGGGGAGATTGACACATGGAAGAGACTGCTGAGGAATTAAGATACATGAAAGGGACTATTGGGGAATTGAGACCAGTGACGTACTAAGAGGGGGGCAGGGGGGGGGGGGACGGTCCGCCCGGGTGCCACCAGGGTGGGGGTGCCAGCTCCCCACCGCCTCTCGATAGCGCAGCCGCCCGAGCCTGTAGAGACTGGCTGCTGCAAAGCTTTGCCCGGCGAAAGCGGCTCAGAGGGCGGACCGCATCTCACCGGGCGAGCCTGAGGAGGGCTGACAGGAGGGAAGCGCAGCGCTGAGTGCTCCTCTAACAGTTTTGAGGGCGGATCGAGCCCCGTAGTATTGATGAGTCCGACGGGTACAGAAGCGTACAGTCTTCAGTACCGGCCTAACAGGAAGTGCACTGAGTGTACTTCCTGTTAGTCCCGGCCGGGTACAGGAAACAAAGCCCCTGCACCCGCGACCATACAGGGCTCCGCCAATGCTACAGCGTAGGGGAGGGAGGAGAAAGTGGGGGTGAGAAAGAGAGAAGGGGGGTGAGAGAAAGGAGGGGGAGAGAAAGAGAAAGGGGGGAGTGAGAAAGGAGAGGGGGAGAGAGAAATTAGGAGGGAGGGAGAGATATTAGGAGGGGGGAAAGAGAAATTAGGGTGGGGAGAGAAATTGAAATTAGGAGGGGGGGAGAGAAATTGAAATTAGGAGGGGGGAAGAGAAATTAGGAGGGGGGAAAGAGAAATTAGGGGGGGAGAGAAATTAGAGGGGGGTGAGAAAGAGAAATGAGAGGGAAGAGATATTAGAGGGGGGAAGAGAAATTAGGGGAGAGAAATTAGAGGTGGTGAGAAAGAGAAATTAGGAGGGGGGAGAGAAATTGATTAGGAGGGGGGAAGAGATATTAGGAGGGGGGAAAGAGAAATTAGGGGAGAGAAATTAGAGGGGTTGAGAAAGAGAATTGGGAAGAGGAGAAGTTGGAGCGGAAGGAGAGATTGACATTCATCACATACACAATGCAACCCTTGCACACACAAAAACACACAATGCATTACACACACACACACACAAGCAATGCAACCGTTACACACAATGCATCCCTTACACACACAGAAACACACAATGCATTCATTACACACACTCAATGCACCCCTTACACACACTCAATGCATCCCATACATACACAGAAACACACCTTGCAGCCCTTACACATACAAACACAGATTCACACAATGCATTCCTTACACACATATCAGGACATCCCCTACACACTCCACCCCCTGTGAACAAACTCATTGGTGGAACATGAAGGTGGACCCTGGGACCCAGACCTTGAGCTGTGTAAAGGGCCCCAAAAAAATGGAGCTGCTTCCCGTTCTCCCAGAACATTGATTTTTGTGACCACAGTTACAAACCGCCTCCAGAGAGCCTGTTCTGCACCAGACCAGTGGAGCCAGACTGCAGCTAGAGCCCATCATCATCCTCATCTGGTTGTAAGTAGGCAATCTAGTATATTATTCGTGGCACTAAGCTTCTAATTTACCTCACATTAAAGAAACACTATAGTCCCCAGAACCACTTCAGCTTAATGTAGTGGTTCTGGTGTCTATAGCCTGTCCCTGCAGGCCTTTTAATGTAAACACGGCGGCACTGCAGCACTGGCGTTAGTTAACATGGCAAATCATATGGGTGGGGCATTGTGATGTCACGCGATGGGGCGGCAAACTTTACTTTTGCCTAGGGCGGCAAAAATCCTTGCACCGGCCCTGGCTGGAGGGGGCTGTGTGAGCTGTGGCCGCACAGTGTCCCATGGTAGTTAGGGTGCCCAGTACAGCTCACACAAGCAAACAGCTGATAAACTGGCCGCACAGAGGAAATGTGTATGTGTGACTGTCTGCCTGTGACTGTGTGTGACTGTCTGTCTGTAACTGACTGTGTGACTGTCTGCCTGTAAATGTGTGTGTGGGGCTGCAGGGATTTTGTAGAAGGGGGCGGGGGTTTTGTATTGGGACAGGAGTCTTTATAAGGGGGGATAAGCAGGAGATTTGTGGAAGGGGGTTGCGGGGGTTTTGTAGACGGGGCAGTACAGGATTTGTAGAAGGGGCAGGACAGAGGTCAGTTTTAGAGAGGTTAAGTTTCAGAAAGCGTGAGGACATCCAGTCAGAGATGGAAGAAAGGCAAGCAGTGACACGTTGCAGGAGTATAGTGTATATCTGAGTGTCATCAGCATACAGGTGGTAGTGGAATCCAAAAGAGGCAATAAGTTTACCAAGAGAGGCAGTATAAAGAGAAAATAGAAGGGGACCAAGGACAGACCCTTGGGGAACTCCAACCGAGACAGGACGAGGGGAGGAGGTATCCTTGGAAAAGGAGACACTGAATGAGCGTTGGGAGAGATAGGAGGAAAACCAAGAGAGGACAGAGTCATAGAGACCGAGCGATTGAAGATTTTGAAGGAGGAGAGCATGATCAACGGTGTCAAAGGCAGCAGAGAGGTCAAGGAGAATTAATATGGAGTAGTGGCCTTTGGATTTAGCGGAGATTCGGCCATTAGTCACTTTGATAAGAGCAGTCTCAGTAGAGTGGAGAGGGCGGAAGCCAGACTGAAGAGGGTCAAGGAGAGAGTTGGAATTAAGGAAGCGAGACACACGGGTAAAGACAAGTCTTTCCAAAAGCTTTGATGAGAAAGGGAGCAGGGATATGGGACGATAGTTAGAAGGGGAGGATGGGTCAAGAGATGTTTTTTTCAGGATAGGTATTACAGTGGCATGTTTAAGGTCAGTAGGAACAGTGCCAGAAGAGAGAGAGCAGTTAAAGATGTGTGTTAGGGTAGGCACAAGACAAGGGGAGAGAGATCTGATGAGGTGAGATGGGACAGGATTGAGTGGGCAAGTGGTGGGGCGAGAGGAATGGAGAAGCGCAGCCACCTCTTGTTCAGTAGCCGGGTAGAAAGTCTGGAGGGTAGGGAAAGCATGATTTACGTGTGGTTGAGAAAGAGAACGGCAAGGAGGAGAGAATTGTTTCCTTAGCTGTTCAATCTTGTCGGTAAAGTAGCATGCAAAGCTCTCCGCCACAGCAGGGCGGAGAAGGGAATTAAAGGTGTCAAAGAGACGTCTGGGATTGCGGGAGCATGAATTAATGAGAGAGGAAAAGTATGACTGTTTGGCGAGGGCAAGGGCTGCACTGTATGAAAGCAACATGAATCTATAATGGAGAAAGTCTGCCTGGGTGCGGGACTTCCTCCAGGAGTGTTCAGCACAACGGGAGCAACTCTGCAGATAACATGTCGATTTATTATGCCAAGGTTGGGGTCGTGTCCTCCTCGAGGTGCATGTTTGGAGTGGGGCTGCAGCATTCAAGGCAGATGTGAGGGTAGTGTTATATGTGGAGATGGCCAGTGAGGGACAGGAGAGTGAAGGGATGGATAGCAGTTGTGAATCAATGTCAGCTGACAGCTGCTGGAGGTCAATAGAGTTAAGGTTCCTCCTGAGCTGAGGGGGGTTAGGCTGAGATTGTTGGGTGAGGGGGTAATTGAGAGCAAACGATAAACGGTGGTGATCAGAGAGAGGAAATGGAGTGTTGCAGATATTAGATACTGTACATGAATAAGAGAAAATAAGGTCGAGGGTATTGCCAGCTACATGAGTGGGAGAATTAGCCCACTGCAAAAGTCCAAGGGAGGAAGTGATTGAAAGTAGTTTAGAGGCTGATGGGGTTAAAGGTGGGTTAATGGGAATATTGAAGTCTCCAAGAATTAGAGATGGGATGTTGGAAGAGAGGAAGTAGGGTAGCCAGGCAGCAAAGTGGTCAAGGAAGAGGAGGGGAACCAGGGGGACGATAGATTATGGCAATGTTAGCAGAGAAGGGTTTGAAAAGGCGAATTGAATGAATTTCAAATGATGGGAAAGAGAGGGAAGGGGGGGGGGCGGTGGACAGGGTTTTAAAGGAGCAGTGGGGTGAGAGAAGAAAACCTTCACCGCCAACTTTAATCTCCACTTGTCTTGGATTGTGGGTAAAGTGAAGACCACCAAAGGACAGTGAGGCAGGTGTTGCAGTATCAGATGGAGAGATCCATGTTTCTGTTAGTGCAAGTAGGTTTAGGGAGTGTGAGATAAATAGGTCATCGATTGAAGTAGATTTAAAGGTGCTGCACACAGAGCGTGCATTCCAGAGGGCAGCTTTAAAAGAGGAATTATAGTGAGAATTACATGGAATGGGTATTAGGTTGGTGTGGTTTCTGTTGTTTGTACCAGGTGGCTGAGAAGTGGAGGGACCAGGGTTTGGAGAGACATCACCTGCTGCTAGGAGTAGTAGGATGGAAAGGAAGAGAAGGTGGGAGTAAGATTTAAATGTTGGGGATGAGAGCTTGTATTTAGGGTATTTAGGAGGGGTGTGTGGAGAAAGGCTGGATAAATATGAGTAAAGTGCGTGTGATGAATACAGAGATGAGGGGAGCCGAGAGGGAGCAATGAAGATGGTGGGAATTGGGGGGTGAGGGACAGGAGATTGAGACACATGGAAGGGACTGGGGGGAATTAAGACACATGGAAGGGGTGGGGATAATTGACACGTGGAAGGGACTGAGGGGGAATTGAGACACATGGAAGGGACTGAGGAGGAATTGAGACACATGGAAGGGACGGAGGGGGAATTAAGACGATTTTAATGGAACAGTCCTGCCTTTGCTCCCTGTTGTCCGGCTTTTGGGGACACCAGGGAACTGTCCCTAACAATCATAGCACAAGTGCATCAAAATATATCTTCAGGGCACTAGGACCCTGCAGGGAGCACTGAAACTGTGGAAGGGACAGGGGAATTAAGATACACGGAGGGACTGTGGGGGAAAGTAATACATGGAAGGAACTGGGGGGGTAATTGAGACACATGGAGAAACTGGGGGGGATTGAGCCACATAGAAGACACTGGGGAGAGTTAAGACACATGGTAGGGACTGGGGGGGGAGAATTAAGACATGTGCTTGGGTGTCCCTGTGAGGGGATTAGACGTGGGGGACTGAGGGGGAATTGAGACATATGGAGGGACTGGGTGGAATTGAGACACATGGAGGGACTGGGGGATTGAGACACTGGAGGAAATTGATACACGTGACAGGACTAGGAAGGTCAATTAAGACACATGGAATGGACTGGGGAAGAGAGACATTGAGTGACTGGGGGCTGAGACACATTGAGTAACTGTGGGGGTAATTGACACATGGAAGGGACTGGGTGAGAATTGAGAGACTGAAGGGAAATTGACACATGGAAGGGACTGGTGAGAGGATTGAGACATATGGAGGGACTGGGTGGAATTGAGAGACATTGAGTGACTGGGGGGGAACCTGAGACACATTGAGTAACTGTGGGGGTAATTGACACATGGAAGGGACTGGGTGAGAATTGAGAGACTGGAGGGAAATTGACACATGGAAGGGACTGGTGAGGGGATTGAGACATATGGAGTGACTGGAAGAAAATTAAGACGCATGGAGGCACTGGGTAGAACTGACACTCATGAAAGCGACTGAGGGGGGGATTGAGACATATGGAGGGACTGAGGGGGAAATTGACACATGGAAGGGACTGGGGTGAAATTAAGATGCATGGATGCACATGGAGGGGCTGGGGGGAGGGGAATTGACACACATCAAAGGGATTGGGGGGAATTAAGACATAGGGAAGGGACAGGAGGAAATTAAGACACATGGAAAGGACTTGGGTTGGGAATTGACACATGGAAGGGACTGTGGAAGAATTGAGAAACATGAAGGACTGGGGGAGAAATGAAAACACATAGAGGGACTGGGGGGGTGGGGGGGAATTGAGAGACATGGAAGGGCTGAGTGGGGATGAGACACATAAGAGGGCAGGGTTTTTGTACTGGGGCCCAGTGGTTTCTGTGCCTCAGCCCATAAATCATTGCTTTATCTGTGAGGAGTATCCTGTTTTCATTCTATTTTATTAAACGTGCTGATTTCTATGAAAAAAACTGCACTTTTATAATTGAATTATGACACACAGCCAGGGAGGTTTGCTCATTGCCTTCTCCCCCAATGCCTTCTCAGTGAGAAGCCTCTGATTGGTTATTTCCCCGTGAAGAGACTGAATGCGTCTTCCGGGGAAAAAAGGGAGGACTCGCAAAGCCTACAGCTTTTGCAAACTGTTTTATGATATACCCTGAATGAATACATGCATGTAATCATTGGGGTATATCTACTAAACATTTATTTTTATTTTTAAGTGTGGATTTCTACTTTAACAGTCAAATGTAGAACACTGCAGTTTTGTATACACTGCAATATTTACATTGCAGGGTTAATCACATCTAAAGTAGCTGAGTGTCAGGCTCTAGAGGAGCTTTCTCTGCAACAACTGAGTTTCATCAAACTGTTATCAAATGTGCCTCCAAGGAGCATTGTATTGGACAAGAAGACAGCAAGTGACGCCTCCAGTATTCGAGAGGAGGGCAGCACCAAAAAAAAAATGTAAGGAAAACTTTCTCTCTCTCTTTTTTTTTTTTTTTACAGGGGTCCTGAATCTGATTAGGTACAAAGACACTATAGCCATGCCACCCAACTGTCCCGATTTTAATGGAACAGTCCTGCCTTTACTCCCTGTTGTCCGGCTTTTGAGGACACCAGGGAACTGTCCCTAACAATCATAGCACAAGCGCATCAAAATATATCTTCAGGGCACTAGGACCCTGCAGGGAGCACTGAAACTGTGGTAGAGAATTGGCATGATCTACACCAACAATGATTAATTGAAGGGACACTCTACTGCCCAAATAAAAAATAAATCAAAATCACTGTTTAGAAAATGTATCCCAAATGTACATTTTGCTAAATGAGATAGGGAGGAAACACTCTTATAACGAGGACACATATAAAGCTCTTCAGCAAGTTAAAGTGCTTTAGGGGTCGGAGTGTCCCTTTAAGCCAAAGTTATTTTGATGCTTAAAATGTCCCTTTAAATCATGGCAAAGGCAGCAGTATTTTTGGCGCAAAATCACTACAGGTTGGAAGGAAGCAGAAAAAAAGAATTGTTTAAACAAAAAAAAACTAACAAAACAAAATTATATATATAAACCACAATGATCAATAGCTAACTCATCCAGCATAACTATAACCTAATTTGTACATTGCACCTAATATGTATCATTATTGTAGTGCCCCTTTATTTGATTTTCTTGCAGCATCAACGCCATATAAATGCTTCAGGGCATCTCTTTTCTTATTCTACCAACCAGAATGATGTGATATACATCAAAGAAATTACAATGAATCAACAACCGTACTGCTGATGCTAGTGTTTTTAAAGGAGCTGTCTATGTTTAATGGTAGGTTGCATAAAATAATGTTTTGATACAATTACTTATAAAAACACTTTATTAGCAGATCAGTCAATGACATAAATTTGAATCCTGGGTACACAATACTCTACAATGTTATTCCTGTTTGTTTGTTTGTTTGCTTGTTTGTTTTGCTTGTTTCTTTTATTGCAATTTAGTTTCACTGCTCCTTGGTAATCACACTGAGTATCACTTAATTTAGAAGGTAATTATAATTATGATCAGGTGCAAATAAGGTTATTTAAATGTGGGAGTTGACAGCTAAAGATTTGTCTTCACATAATGGAATCTGGTAAGAATGCTGTGGGGTGTCAATATTATGGTCTGTTCACATCTATGGGCAAAGAATAAGCACAAAATTCATTAAAAATGAATTGCTAAAATGTAACACCCACACTTGCATTAAACCAAACATTTAGGACCGCAGTCATTGGTTACATGTATTTTAGAACGGTGTTGGCATTTGTTTATTAAACCCAAATAGCCACTCAAGCACTTAGTGTTTGGAATACATGACTGTCTTACTAACATCATAGTGTTCCTTTAAATACACAACAAATACCCAAGAGACTATCTAGGAGGGACAGCTCCACTTTAATATCTTTAAATGTCAGGCAACCTATAGCTGTAAAGTGGTTCTGAATTACAACCAGCTTAGTGTTCCTACAAACTAGAACAGGACTGACAGAATAACCATTACACTGTATTCTACAGACCGGGATATAGTGTGACTGACTGTCTGCCCTGGATTAGGGTCTCACAGAAGCGGCTCGCGGTTTAGGCGGCCGCCTGTAGGCAGACTGTGTCAGGCCCTCGGTCAGTGACCGAGGACCTGACACCAGGAGGGGACCCGGCGGCTTGCCAGGTATGCCGCCGGGTGCGAAGCCCCTCTTGGCTGCCCGGCCACCGCAGACACCGGTCTGCAGCTCCGCAGTGTGCAGAGCTGCAGACCATGTGTCTCGCGAGAACTGGCCAATCAGAGCGTTGCCGCGGGTTACCACGGCAACGCTCTGACATCTCTCGATTACGTGGTCTGCAGCTCTGCGGAGCTGCAGACCAGAAGCCATGGCCACCGGACCACCAGGTAGCCCACTGGACCACCAGGGAGGAAAAGGTAAACCCTCACCACCCCCCTTCAGCCCCCCCTCTCTCCTCCCCCCATCACCCCTCTCACTCTCCCCATCACCCCTCTCTCCTTTCCCCGTCACCCCTCTCTCCTTTCACGTGCCCCCTCTCTCCTTTCCCGTCCACCCCCCCCTCTCTTTCCCGTCACCCCCCCTCTATCGCGCAAATTACCCAGCTCTCTGCTCCCCGTCTTCCAGCTCTCTGCTTTCCGAAATTACTAAAACCTATCCTTTCCCGTCACCCCGCTCTCTCTTTCCCGTCACCCCGCTCTCTCCGCCACGTCACCCCAGCTCTCTCCTTTCCCGTCACCCCGCTCCTCTCCTTTCCCGTCACCCCGCTCTCTCCTTTCCCGTCACCCCGCTCTCTCCTTTCCCGTCCACCCCCCTCTCTCCTTTCCCGTCACCCCCCTCTCTCCTTTCCCGTCACCCCCCTCTCTCCTTTCCCGTCCCATCCCTCTCTCGCACCCCGTCCCATCCCCCCTCTCTCCTTTCCCGTCCATCCCCCTCTCTCCTTTCCCGTCCCCTTCCTCTCTTTCCCGTCCATCCCCCCTCTCTCACTTTCCCGTATCCCCCCTCTCTCCCGCTTTCCCATTCATCCCCCTCTCTCCTTTCCCGATACATCCCTCTCTCTCCTTTCCCGTCCCATCCCCCTCTCTCCTTTCCGTCCCATCCCCACCTCTGTCCTTTCCGTCCATCCCCCCTCTCTCCTTTCCCCGTCCATCCCCCCTCTCTCGCTTTCCCGTCCCATCCCCCTCTCACTTTCCGTCCATCCCCCCTCTCTCCTTTCCCGTCCCATCCCCCTCTCTCCTTTCACGCGATCCCATCCCCCCTCTCTCCTTTCCCGTCCATCCCCCTCTCTCCTTTCCCGTCCATCCCTGTCTCTTTCCCGTCCCATCCCCCCTCTCTCCTTTCCCGTCCATCCCACCTCTCTCCTTTCCCGTCCAAAATACCCCTCTCTCCTTTCCCGTCCATCCCCCCTCTCTCCTTTCCCGTCCCCATCATCCCCCCCCTCTCTCCTTTTCCCCATCCCCATCACCCCAGGGCAGTTTTTTCTTTTTTACTCCTTTAGGGAACATAGGTGTATATTTTTAATTATGCTATCATGTTGAACCTACTAAAGCGCTATACAAGTGTTTAAAGTGCCAAAACAGAACTACATCATTGCACTTTTGTTATTTTATATGTACACAGCACTTAACTTTCAGAGGATTATATGAAGGGGGCATATTGCTTGGCTAAATCAGGATTCGATAGAGCTGTGCATGTCTAATCAGTTTTCTATCCGTGGTTCATTTGTGACTGCGACCTTGCAGAGTTTTCGATAGTGAGGTGCCACTTCAACATGAACCTGTTGTGAGGTAACTTGGTCGCCAGTTTTTACATTAACTTTAATCCGGATCTTAAAGCCTGTCATCATATGGTGTGTGGGTGTCTTTTCTCATAGCTTTCTCTACATGTGCTTTATTTCTTGTCTCTATATACTTTAAGTATTGGATTGAACATTTTAGAGTGGAAGCTGGCAGGAATGTCTTCAAATATTGATAATTGAGCTCAGGCGTTAATGACTCTGCCCAGCACCTGACCATATAAGGAGATTGGGGGAAACTGCATTTCTATTGACTGGCAACTAATTAGGGAGTTATTCACTTTATGATTAACTCTGGACAGGCATGTTAAGCTCTTTTATTGTACTTTCTCGTGCATTGTGTTTGTTGCACTGCGTTCTCTTGTTGGTGCTGGGACAGCTCTTTAACTTTATGGGCAGTTTACTCCAGTGTACCTCAGAATGACACAATGTCATTACTGCAGTTTACCTCTAAAATTTTTCAGAGGTGATATGACTACAGCACAACTCAACAGTAACACGTTATATCACCATGGCTTACCTCTGCAGTATCATATGGTGACTTTTTTTTTATTTTTACTTTATCACTTCCCAGTAAGTCAATGTCCCATTACCATATGGTTCAATTTTTATCTATATCTCTCCCTTCTTAGTTAGCTGTGGCTGGCTGTCAGGGTCTTAGGTGTCCACTAGTTGTAATTCCCCCTGGCTTCTACGCCTTAGGTTAGTGGTCCCGCAAGGCCAACACCCATCCTAATACTCGGAGGTACGATGCCCCTCGTGCCAATTTAGTTAGTCGCCTCGCATTGTGGCATAGAGGGAATCACCTGTCACTCCCACTCTCTTATGTTTAACTGTCACCGAGAGGCCGACACCCCACCACTACGTTCGGTGGCCACGTTATCCCCTCGCGCCAATGCAGAGCCTCTCACGCTGCTTGGCATCTAGCAGGGCCTCACCTGTCACCAAACCTAGTTTTTAATTGTTTCGCCTTTTTGGCATTAATATGCCAGCACATCACACACACTGTCATGTATACACTGCTTATTCACTTCCTTTTCCTAGTGAGCCCCGTAGGCTTTACGCCAACATGAATTTGATTACCTTTTTTTTCCGGGCATACTCCATACGACTCTGGACTCTGCACTCCAGTTATGGTCGGCCCTACAGTACTTCCTTGTACACCCACACATTTCGATACACGTTCCTCGGGTATGTCCTTTCTCTCACTCCCCTTCCCTTCCCTTTTACTTCTTCATGGCTGGCTGTTAGGCTCCTAGGTTTCCACTAGCTGTAATTCGAAGGCCTTAGGTTAGTGGTCCCGCAAGGCCAACACTCATCCTTGTACTCGGAGGTACTACGCCCCTCGGGCCAAATCATAGTTAGTCGCTTCGCATTGTGGCATAGAGAGGGCCTCACCTGTCACTCCCACTCTCATATTTAACGGTCACTGAGAGGCCGACACACCGCCACAACGTTCAGTGGCCATGTTATCCCCTCGCGCCAACACATAGATGGAGCCTCTCACACTGCTTGGCATCTAGCAGGGCCTCACCTGTCACCAAACCTAGTTTTAATTGTTTTGCTTTTTTCGGGAATTCGCTAGTTTGCCAGCTCACTATGGGTCATTCATGCGTTATTTATTTTTTCTAGCATGTCTCTGCTACCAGGCAGTGGCGTAATACTTCTCTTACCCGGCTTACCCTGTACAGTTTCGGCTAACCCTACCTCCTCTTTCATATTCTGGTCTCTTCCTCACTTCGCTGTGGTTCTAAGGAGTCGAATTATTCCCTCCCAGCAGCCTTTCGGACATCTGAACTGTGTCACTATCTGCCTCCACGGATACCGCAGTTGCTGGAGGGGACCTGAGTCGTTCTTACTTCTCCGTTGTTCGCCCCCTGTTTGTTTGTTTTCACTTCTATCATCCATGGGGCGGTTCGATTAGCAGTTTGGGGTCAGCCACTCGGGCCAAGTCCCAGCCGGACTTTCTGCGCCTTCTCATACGTGCTCTCCTGTGGCCCTGCTGGGCATTCCACGTAGATCTGCCTCTCCCATAGCCGCTACCATTCCCTGTGTTTCCGTGTCTGACTGCGGACTTCCCCCCCTTAACTCCTGGTCGTCATCTTTCACGTCTGTCTTTTTTCTACTCACACTCACGGTACATGTGTTAGAACCTTTCTTCTCCTTTTTAGGCTCCTTTTCGTGTATATTGCTGCTGTCTGTTATGTTGTCTGTGATTGGGTTTTCGCTTCATTTGCCACCTCTTATTTGCATTATCCCATAATACTATCAACTATACCTATCTGGTTTTCACAACTTCACATGTTGTAAAAGTTTATCAATCATACGCTGCTTCATGTCCTCATACTAGATTACCTTGCACAAGGCGTTCATGTTTCCAGACAATATTCAATCTTAGAGATTTCCATCAGCATCCAATTATTTCAATCATTATCAGACCTATTAGATGCCTGTCCTTACGTACCAGGCACCAACCTAGTAGTTAAAGATGGTCAACACATTACATATACCCTTACTTCTCCTCGCATAATTAAGAGTGCTGGTTAAAGTTCCAGGCATCTATTTACTCTCTAACATCCAACTATTCTGGTCACCCCATCTAGGATAGAGTGGCATCCACAGCTTCAAACTAGTTCATATTGGCCCATATATTTAATCTCTAGGTCAACGGAGGTTCTAAGCATATTCCCTATACATACCATGTTCCGTACAAGATTTTCGACAGGCATTTTCCATATGGCTATGCAGTTAAGTTTTCTTATCAGTTGTTGATTTGTTCTTCGTTCTGGCATGTTTCTATTTTTGTCCTCTTTTTTTTATTACAGGCCTACCGCGATGTCTGTTCCGGCACACCTCAACCGACTTATCTCTCCCTATACTATGCTACTCTTCATACGCTTCCTTTACGGCCTTATTTGCCCCTCACACAAATGCAAAGGCTTGGCCTGCAGTTGTGGGAGGTGCATGTTACCCTACTTAAACCTCCCTACTCACCTTATTCCGTCACATGTGCTTTTAGCAATTCACATGTCCCCACCCTCCACTCCCTCTATCTATACTCATTACACTTCATGGGTGGGCCCTCTTTTATTACAGGCCTACCGTGACGTCGGTTCCGGCACACCACAACCGACTCTCTCCCTGTACTATGCTACTCTTTATACACTTCCTTTACGGCCTTATTTGCCCCTCACACAACTTTAGTATAGACCAGGAACTTTCAGCCATATACATGCACTTTGGGACAGTCTATGGTTCTCCCACTACTGTGTAGTTAGTGAAGCACTCAAGCACTGTGTGTATGTATTTGTCGAAATGATCCTGCCCTGTACTAAAGTAGGGATTCTTTTTTCAGATTTTTATTTTCCCTTCAAAACTTTGACAAGATTTCATTAAAATGTTTTGAGGAGACACTTGTTCTCAGTGCCTGTAATCCAGAAGTAAATATATTACTTGTAATCTATGTATGTCTATTACACGTCAGATGCCATTATTAAATTTAGATATGCTTAAATTAAGTGGTTCTTTTAATCAACTATTAAAGCTTATTTACTGATATTTAAAGCCATGATGGACTATAATCACAGTAACTTCAACTGACTTATGAAACTTTAATATTTGATTAAATCTCATACTTCTAAAACATTTGAAATAAATGCATTTATTTCCATGCAGTGGAATATACTAGTGACTGTGTGAATATATATTTAATTTTATTTTTCATTTTAGACAAATGGCTGGGAAAAGTTCAGAGATTGGAACTGGACATTGATTATGCCAACAAGGTTAGTTATTTTAAATAAAGTTGCACAGGGTGCAATACATTGATTTTTTGCTCAGTGTTGGCTTAATATTCCATCAGCACCTAAGCTGGGCACAGTAATTTTTTTCCATCCATAAAGTGGTTCACAGCGTCAGGATGAGTAATGAGTAACCTCCTTAATGAGTAAGTATGGACTACATCCCAGCAATGGCAATCTGCGTAGTGGTATATTCTGTTACTCCCCCACGTGACTGAGATTGTTATGGTCATATTAACATAACCTATACGAACACACTGACCCAGCACAAGTTCCTTGTTTGCTGCACACTCAATGATATGGGTTACAGCCTACCCAGTGGTTGTCTCAAGAATGTTGGAAACTTTAATTTATATTCTAGTTCTATACCTTTAAAAGGAATGGAAGCCACAAAAAACTTGTACATGGTGTGCAGTAAAGATGTGATTACCTCCTTATCTATTGGATCTTAACTATATCATTGCAACATCATAATATCCAGATGAAACAGATTTAAGAGACATATTTTTTTTTTTTACTCGACTCCACCTAAGAATATTATAAAAACGATTGTGCATGACATAGAAATTTAATGAGCATTGAACATTAGGCTGATAATGCAATGCATGCACCCCTTTTTTATTGTAGAATGGAAAATACCAAAAGTCAAATGTATGGTGTCTTTAATACAGGAGTATCTTGGAGATGAGTCATTCCAGGACATTACAGACCTGTCTGACAAGCTGTATAAACTCAAATGTAAGTGCATCCCATGAGACGGAGCTACAGGTAAAGGCTGCCAAGTGACTCTTGGAGATTAACACTTAGCCAGTTTGGCATCTGCTGAAGTGAGAAAAAATAAATAAAAATAATCCCCACAAAGTAGACCTGCAGCTTAATTGTATATAGATTGCATCAAATAAAGTATTGCCTTTCATTTTGCCCATATTTTTATTGTTGGATGAAGAGGAAAACCTACTTTGAAGAGGCAACCGGTTTAAATGATTTTGAATACATGCAGAGGAAAGTACGTTTACAGAACATGCTAGCTGCATGGCAATTACATTATCAATTAATCCCACAAACAATATTGGTGCTCCTTTTCCTCTAATTTAGCCAACGTCTATGCCCTGAACAACTATTAATAAGGGGTTCATGCATGGTTGGTTGCATAATCTGTGCTCTTTCACTACTAGAGCTAATAGATCAGATTTAGAGATTAACAACTGAACTCTTGCCTGTTGTGTAGATTGAGGACAAGGTGAGAGCAGGTGGCCTCTGTTAAATGTTTGCTACTGCCATACAGTTCTAATAACTTCTTGAGTTTGGTGAAAACATGGATACACATGCAGGTGAGATGCCAAATATAGCTCATCTTTGGCAATTTGCCTTTTTGATGTCATTCGTATTCTTGATCTTCAACTAACTTTAATGTATTCAGTCTACATGCAAACAAGAACAAAGATGCGCAGATACTTAATGGGAAGATTTAAAGTGTTGGTTCTAAAAAGTGGTTCTTTTAACCCCTTAAGGACACATGACATGATTCCCTTTTATTCCAGAAATTTGGTCCTTAAGGGGTTGAGTAATCAGTGTACTTTGTGCTTGCTGGTTCCCCGGTTCTCATGGTTATTGTCCAACTTTTAATACTATAGAGCATTTATTTTAGTACAATTTTGACTTTTGACCAATTCCTCCCAATATTTCCAGGAAACCATAATTTTCATGCATGGGTGTTAATGTAACGTGCTGCCTTTATAGTATGCCACATTCATATACTATAGGAAACAAATCCAGTCTGCTCTCCTCTTAATTTCAGTGTGCTGCATTTTAAAATTTAAGCAAAAGCTGTTCCCTGTCTGATTTTATTTTTCTTATTTTATTTTTTTTAGGTGCATTCCTGCAATATGATATTAATGGCAGTGGAGAAATTGGTATGTCTTGTATCCCTTTCCAATTTGCTTATGTAGTTAATGGTTCTCTTAAAATGGTATTTTGGTGTGTTGGCTAAGCTTTCATTAAAGGGATACTATAGTCACCACTACAGCTTAATATATTTGTTCTGGTGTATACATAAAAAAAGGCATGCAGTAAACATGGCAACTAGAGGTTCTTCCTGGTTCTGTGCTGCACTAGGTTTGTAAAGCTTGGCAGAATCACATTTGTTTACTGTCTTAGTGATTTTAAGTGTTTTTGATGTTCTAACTTGAATTAGGCCGTGGTCTAATAAGGCATTTAGGTATAAACAATACAACTTGCTATTTCAGCTCTTCTCAATGTCAGAAAACTATTTGGTTTTAAATAGCTGTGATAACACTTTCTTAAATGTGATTAGCAGTGTGTATTAGGATAATTTCTGGCATAAGGTCTGACATTCCTCAAATGCATTGATTCAAGGCATCTCGAAGGAGATGCTTATTGGCACAGCATTTTGCCGTGCATGCGCAGTGGCCTTCCAATTAGATTAGTTGAGATCGTCAAACTTGCTCTCAACCAAAGAGCCATATCAGGGGTGGGCAGTGGTGTATTTAGGATTTGGGCGGCCCTAGGCAGGACGGTGCTCGGGCACCCCCTCCCCAATTTAAATTAAAGACGCATACACACATTGACAGACACTCTCATATACAATGACATACATACACACTGACGCATGCACTCACTGACTAGCGCGCACGCAGTGGTGTATCCTGGTTTTGTGCTGCTCTAGGCAGGACAAAACTCAGGCGCCACCCCCACCCAACCATTCCCCCCGCCCCGCATTCTAAATACATAAGCGCTTTCACTGACAGAAATGCTCCCTCGCTCACACTTTTTTTTAAATGTAACCCCCCCAGCCTCCTTACCTTTAGGAATGCTGAGGGGGGGGCGTTCTCCCTCGGGCTGCTGGTTGGGCGGCGCTGGCGAGGGAGCACTTTCTCCTGAGCGCTCTGCTCAGCTCCCTCGTGCGCCGTAGAGTGACACCTGGAGCCAGAATATAAGGTCATATTCCGGCTCCCAGCATCACTGTGCAGTGCGTGAGGAAGCTGAGCAGACAGCTCAGGGGAAAGGGCTCTATCACCAGCAAAGACCGGCAGCCCGTCTAGCTTGTCATTTAGCCGCAAGGCTAACAAGACATTTGCCCTGGGCATCTGGGGGCGGCTTTTTTTTTTTTTTCTGGAAAATGCCGCCCAAGGCAAATGCCTTGTTTGCCTCTCAGCTAAAACGTCCCTGCGTGCAAACACTTACTGGTGGGCGCGCTGGTGCACACTTTGACAGCCCCCCTCCCCAAACATTAACCAATTACTTTTATTTATTTGGTTTAAATCTTGGGTCCTCAAACTCCGACCCCCCCAGATGTTGCTGAACTACAACTCCAATTATTCTTTGAATTACATAGATGGCCAGAAACGGGAATACATGATTTATGCCTCCTTTTTCCCCTCTATTCTTAAATTCTCACTTGATTTGTGAATAAATAGTTGTCCCCTAACAATCCTGATTTTTACAATTTGTTTCCAATCATCCTTTCGTTAAACTGAAGTATTGCTTGATAATTGTATTTAATAATCTGTATCATAGTATAAATGTAGAAATTTTCTTAATGCTACCTCTTACATATTCAATATGACTAATTTAATTATGGTGGAAACACCAAAAGCATTATTGTTCCAATTCTTTGAAAAGGAAACTGTCTAATACATTTATTTTTGGGGTTTTGCCTGCAGATTACATTACCTTCCATGTCATGGCACAAGGGCTTGGTATCTATGGATCTATATCAGAGTTGAAGAAACGGGTACAGGAGATAACTGGTAATAAAACATGTTTAATCACTTACAAAGACTGTGCAATGGCCATGTTGGGTCGTCGATCTACTATGTGCCAACGGTAAGCATTCACAGAACTCTTCTTTCTTTAGCCCCCCACTTTCATTTATTAATATTTATCTTTTCTTCAATTTTGCTGGATCCAGGTGATGCTCCCTTTTCTCTTCTGTCCCTGATTATCATTCTGGGTTTCTTTTGACAAAATTAATTTAGAAACTGAAATGGAATTTTGTCTAAGGCTTTCTGCCTATTACCAGAGGTCACACTCCATCTAAGAAAATGCAGGCCCTGAAAAGTGAATTTAAAGTGTGTGTGTGTGTGTGTGTGTGTGTGTGTGTGTGTGTGTGTGTGTGTTTGTTCAGATGGGGCAAATTAAAGGTGGAAGACTTCAATGATGTTTACTGTTCATGTGAAAAGGCGTAAGGAACCCACATGGCATTTATTACAATTCTAATTGCCTCCCTGGATTGACTGGTTCAGGGAGAGGACATGCAAAACCGCATTTATTTTGATTGTCATGCAGTATAAATGAGACTTTAATTCTAATTTTGAATCCATGTCTTTCATTCACCAGGATACTGACTTACAGTGAAAAAGGAGGAGAGTCTGTGAGAAGACCATGTTTATTGGACAGTAAAGCTCCCAGCTATGTCAGTTACCTGGAATTTGCTGTACATCCTTCTCGTAACATGCCATTATCTCCTGTTCAATACTTTCCTCCACCTCCTCCACCATCTCCTGCTGACATGGAGGTAGTGTCAGTCACCAGGACCTTTTCTACAGCTCACCATGCTTTTGGAAAACTGAAGCGTGGTCTTGAGTAGCAATTTAGATGTCTTGTCTTCACTTAAGAGGTTTTTTTTTTGTTTTTTGTTTTTTAATTCCTTCCTATTTAAATATAAAATAAATTTTGTAACCTTTGATTCAACATGTGTCTAAGCTGTCAAATAATGAAAGTTGTCTACTACAAGAGGGGCAGACTGGCAGTGAGGTTGTAGTGATCAGGACAGTACTTCACGAAAGACTGATGAAAGGACACAGCTCAGACACAGGATCTCAAAAGGTTAGAATAGACATGAAGTGGACAGGGAAATATCAAATATAAATTTGTTTTGCATAAATAATGCTGAATTCATGGATTCACTCCACCTGCTTTTTGCAAGCAAATCTAAAGAAATCCAAAGGCAGTTGATGAGAATCATTGGTTAAACCTTTTCTTCCATGGCATTGGCCAAGGACAAGTTGCTGTAATAATGGCATAAGAATTTAGACTGATTGGTCTTGAAATTCTGCCTACACAAATTGTGCACATTTAGACCAAATTTCCGTACAGATAGTGTATTTACATTACTTGTTTCTGGATTTAATGTTTGGTTCAGCTGAAACTTGCTCTAAGTAAATCGGTATTGGAAAATCTAGACAATGAAACATTGAAAGTCTGAATTTTTCAGCGAAATGTCCCAGACTTGCCAATATAGTGCAGGGCAACCACACATTGGTGAATTCTGTTGTTGGAGGTGCACTTAAGTTTTTGGCCTGTACGTTTACTCCCGTTTTTGCTTTTTTTTAATCATAAAACAAACTCTGCCTTTAGTTGGCTATTTTTAGTAGAAAAAGATCAGCTGAAGTAGGAATCTAGTTAATCGCAGTTAACTCAGTTTGAGCTGCATAACATGCTAATTTATTACTTTTATACATTATTCACTTAAAGAACCACTATAATGCCAGGAGTACTCTTTTTCCTGGCACTACAGTGCCCTGAGGGTGCCCCCACCCCAGCTGGGCTGAAGGGGAGGAAGGGGTTAAACACTTACCTTTCTCCAGCCGCTGAGAACTGTCCTCCTCCTTCCGACTTAATCAGCTGCATACGCGGCAAGAGCCTATGGATGCTGGCATCTTCTCACTGTGAAAATCAGTGAGAAGCACGGAAGCGCCTCTAGCGGCTGTCAATGAGACCGCCACTAAAGGCTGGATTAACCAATTTGTAAACATAGTTTACAGCAGGCAGGGTTAATCCTAGATGGACCTGGCACCCAGACCATTTCATTAAGCTGAAGTGGTCTGGGTGCCTATAGTGGTCCTTTAACTGAAACCAGGTCATCCAGTTTGTATTATTTGTAGACCTCACAATCCATAGAATATACTTCAGAGCTTATTCTGCACTTTCACAGACTTACAAAAGCAATATTTACATTGAATATGGTCTTTCAATTTTGTGCTTGGATACAAGTATTACTAACTAGCAAATACAATTTTTTTTAAAAATTGTACATTTCTTTCAAGAGTATGTATCACTTTTCTTCTATTTACACGGCAAGTGTCATTATGTTCAAATGAAGGGAAAATATGAAAATGCACACCTCTTTATATTTTTTTTATTGATCTATCCATTCATATGCAACAATGAAGCTCTCAATATAGTTTGCAATCCTTGAATGTTTACATATAAATATAATGCAGATTAGCAACATTTGCAGTTTACTACAGATTGTAATAAAGTGAACAGTATTTACTACTTCATCTTTGGGTGGGGGTGGAGAAATAGTCAACTTCTGACTTAAATAGTTCATTTGCATGCATTAACTCAAAGCCAGAATAACCCATGCAAGATACCCATATTTATAAATCCTATGTTGAAAGGAATATCAGATGAACAATTAAAAATGGGAAACCTATGCATTAGTAGGGCGAAGAATATTCGGTAGGACCATTGGAAGTGTTTTTCATATTTGCTAAGTGGTTACGATCAGACAATGTTTCTGCTCTAGCAAACCTATTCCAGTGTCCCACCTATTATCCACCTTCAAAAAGAGTTCATAAATTGAGACTTGTCCGGAATTTGACGTTTAAAACTGCACTGTTGATAGAGCTTACTTTCTATAAGTTGGCATTAAATGGGTCCTATCGTGATCTTACAAAGTGTTCTAAAATGCGATTTTCCTTTTCACAAGTTTTCACGTGTTTATCTTCTTGCGAATTATTACTCAACCATATTCCTTTTTTATAAAAAACTCAAGTATCAAACTTGCAGTTTTAACATGTGCTGAAATGACTGCAACTGTAGCACTAACCACTGATCTAGCTCAATAGAAACTAATTTTTCTCCAACTTTATAATTTTTATACAAGCCTTATATTAAGGAGCTTTAAACTCCCCAACCTTCATTTATACATTTGCTTGTAATTGTGTGTAGCAGTTTTTGTTCCTAATTATCATGCCATTCTGTAACATTGCTATATGGCTTTTAAGATTTGGCTGATTAAAGATCAAATGTCATTGATCTTTAAGCGATTAAAGCAGAGACAAAAGATGCAATGCAACCCATCTCAGAAGTGAATCACAGTGCAGTTATCAAATCCAAGCATCTTATTTGGTAGCCAGCATGTGTGGTTACTGATCAAAATACTTTAATTACAGTCTGCGATAGTTCACATCCAGTCATCAGCTATCAAAGAGCTGCAATAATGGGCCATTTAATCCAGTGAAAGCTATAATTAACCGTCACTTTTTTATAATTAAGATCTTAAAGGGACACTCCACTATAAAATAAAAATAACTAATGGATATACCCCAAATAGAAATCTTATATGCATTTAATTAGGTATATATATATTTTTTTTCCATTGGGATACAGCTTGCAAAACCTTCAGTTCTCTTGTTTGCTCCCCTTGTAACCCAACCCACACTTTATGTGGCTGTCCAATCAGACTTCCCAATACAGCTTAATGAGAAGTCTTTGCAAGGCAGGTGCACTGAGCATAACTGCCTCTTGACTTTAGGAAGTAACGGAACTAGTTGTCTGAAAGTCAAGGGGGTGGAACAAGGTTGACTTCTAAAAGTGTTAAAATTTCTACTGAAATCTGCACTTTTTGCAAATTGGGGGGGAAAAAAGGACCCACTTCTCATGTAAAACTTTTCAGCGAGTTAAAGTACTTTAAGGGTCTGTAGTATCCCTTTAACTACACATTAATAGTGCTATACATAACTGCAGGTTATTTCTTTAGATTTCTATACAATCAATATTGAAAGTTTGCCTATCTCACACACACTTGCATTTAAAAACTTTTATTGGCCTAGTTGTACTAAAAATATGCAATTTTACAAGGCCTCTACCACAAAAAAGGCAATGATATCTTTATACTAGATATTAAATATGCCATATGCAAGTTTTCCTTAAAGATTTAGCAGCTCTGAATGTAACAAAGTTGTACAAAGCATTTGTTTCTTTTTCGCTCCAACGCCATTAGATGGTACTTTACTGCCTGAGAGGGAGATATCCAATGACCAAAGCACAGAGAATAATAAGGGAACAATGTACAGAGGTTGCTTTTCACTTTGTTCTTGACTTTATAAGTGGCGCAGCATTACCCTTTTTCTTAAAGCACTCCATGCTAACGAGCTGTCATCCCACCCTACCCTTTTACATAATATATCTATGGATGTTCACATCTTGGACAACCTAACATCGTAGGCCACCATGTTGAAGTTATCCCAACCATAAATTTTCTTCTCATTCGGGTTGTAATCAATCATACTAGCATAACCATACTGATTCTGGAAGGGGACACTTATCTGGCGCTGAACACCTGTGTGAGTATCAAAAGCAAAGTTGACTGTGGTACTTGACGAGGAATAACTCCCAACAGTGTACAGCGTGCCACAGATCATAAATGCATTGGCCACTGACTGTTTGCGTATGGGGGTCTCCCAGCTCTGCTTAACATCAAGAGTTGTAGGGTCCAGTTGGGATATGACTATAGACCCTTTCATATTCTCTGTGCTATAAATCACCCACAAACCCATCTCATCAACAGCAAGGTCAATGTCTGTATAGCCACCCCAAGAGTAAGGGAATTTCCCATGGTAACCAGCGTTGGGAAGCTCCTTTTGAACTGCAACCGATTCTGTTTTGAAGTCATACTTAACTAGGTTTCTTGATTTGCGACGTTGATAGTACAGAGAGCCTCTATAAACAACAGCCCCATTGCTCTCCATGGACCGAGGCAGGACATAAACTTTTGATGGATATCCTTTGGCTAACTGATCCGTATTTTCATATTCCATAACTTGACGTATATCTGCTCCTACAGTATTGATCCTCCAGATGGTGTCTCGGGTAAATGGGGAGGCCGGCTCAGGGTCCTTCATCCACACCCCATATTTTCCAGCAATGCTATCAGCCTTTCGGAATGTACTGGGTACTCCAACCCATGTGAGCTCACCACAACTTCCTGTAAACAAAAAAATATTCTGTTTGGCGATCATATTATGTTTGCTGTATATTTTGTTGTGAAAAGTAACTAAATTGTAGTAGCACTATATCTACTGGTGACATTGTTAAATAAATAATGTATTACGTAAAGGTATAGTAACTTAAAAAAAAAAAAAATACATGTGGCATTGTGTTAACTTTCTAGCTCCAATCCAGTATTGTTCAATTTGGTTGTGGCCTTTCCATTAGATGGGTACTCTAAGTGCCATAACTATTAAAGCTCATTGGAGTCATTATGGTGTTCAATTTATATTGCTCTGGCAAAAACAGGGCTCTGTTGTGGCTAACTTACAATGAACATGTAACTTGCATTAGTCTGTCCAACTATATGACAGCAGGTCTAGGTGCTTAAAGTGCCTTTAAAATTAATGGTTCTCTGAACTTCTCACAATACTCTTGACTTGGTGCAAACATTATTCATAAATGCCTTTGATAAACTTGAGGGTTGGGGGACTTGCGGACTCCTAAATTCTGCTCATAAGTTATACATCCTTCTTCCTACCATGATGTGGAGAACTCACAAAAATGTTAATATTTTTTTCTGGCCACTTGTTTATAAAGAATGTAGAAAATATAAAGAATACATTATTTATAGAGCATATTGTGCATGAGAAATGTTCATATTTACCTTCCATCCTTTTTTTTTTAAATTTTGGTTCAATCAAGACATTAGGAAAATAAAATAAAAGCATTCACCATGACAGGCAATACAGTGTAGTAATCATACATATAATATGCATTTCAAATGAGGGATTTCATTTTTCTTTTTTCTTTTTTAAAGAAAGATAGAATAATGGCAATCCAAACAGGATACATCTCTGTTTTAATGGCCATTTAAGCGAAATCTACATATTTTACATGTTAGCATAACATTGTTACTTCAGGAACTATTAGGTATGGGATGTACCTGGAGGTGTAAATGATTACGCCTGGCTGTGTCAAGACTGAGAGTGACAATTCCTCTAAACCCTAAGCAGGCAGGGGGTGGGGGTGGGGGGGGGAGGTTTATTAGTTTGTCCAGAGACCAATCAATCTGTGGGGTAGAGAGAGCTAAGCTTAGCTTTACCTACCGTAAATGGAATAAATGGTGAAACATAAAGAAAAATAAAACCTTACTAACAAAAGAAGACCACTGCTAAAAACCGTTGGATGTTTACTTGGTAACTGTGTCATGCAGGTCTTGCCCGGGTTGTCTCGGGATGAAGGTGGCCACTTTATCCGGATATGCGGGGATGCGGTCGGGCTGTTCTTCAAGTCTCAGTAAGATTTAGGGAGCCCTGAAAGAGTCCCAGCTTAGTCAGCAATGTTGAGGCCCCTCGCAAATGTTGTACCAGATGTTTGTCCTCAACAAGGCCATTGTACCTCGGGAGAGGTCTACATAAAAGGTGAGTGACATGGCTTCAAATTGGTAAGGTGAGCGTTCCCAAACCACTGCCAATACTTGTCCTTATTTTGCTGGAAACGAATAATTAGGTCACGAGGTGCTGTGGCTGGGGCTTTGGGCCTTGGAAGTAACCATCCAGTCCCACCGTCTTGGCCTGCCGAGGAGACAGCAGCTCTGCCAGGAGATGTCGTAGGAGATGCGGTATTTCGGCCACCGGAGTATCTTCCGGAATGCCCCGAAGCTTTGTTATTTTTTGCACTGTGCTTCCTCCAGTGCAGTAAAGCAGCGATCATGTGCTTCATTTTGGCATTGAAGCCTCTGGACCACCTGTTGCATTGTAACAAGGTGGCTTACGCAATCCCTGGAGGTAGTTTCAAAGCCCCCAGTCACCCTGTCAGACCCAGTATGTCAGAGCGAAGTACAGCTACATCAAACTGGATAGTTCTTTCTAGGTCTGTCAGTAATGTTTTCAGGACTGTGGTTGTTATCGGTGAGTTTTCTGGACTTGGGAGAGCCGATGCCAGATTAGGCATGATGGATAAGGAAACAGCCTCCTCCTCAATAGACAACTTATCTGAGAATTTAGAGTATGTCTCTGGATAGGTGACCATCTTAGGCCCTGCTGCCCTGTGTGCTTGCTGCAGGAGGTGTCCGATGCTTAGTCCCTGCCACAGCTTTTCTGCTTTTTGTTTTTTGGTCTTGTGATCCATTCTGCTTCACTTGTCACCAGTGGGGTACCTCAGGGATCTGTACTTAAACCCATTCTCTTTAATATTTTTATTAGTTATATTGCAGAAGGTCTTGATGGTAAGGTATGTCTTTTTGCTGATGATACTAAGATATGTAACAGGGTTGATGTTCCAGGAGGGATAAGCCAAATGACAAATGATTTAGGTAAACTAGAAAAATGGTCAGAATTGTGGCAACTGACATTTAATGTGGATAAGTGCAAGATAATGCATCTTGGACGTAAAAACCCAAGGGCAGAGTACAGAATATTTGATAGAGTCCTAACCTCAACATATGAGGAAAGGGATTTAGGGGTGATTATTTCTGATGACTTAAAAGTAGGCAGACAATGTAATAGAGCAGCAGGAAATGCTAGCAGAATGCTTGGTTGTATAGGGAGAGGTATTAGCAGTAGAAAGAGGGAAGTGCTCATGCCATTGTACAGAACACTGGTGAGACCTCACTTGGAGTATTGTACACAGTACTGGAGACCGTATCTTCAGAAGGATATTGATACCTTAGAGAGGGTTCAGAGAAGGGCTACTAAACTGGTTCATGGATTGCGGGATAAAACTTACCAGGAAAGGTTAAAGGATCTTAACATGTATAGCTTGGAGGAAAGACGAGACAGGGGGGATATGATAGAAACATTTAAATATATAAAGGGAATCAACACAGTAAAGGAGGAGACTATATTTAAAAGAAGAAAAACTACCACAACAAGAGGACATAGTCTTAAATTAGAGGGACAAAGGTTTAAAAATAATATCAGGAAGTATTACTTTACTGAGAGGGTAGTGGATGCATGGAATAGCCTTCCAGCTGAAGTGGTAGAGGTTAACACAGTAAAGGAGTTTAAGCATGCGTGGGATAGGCATAAGGCTATCCTAACTATAAGATAAGACTAGGGACTAATGAAAGTATTTCGAAAATTGGGCAGACTAGATGGGCCGAATGGTTCTTATCTGCCGTCACATTCTATTTTTCTATGTCTATGTTTCTATGTCTCCAGCCAAGTTCCCACAGTCACTCAGATCCATCTTGGAGCCCAAAATAGGTAAGTAATAATTTATAGAATGCAGGTGCTCCCTCTCCATGTGACCAGTCTGCCACAATGCATCTTAACAATCACAATAGATAAATAAAACAAATACTGCGCCAGTCAACTAAATACAAATAGCAGGATCAATCTAGAAAACAAACATATAAAAACATAGTGCAAACTGTAGGTACATATAATAAACCCCTATATAGGATGGAACTCACAGGATACAGAGCCGTCCCAGGCTCTATATGATGTGCAGGAGGGACATATAGAGCCTGGGACGGCTCTGTATCCTGTGAGTTCCATCCTAGATAGGGGTTTATTATATGTACCTACAGTTTGCTATTTGTATTTCATTGACTTTTATTTATTTATCTATTGTCTATTTTTAAGTGTTGTGGGATACTACACCAGTCCTTTTGTAATCTGCAATTTGGTAGCGCCTACACACCCTTAAACCATTGCATCTTAGTAATCACAGCTGCATTAAAAAATAAAAAAAAACATGGAAATTACTGTACGCCAATATTACAGTTTTAAAGAGGTACTCTATGTACTGTGACCACTTCAATGTTTTATAGTAGTCATCGTGGTACATGTACTCTGTATAGCATTGTTTCAGTTTGAAATACTGCATACACAGATATTTCATATTGCCGCTGAAGGTGTAAATCTACCTCAAGCAGCTCTTATTAGCTAGCCAAGAATAAAAGCTCTGGGCTGACTAATTGGCTGAGAGTGCACAAGGGACGGTCTCAGCCAATGAATGTCAGAATTAATTAGCCTGCAGGAGGCATCTGATTTGCTACTGGGGGGAAACTGGGCAAGAGGCAAAATAGTTTGCCCCTTTGATGGCACCAGGGTACCCTTGGCATCATAACCAGGCTGTAATGGCTATAATGTTTGGAGTAACCCTTTAAGGGTTTCTGAATGTTAAACACTTGAGAATTAAGAATGCAATTTCCATGAAGATTTTTTATGCAACTGCTTCTAGAGACGTAGATTACCAAAACGTATCTTCAAGACTAAAGTTTAATGAACACAAATCATGATCACATTCACACTTGTAATGTTTGATGTCATAGATAATCCTACGTAAACTACACTTTAAGAGTATGATGTATGTACATATTCTCACCCTTCAGTCAGATGAGGTGTTAATTATTATTTTAGTTGTCCTGTGGAGTTCAGTAATGGAACATTCACTGTAACTAGTTTTTGGGTGTGGTGCTAGCAGAAGCTTTTCTAAGCCATGTTGGCAGTCATCGATGAAAAGTCTTACCCCCAATGCCTTTGTTTTCTGAACTTTCGAGAACCGAGTGGCTTTCCGGATTCATCCTAGAAGCTGGTAGTGCCGTCAGCTCGGACTTCAGCTCCTGGTACCCGACACCATCTGCTCCCCAACGAGACACTGATAGTACAATAAAGGAAATAAGTAACAATAAATATGTTGTGCCATTATTTGAAATATGTCAGATAAATAAATTAACTAACGAATCTGCTCCTTTTAAGTCAAAATATCCATTTTACATTTCCCACATTTCATTGATCATTGATCAGCAACAGACCTCCATATTGTAATTTATAATATAGTTCAAAATGGTGAAATAAAATGTTTGGTAAAAAAAAAAAAATTGTTGCAATATGAATGAGAATGCACATCACAAATTAACATCTACTTGTTTGGTGCAATCAGTTCTTCACAGTCCATACTGTAGGAAAAAAAATATTTGAATGTACTATAATACAAAGATACGCTCACACAAAGATGTGTTAAAGTGAGATTTGGGTGAGTTTCCTTGTCTTTTGCCACTTCCTCTTGAAATGTTTGAACTATGAGGGAAATTTATTTTATTTATTTGGACAACGCTGATATTTTTCCATGATGTTCAGATGGATTCTTGGATTTGTGGAGCATGAAGTTTACTGTTAAATCTCATATTTCCCATTTTCCTGTCTCTAACCTTAAACATATAGCAAATTAAAAAATATTCCTTTTAAAAATGACTAAAATATTTAGCTTAATTTTACTATGAAATTTAAAGCACACCGAGGGAATTAATATTTTATTTATTTATAAAATATTTTACCAGGAAAGATACATTGAGATTTCTCTCGTTTAAAGTGGGTACTTTAATTATTACTTGCAGGCCATAAATACCACAGTGACACCAAATCTTGGGAACCCCTTAGCTATGTCCTGTGTCTTGTTACAAGGCCATGACACATAATGGATACGTTGACACTTATCTAAGACATGGAACACATCATGAGTTTAGAGACATAACCCCTCTGGGTCACTCTAAAGTATTAAAGCATTTACTCCAACCTTCCCCCACCTTTTACATACACCTGCCACGCTCCTTTGACCAAGTAAGCAAGCTACGTTTAAATTGCCAGTATAAAAAAATAAAATTAAATATATTGTATTTAATATTTTATAAATATAAAATGTGTGTGTTCATAATTTGACGCAAGTCTACTATAGTCGCTTTTTTAAAGATAAGGAATTATTCCACATAATTTTATTAGCACTACAAGAAAACGCAATCAAATAATTCTCATAAGAAGTAAATATTTGCCAGGTTTTTTTTTTTTGGTTTTTTTTAATTGCATATATAAAAGTTCTTTCCACAGCCAGCACTTAAAGAGACACTATAGTCACCAAAACAACTTTAGATTAATGAAGCAGTTTTGGTATATAGATAATGCTAATGTTTCACTGCCATTTAGGAGTTAAATAACTTTTGTTTCTGTTTATGCATCCCTAGCTACATCTCCCCTGTCTGTGACTAATGCAGGCTGCATGTAAAAAATGTTTTATTTTCAATCAGTTGTTAACTTACTTTATCTCCTGATCTGTACATTGAACTTTAATTACACACAGGAGGCTCCTGCAGGGTCTAGCAAGCTATTAGCAGAGGAGGAGATAAGACATTCTAAATTAAAAGAATTAGCAATAAAGGAATTGTAAACATTAGATGACTCGCTACTGGAAGTGTTTAGGAAGGCTTTGTAAGTCACATGCAGGAAGATGTACTTTGGGCTGCATACAAAGTGATCAACTCCTAAATGGCAGATAATTGAGCAATGACATGAGCTATACACAAAAACTGCTTCATTAATCTAAAGTAGTTTTGGTTACCATCGTGTCCCTTTAAGTGTTGCCAAATGTGACACATTTTTGAGCGAGTCTTTCACCTTTTACCACTAAGAGTGGTGGCATTTTGTGACGTCACCTTTTGTGCCCAAGGCCAGCCGTATATTTGGTATATAATTTATAAAGGATCAACCTTTAGGATTGTACTCTGATAATCAGCATATTAACATCAAAATTATTTTAATGGTTTCATTTAAGCAGAATGTATGTCTCTCAACATAAATTAAATGTAAGTTGTTTTATTTCAGTACAAAAATAAACATGAGGTAACAAATATTTTAAAAAGCACAAAATGCATTTTTAAATAAAAATAAATACTTTGTTTTTAAAAATTGTTAGAGTATTTCTTTGGAAAACTTAATTGATAATTTGCTAAGAACATTTAATCCAACACAGAAGACAGGAAAGAACATTTTTCTTGATTTTGTCTCGTCACAGTTAGATCATCTTATGAAGTTTTTAAATAGGTTAATATGAACCTTGTGAGCCAAAGAACATCATAATGCATAAATGATTATTAAATAAATACACAGCTCATTAAACATGACATGCATTGACATGGATGGAGGCAAATTCAACAGTGGGGGCTGAAGTGGCCCTCCAAATTATGCACATTATGGTACCTCTCTAAGCAGTTACATCACTGACTGTAGTAATCTGATAATTTTCAGTCTTAATAGAATTATCCAAAATTTTTAGGAGTTGAACAGTACACTGTCCAGAAGTACTTAGTTGGGCAACGGTAACCCACTGGGTGTGACTGTCTGCCTGTAACTGTGTGTGTTACTATCTGCCTGTAACTTTTTCTGTCACTGTCTGCCTGTGATTGTGTGAGGCTGCCTGTAACTGTGTGTGTGACGGTCTTTCTGTAGCTGTGTGTGTGTGATTGTGTGCATGTGGCTGAATTTGACAGCACATGTGTATAACTACGTTCATCTGACTGTGGGACTGTGTGCATGTGACACTGCAAAAATACACACCTGCATTCACACATTGGCCTACATGTTTTTGTTTTCTTTAAATCTGAATTAAATACCCACCACAATACGATACACAATACACAATACGCACACATATATCACACACAGTAAATACACCTAGAACAAATATCACAGAGGCACACACCAGGTTCCTAGCTTGACCTTCAGCAATCAGCATGCTACCCTCCGTCCCTTCAAGGTAACAACAGGGAATTCATTTTTAATTTTTTTGAATTTAAAGGAACACTATAGTCACCTAAATTACTTTAGCTAAATAAACCAGTTTTAGTGTATAGATCATCCCCCTGCAATTTCACTGCTCAATTTACTGTCATTTAGGAGTTAAATCACTTTGTTTCTGTTTATGCAGCCCTAGCCACACCTCCCCTGGCTATGACTGAGAGTCTGCATGAAAAAAAAACAAAAAAACACTGGTTTCACTTTCAAACAGATGTAATTTACCTTAAATGATTGTATCTCAATCTCTAAATTAAACTTTAATCTCATACAGGAGGCTCTTGCAGGGTCTAGCAAGCTATTAACATAGCAGGGGATAAGAAAATCTTAATTAAACAGAAAGCCTAAATAGGCAATAAAGAAAGCCTAAATAGGGCTCTCTTTACAGGAAGTGTTTATGGAAGGCTGTGCAAGTCACATGCAGGGAGGTGTGACTAGGGTTCATAAACAAAGGGATTTAACTCCTAAATGGCAGAGGATTGAGCAGTGAGGCTGCAGGGGCATGTTCTATACACCAAAACTGCTTCATTAAGCTAAAGTTGTTCAGGTGACTATAATGTCCCTTTAAATTAGTCATTTAATAAAGCCCCTATACAAACACTACAACCCTACATAAACACACTATACATGGATGAGCGGGTGTGACCTGCGAGTGGCGCTGTGAAGATTCTCCGCACAGGGCACCTAAAGACCTAAGGCCCTGCACACACACAAACAGTTACACAGTACATAGTAATAGGCAGATAGTCATAAACATACACTTACAGAGACAGTTACACACAGTTACCTCCGTCCATTTTGTGCATTAGAGTTGGAGCAGAAGCACTGCAGTCCCTGGTGTCTAATGGTTGGGGAAGCAATAACTGGGGTAACTGGGCAGCAGGTTCTTGCTGAATTTAGCTTTGCCACCATTGCTCAATAAACTCAGCCTTGACTTCTAGCTCCACCCAGTGTATATTTAGCTCCACCCCCTAATCGCAGCAGGTTTTTGAAACTCTGCACTGCTGTCTTCCAGCCTCTGTGTTTGTGAGCTATGTCGGCCGCCCAGCACCCCCGCTGCCATTGCGCCTTGTGCCATTGCGCCCTCTAAGCCTTGCCCTGACTGAGAAATTATGTTGTATATTAACAATTAGGGTTTTTTCAAGCAGTCTAAGAGTTGTATAAATGCATTGAAGGCCACTGGACAGGCAACATTGATATGAATAAGCTATGATGTTATACATTAGAAGTTGAATAACCAGGCATGCCACACTAACACATATACAGTAAGTAACTGATCTCCTAAAAAGATACCATTTAGCAACTAATCTATTGGCCTTTATTGTAGGGCAAGTTTACACCTAGCAATATGGATGTACAATGTATATAAGGCAGCTTGTAATTATTATTATTTAGCAGTTAAAGCCATGGATACTTGAAGTAAACACCACATAATGTGGAAAAAAGGGTAATAAAATTACAGGTGCTATAAAGTTCTTAACACATTCACAGAAAACAACAGCGCAAGTATTTTTAAAGTGTAACAACCATATGTGTTTACAATCCAAAATCATCACAACAGATTTTACATACTGTGCTGATATTAGATGCTATGTATGTAAAGACAACACATTTAGGGGTTTAACTACACTCTTTGAGTTTCAGCATTTGATATAGGGTACATCTCAGGGAGTCCTGGGCTCAATTTGAGTGCACTCTGATAATTGTTAGGTAATAATGCTCAACAATTTTTTACTTCTTAAACGGATTTTAGTCCGTTGACTTCAAGTGGTCTTTGCTCAGGAGCTCAACTCAATGGAAACATCTGACTAGGTGGAACATTCGTAGACTTGAGTTACGTGGGACAGCTGCCGTTTAACATTGAACACAACTGCAGTAACGCCTAGTCCCAGTGTTGGCAGATTTACAGAGAAGGTGAATGTAGCGGAGCTGCAATGTTAAATCCCAATATCTTCGCTGGTACAGAAAGTGATCCAAGTAAAGTGCTGGAAATGAAGGCAATGTCCCAAATCCCCCAGTAACCGGACGAAACACAGTTCTGGGAGTCTGACGATTTTATTCACAGCTCCAGTATTTATTTGATTCCCTATGCAAGGGGTTTCCTTAGTCACTTTACAGGGGTTATACAGTAGAGGACTACATGGGGAACTGAATATACAGGACATCTCTCCCACCATGCACTGCTGTAAAAGAGGGATACTCCCACTAGAATACCCTGTTAAGTGGTTTATCCCTCCGTACAGTAGAACTGACTTTACACAAAAATGCATAACTTTAATATTATACATATGATTATACCGAATGACCGTTCGGTAGATAGCTGGGGTCTGAGCGCACACTTTGTGAAAGTACCGCTCAGATGCCAGCATAAATAACCGAACGCCGCACGAAACAAGTTATATTACATTCCCCTTAAAAGTACCGAATACATATGGGGGAACAAAGTACCGAAGGCCGGTGCTCCTGAACGGCCTGGAAGTCCAGCGGTGTTCGCACCGTCGAGTGGCCGATTTTAGTTCCAGGCGCTCAACGACCAAACACCACTGGGATAACAAAGGATCCAAGATGGCCGGCCGCCATATGGTCGGTAGCCAAACGACGGCCACCCAGGAAAGCAATTATCCGCCGATTGCTACAATGTTGCAATCGGTTAATGGGAGCCACACGACCCTGTGTGTGTGGGCTACCATTCGGTACTTTATTCGTTTCACGAATAGTGTATAAAGTCACTGTTCGTGAAACTACCATATGAATGCTAGCAGCTTTCGGCTGTAAGCATACGACTGCTCTCTCTTACAGAAATACACAAATACATCCATACACAGAATTAACACAGCTTTTTACAGACAACCTTCAGATGTTAAGCAGTATGACCTAAAGTGGCTAGGTTTGCCAAAGTGAACATTATCTCTTCTCATCTCCAATAGTTAAAGGGATACTATAGTGCCAGGAATACAAAACTGTGTAGCGTCAGACACCGGACCAAAGGTCCGTTCTAATCCAGGAAGCCCTCCAAGTGGCTGTCTGGTAGAATCCACTGTGGGCAGACTTAGTGCTACTATGTAAACATTGCAGTTTCTTTGGTACTGTAATGTTTTACCCTGCAGCACTAAATGCATTAGAGACACTGTACCCACCCAATGATGTGACTTCAGAGTGTTTAAGTTGGAAAGGTAGATGGCTATCTGTAGCTAAGTTCTAAGGACCACAGAATGGCCAATGTATTTATTAATTTTGGAGGGGGCAAGGGATAAGCTATTTCTAAACTCACTTTGGGCTGATGTCTTACAAGCTATATGGTATATTTATATAAAAAAAAAAAAACACAACAAGAAAAAAAAAAAAAATAGGACCTAGATCAATAAATTAAGTCAGTTTATTAGATAATTCTAAACTGGTTGGAGATTTATGCTTCACAATTTTCTGTTGGTATTTAATGTGTGAAATGACATAAATGGTATACTTTTATACTGTTTGTATAATTACACATAGGAAACTTCCAATCTTATAGAAACCATCTATAAATCAAATGTTTTATGATTTCCTGCCCGTTTTAATTTCATGAAACAGCTACTAATAATGTCAAAGTATTTTAACCACTAAAGGTATATTTAGCTGTCTTTAGTTTTCAAGTGTTTCATAGGGTCTAGACATTATTAATAACCAACTTGGGCTTTGATTTAATATTGTTGGATACATTTAAATTATTTAATATTGTTGGATACATTTTTTAAATTATTTAATATTCTGAAAATACTCAAATTTTGTTGAGTAAAATCATTTTAACCCCTTAAGAACTGGGCCAAATGTACACGTTTTGATCAAAATAAAACGTAAACAAAACCTGGCATTTGCGCTATATGCTGTTCAACCGTAATTTACCTCTTTCATATTAAGTGCACCCACACTTATTATATATCATTTTATTCAGAAAAAAACAGGGCTTTTATATAACAAATATTTAGCTATGAAACATAATTTAATATGAATAAAATATAGAAAAAAAGGTGAGAAATTAAGAAATTTTTAAAAAAAATTTTAGTTCTACATGACATTTAACTGTGAATGTCGTAATACGGTTTGCTTTTACTGCAATAAAATACACATAATTGTATTTAGCGATGTCTCACGTGTAAAACAGTACCCCTATGTACAGGTTTTATGGCGTTTTGGGAAGTTACAGGGTCAAATATAGCATGTTACATTTTTCAGGTTTTTTCACATTGAAATTCGCCAGATTGGGTACGTTGCCTTTGAGACTGTATGGTAGCCCAGGAATGAGAATTACCCCCATGATGGCATACCATTTGCAATTGTAGACAACCCAAGGTATTGCAAATGGGGTATGTCAGTCTTTTTTAGTAGCCACTTGGTCACAAACACTGGCCAAAGTTAGTGTTAATATTGGTTTGTGTGTGAAAAATGCAAAAAACTAATTTGAACATTCACAATTCACAATTGGCCTTTTGTATTACACTGTCTGTAATTCAAAAGACCGAATGCTTCATCCGAATGGACAAATTGCTCATTATTTTGGTGTGCCTTTGTTCTTTCTGCTCACTAAGTCGAACGAATGAATGCGCACCGAATGAATAACAAAAACAGGGGACCTAGTGCCCCCCCAACCCTGACCCATTGCTGGCGGGTGTAGGCCCTTAGTGCCCCCTACGGCCACCACTCATTAGTGGCAGGTGGGGGCCCTAAGTAATAATGGGGTGGAACCTATTGTTTGACCCGAGCCCCCACCCATTGCTGGTGAATTGGGGCCCTAAGTAATAATGAGGGGAAACCTATTGTTCCTACCCAGCCATTAGCGGCAGGTGGGGGCCCTAAGTAATATTGGGGGAAAACTAGCCAGGTGACAGTGGATTATTATTATTTTTTTTAATTTGACAATTTTTATTGTTTTCGAGCGTGGGAGGTAAAAAATAGATTCCATCAATGCACTGTATCCACTGTTATACAACTGGCAATTAAAATATATACAATATACACAATATATACATATGACATACACATTCTATACCTATCAAACAGTATGTTCTGCTTCCTCTATAGGACAAAGTACTGCGGTCGTACCCTTAGCGTATCCCTATGGGGAGACCTAATAATAATTATCACTGCTAGCTCTCTCTCTCCGTGTCCTCCCGGTGGTTTGCTGATTGCTGATTGTCGCCCACCTGGTATGTACAATCGCCTGCACCCGACAGGTGCATACACAGTAATTTATAGGTACATTCACAGTTATAGGTACATTCACATTCATTTATTACGTGATCTCCATGAGTCCCACATATCCCATGTTTCCAAGGAAGTAGGATTAGGTGGGAATAATGTTTTTAATCCTTTCTCATACGAGCATTGTGAATCCAGATCTGTGAGTATACGTTGTACATGGGGGGGTGGCTGTTTGTTTCCAACTTTGAGCGATTGATCGCTGCACTGTCAGTATGATATGTAATAAGAGTTTTTGTACAGCTTTAGGTAGCCCCTTCGGTAGGTCAGTTAGCAATAGGTGTTGGGCTGTTAGGGAAATAGAGCAACCTGTTGCCGCCGGTGCCATTTTGTGGATACCCGCCCAGAAGGTCTGGATGCAGGGGCAAGACCACCAAATATGTAAGACTGTGCCCTCTGCTCCATTGCATCGCCAGCACACACTCAAGGTGTTTGGGTATATTCTATGTAGTTTACTCGGTACCATGTACCATCTATACATCGTCTTGTAATGTTGTTCTATATGGATAGACGATTTAATCAGGAGGCGAGGTAATCGGAAGATGCGTTCCCAACTCTTGTTTGGGAGAGAGCAGTTTAGGTCAGTTTCCCATAGCCGTGCTATTTTTGAGACAGCAAATGGTAAGTGCTTTGAGAGTAGTCGGTAACTCATGGAGATCGGTTTACATATAGAAGGGAGTAACCCAGTAATACACATTTTTTCCCACACGCTAGGTGTAGAGGGCAGTGTGTTGGATGCAGCGTCCCTACAGTGGTGCTTGATCAGGAACGATCTTAGCTGGATGTAGGAGTAATGGGATGCCCTAGGCAGTGAGTGCTGCTTTTCTAGCACTTCAAAGCTCAGTAGTACGTCCTGTTTGTACAAGTGCTCCAGATGGGTGACACCTCGAGTGTGCCACGGCGAGGCTTGGAATGTGGGGATGCAGTATGCGAGTGATGTGATTGGTGTTGCCAATGATAGGCCTGTGTGGCCACTTAGTAGGGTTGTATGTTTGTCCCAGATCTGCAAAAGTAATCTAATCGTTGGGGATGCACAAGGCAGCTGTGGTCTAAATTTTTTGGGTATCCATACTATATTGGCTAAGGCATGTGGGGCAATAAGCCCTCGCTCTAAGTGTACCCACTGCGGGGGTGGGTCGTGAAGAAAATGGGGAAGGGCAGTGGCTATGACAGATTCATAGTAATACGTATGGATATTGGGTAGCGCCATCCCCCCTCATGTTTAGGCGCGTTAAGCAGGGCTTGGGTCCCCTTAGGTCTGCCCCCTTTCCATACAAAGTGGTTTATGTCCAATTGGACCATTTTAAAGAAGGACCTGGGGAGCTCCAGTGGCAAATTGCGAAACAAGTAGAGCAGTCTAGGGAGGATCGACATTTTGATCGCTATGACCCTCTCTGTCCAGGACAAGAACATGGGGGACCATTTCTTAAGTAGGGTACGGCAGCTACTCCATACAGTCACATAGTTTGCAGCGAATAGGTCTGTATGGGCCCTCGTATAAGTAATCCCTAAGTATTTGAGGGTGTCCGTCCTCCATTCGAATTTGTAGGTCTGTTGGAGTTGTTTGACCAGGGTATTTGGAAGGGATATGCATAGTGCCTGTGTTTTGGATGCGTTGAGAGAGTAATAGGACACCTTCCCATAGTCTGCTATCATCCGCATAACTACTGGAAGTGTGGTGTGTGGATATGTTAGGTATAGTAATATGTAGTCTGCGAAGGCCCTTACTTTGATCACCTTGTGGCAGACATTCACTCCCTGGATTTCGTCATTTGTTCTAATAGTGGATTATTTTTTAAGGTTGGGATTTTTTTTCCAGGGTGTTTAATTTTATTTTTTGCTTTCAAGTCTTTTTTACATTTTATTAGTTCAATGGAGTTTATGTTTTTTTATTAGGCCTTTTTTGGGCCTCAAAAAAGAAAATTGAAGAAAAAAGAAGACATATAGTAAGTCTGTTATATTTTATAAATACTTAGTTTATTCCTCGCCTTATTATTAATAAGGTGAGGGAGGTAGGTAGGGTATTTATTTATTGGGGGGGTTACTAGGGACTCCTTAGTCATACCTCCCCTTATTACTTAGGTCCCCCACCTGCCTTTTATTACTTGGGGCCCCTACTCGCTGACAATGGGTTGAGGCTGGGAGGGAAAATAGGTTCTCCCCTTTATTACTTAGAGTCACCACTAATGGGTGGTAGGTAGAACTGATTGTCGCCCCCCCTTGTTACTTAGTGCTCCCACCTGCAGGCAATGGGTGGGGACAGGGGGGCAATAGAACCCACACCTGCTGGCAATGGGTGGAGGCTGCGGGGGAACAATAGATCCCCTTACCCTTTATTACTTCTGGTCCCCGGACCCAGGGCCGGCGCTACCATTAAGGCGAATAAGGCACTCGCCTAGGGCGCCGGCCTCTGGGGGGCGCCTACCGGGAATTTTCCTGGTGGGCTGCCCTGCTGCTGCCTGGGGCTGGTGTGCTGGGTGAGCGGCTTCTTAGCCACCCCCCAGCGCAGCCATTCAGCTGCTGGGCTCTCTCTGCAGCCACTTGCCTGCTCGGGAGCGGGATATGCTGTAACCCCAGCACCCGAACAGAGCACTCAGCTTCCTGCAGCCAGGGGGAGCCGGGACATGCCTTGGTATCCTGGCTGCCCCCTGCCTGTGAACACCGGGAGCACTCTGAGGGGAACAGGAAGTAGCCTGTGCTCACAGTGCACGGCTCTCCTGCTCCCCCCACTAGGAACAGCACCAGCTACCTGCAGGCTGGACCCCTCTCCTCCATTCACAGCACTTATGAATGGTCCATCTGAAGGTAAGGGGAACTAATTATGAGTATGAGTGTATGATGGTAAATTGGTCTGTATGTATTGAATTGCTGTGTTTGTGGGTGTAAATAAAGTGTGACTATATGTTAAGTGGTATGTGTTTGTGCTTGAGTGACAGTGTGCGTGTTAGTGAGAGTGTGTAAGTGGCACTGTGAATGTCACTGAGAGTGTGTGTGTAAGTGAAACTGTGTGTGCATGTCAGTGACAGTGTGTGTGTGATACTGTGTGTGTTAGTGACTGTGTAAATGACATTGTGCATGTCAGTGAGAGTGTGTAAGTGACACTGTATGTCAGTGAGTGTGTAAGTGAATCTGTGTGTATGTCAGTGATAGTGTGTGTGTGTTAGTGACATTGTGTATGTCAGTGAATGTATAAGTGACACTGTATGCCAGTGAGAGTGTGTTAGTGAAAGTGTGTGAGTGACACTGTGTATGTCAGTGTTTGTGTTGGTGAAAGTGTGTAACTGGCACTGTATGTCAGTGAGTGTGTAAGCAACACTATGTATGTCAGTGAGAGTGTGTGTTAGTGAGAATGTGTATGTGACATTGCATGTCAGTGAAAGTGTGTTAGTGAAAATGTGTATGTATGTCAGTGTGTGAGTGACAGTGTGTGACCATGTAATTAGATACTTATATATTAAATTATATTTAAAATCTATATTTATAGAATTCTATATTAAACCGAAAAAATGTTAGTAGTAACATAAATTAAATCTCAATATTATTACAAATGAAACAGCACCAAATGAATTGAAAAAGAATGTGTAGATATATTTATTAGGCAGTATGTGTCTATTGATCTATGCATTCGGCAGTATGAGTGTATGAATGTATTTATTAGGTGGTGTGTGTGTGTGTGAGGATTTATGTAATGTGCATATGGTTGATTGTATGTAATAGGCAGTCTGTGTGGATGGATGTATTAGGCAGTGTGTTTATATGGATGCATATACTGGATGAGTGTTTCTACGCAGTGTGTTCATTGCAATTCAGAATTTAGTGAATAAACCTGTAAGAGAATGTAGTTGCCTTCATGAGGGGGTGGCAAAATGGATTGCTGCCTAGGGCGTCAAGAATCCTTGCACCGGCCCTGCCCGGACCCTAAGTCCCCCATTTAGTTATTACTTAGAACCCACACCTGCTGGCAATGGGTGGAGCCTGCGGGCACTTGGTGGGGGCCGAGGAGGACACAAGGTCCCCCATTTAGTTATTGCTTAGAACCCACACCTGCTGGCAATGGATGGAGGCTGCCAGCACTTGGTGGGGGCTGAGGAGGACACTAGGTTCCCCATTTAGTTTAATAGCTCCCACTTGCAGAGCACGGGTGGAGACTGGAGGGTGATATATGTCCCCCCCCTGTTTATTATTTAAATAGGTGCCACACCGGGGGGGGGGGGGCATGTGTCAGGTCCCCCTTTATTGAATTGGGGAGAACTGCTCACTGTTTAGTCGACATGCACCTTCTCATGGGATAGCCTCCCTTATTTATTAATACTAAGTATTAGTAAAGTTGAATGAAAGATCAACTTTGGTCTTTCAGCTTTTTAGTAGATAGCTTCCTAATACTTTTGGGATTTAGGGGGCTATCTACTAAACGGCTAAAAGATTCAGTTGCTACTAAATTGGAATTTCATTTTCCAAATTCTAAACCAAAAATAATGACCAAATGGGTTCTTCAAACGAAAATAACATCCAAATTTCATCTGAAAACGAATGAGTCCATGGACACAATTCAGTCCTGACAAAACAAAAAAAAAATCATCCAAATTCAGCCTTTTTATTATATTACAGCACATCAGCTTGGAGCCCAAGTCTCTGGAAAGTGCACAAAATGCAATCCTTTCTGATACAGTCCTTTGATCTTTCCCAGGAAAACATCGCTATTTCTTCATAATAAACCATCTAATTTGCAAGTATAATGCAATTTTTATTACATAGATCACATACTTTTTTTGTTATACCCAAATAGCTAAGAGATGGTGTAATTTCTGTTTGTTTGCATTTTTATTCTAGTTCAACATTTTCAACTTCTCTGTGATGTTCAGTTTCTAAATAATTATTTATATCCTGGACTTTTTAAAAAAAAAAAAAAAAAAAAACATTTACAGGATATTTTGTACTGGATGTTGAAAAAGTTGTTTTAAGCTTGATAGACAATTCAAGATAATGGATACTTAAAACCGAACATTACACATTTTAATCAGTTACCTATATTATAAAACGTATTATATTTCAGTTTAAAAAGTACTCAATGCTCATAAAGAATCATGCCAATGTGCCAGTGACCTTTATATCAATCTTTAGGAGGAGGAGAACATTACATTTCAGAGCACAAAGATTCAAAACAAAACAAACAGCATTTTGGATAGGGGAAATAGTTTTGGTCATTAGTTTTAATAAAGTATGTTTCTGTGTAGAACATGCTTGGGCATAATGTCAGAACAAGTTATACCTCATCTAATTCACTTTTTTAATTGAACTGAGCCCAACTTACTCTATCCTCTCCTAGTCCCTGATGCCAACTCATTGGGGGAAATCCATCAAAGTGTTCTAAAATGTGGTCTAAAATACTAAAAGTGAGGGCACTCAGCATTGAAACCAGTAGAATGCGCTGGCACATTTCACTGGTGACAATACGTTACATTTTTGTACCACATTAGAATACAACACTTTAGTGAATGTCCCCAATGATTTGGCATCAGGGAATGGGAGAGGATACAATGAGGTGGGATCAGTGCTAAATTGTATAGTGAGGGGGAAAGAAGTAGTGGGGGGGGCGGAGCCTGACCCACAAACGAGCTAGACGTGGATCGCCGGAGCTCCTGACTATATCGATAAACAAAGCAATATAACCCGGCGGACACATCTCCTTATCCAACCCAAATCGAGTAATTCTGGTCAGGGGGACCCAGGCTAGCAAAACGACACCTCCCACGAGCGTCGACCCTACTCAGACCCTGAGATCCCTGCTGCGGCCTACCTGAACAAGGCTGGGGGAGGCGGACGATCCCCCAGAGCTACGAGAAGGGACCCAGGACGACAGCACTCCAACACCCTCCCCCCCCTAGACCGGTCCCCTCAGAGACTGTGTCTTCAGGCGCAAGTCATCGTGCCACTGGACAACGCCGCGCTAATCAAGACGCCCAACATGGCTTCCAGCAATTCTGGCTGAAGCTGCAGCGGCGCTGCACCAAGCCTATGTGCCACCCACAGCCGAATGGTGAGGAATATCACCCACGACCAGTGAAAGGACCTATCAAGAGGCGGGCTCAGAAAGTGACTCCAGCTCGTGCCAAAGTACACCCAGCAACTGGGATGCCGCAAGCGGTGTGCCACAACAAGGGCTGCCAACACGCAAAAGCTCCCAAGCCCTTGAAACGAAGACCCTCAAAGTACAAGCGGGGAAATGCAAGCGCCATACCGGACCCACGAGACGAACCTGCAGGGACCATCAGCCAATCCCACCTATGCCGACCCAGAGCCCTGTCGGGCTACAAATCCTCACAAGTTGCAACAGCCCCTTCGGCAAATACGGGACTGGACCGGCTACATCACCCACATCACTAAGCACAGCAGCACCGCCCGGCATACCAGCCAGAGACCCAGGCCCCAAATGGGCATAGGATGAGCATACAGCGAAATGGCATTGGAGTGCCGGCCCTGTGAAAAACGAACTCTGTCCCACCCAGCGGCAACAAAACTTGCCGACCGGCAACCAAGGATCCCCACCTGTTAGCTGCAGAAACACAAGATCCACCCCATCACCAGGGTACGCAGAGACTGGGCCTTTTGTCTTTCATATTCATACTCCCATTAGCCCACAGGTTCTGAGCTACGGGACTGTACTGCATTAACATTGTTATTACTTGCATTGACCAGGCCTCACCTAAATGTCCAGTGGTAGTTAATCTCTTGTTCCTAACTACATACCACACAAAATATTGTCGCCACTCCAGGCACCAAAACTACTTCATGTAAATGAACCACTCTTGCACGGTTTACCCCCAAAGTTGCCTGTCCACTCCTCCTCCCCCCACCCCTCCTCCTGCACAGGCTGCATCTGGCTTCTGAATTTTAACTTTCAGGAAGCGCAGAGTACCGCACGGCAGGTGCGTCACTGATTGGCTGAGAGTGTCAGATGACCCCATTTACAAAACTGGCTTGAAAAAGGAACGTTTCTTACCAAGCCAGTGTTGTGAATGGAGAGTCACTGGTTAGCTGATAGTGTCAGATGACCGTTCTCAGCAGCCCTGCTTGACGGCACTCCACACTCACTGGAACTGAGGAGAAAGTGCCTCCAGAGACCTCCTATAACCAGAGCAACTTCGTTTAAATTATTGATCCATGTGTGAATGCAAACACCAGAAATTGTTCATGCTGTATTACAGTGTAAATAGTATTAGCACTGTGTGTCTTACATGGCTTTATAACTGATGGAGCAGGGTTAAAATCTGGACCATGTGGAAATAGTTTGGGATGGTGCGAGATTTTCTTTCCATTAATGTAAATTTATGACCATAACAGGAACATAGTTAGAATATATACCAGGCATGGAATTTACAATTAAGGTGTGACATTGGGCCATTATTTTCTACTGTGGGAACCCACTCTCAGTTTGACAGTCCCATACAGTACAACGCATTAGCAGGGTGTTTTTCATTAAAGTAAGAATTGTAAGTGAATTCCAAAGTTAAGGCCAGAGTAGTAGAACTGAAAGCATAGCTAATTTAGAGATTTTTTCCAGTTCAGCTATATTGATCTTACATTTGTAATTCACTTTGAATTCTCACTTTAGTGAACAACCCAGTTAGTGTCCAATACACAAAAGGTAAGGGTAAAATCTAAATCTTTATTAAGAATCCATATAAATCTACGCAGACAGCAGAGGATCTCACCCTCTGTGCATCCTGCACTGCTTTTATGGGATACACTTCTGAAATCCTTCCTATTGTAGAATGGAGGGAATCATAACCCTAACTCCCATTACTCTTAGTATAACTCTAACAGTGCAGGAACATTAAACCGAACACAATCTACGTACAATAAATGGTAACTACCATTGTGTGGCTGAGAATGATGGCAGTTTCAGTTTTTCATATATGCAGTGGAGACATGAAGCATAGATATATTCTCACCCTTTAGCACCCCATGTGCTCATGGACTGCAACGATCATAATTCTCAGTCATAAAATATATAGTATTTACTTGAAAGATCCCTCCAATAGTGTGTAGCATTCCTACTACATCACAGTGTGAATTTAATTAGCCGCAAGAGGCATCCAAAAGTCACTTCTGGAGTCAATTTACTAATTAGACACCCAAATTACAGGCTTTCCATTTATTGCCAAGTGCAGTCAATCAATGTATGTAAGTCCTGCAGTGACATACTGATTTGGCAGCTCTACTTTCCTACCACCTAGAACATACTGTCTTAGATAGTTAACTGATTTACCTCTTGCAGCATTAGAATGCTACATACTACAGAGCAATGCAAGCCCTATTGGTGCCAATCTAATGGTGCCAACCCAGAAAACACTAAAACTGCGTAAACAGTGCTATTTCAAAGTTGGAACATGAAGCATGCCAGTAAGAAACTGCTGAAATAAGAAATGATCAGGCTATAGTTCCATATACAAATTCAATCTTCTGTATTAATTGCCTTGCAGTCTTTTTTTATACACCACATTAATGCAGGTTAGATATAATAATAATAATAATAATAATTAATAGATATATATATATATATATATATATAGGTTTAACGTCCCACTCCCTATATTAATATTTTTTTGCGTTTTCATAGCTAGTGGGATGAGTAGACATTTTTGCAGCATTCCAGGAAGCACTGCACAAAATCCCAAATAAAATCCAGATCTTGGTTAAACATACATATTAACCCAATATAAACTAAAAGGAATCTTGCCCCAAGACCCTCAGTGATATCTGTACAGCTGTTATGGATTTTGAATAAAGTTTGGTATTCTCTCCTACTGTAGAATATAAATAATTTTTACCCTAACTCCCAAAGCTCTCAGCAAACCCTGAGTGCAGGAACAGGAAATCCTAATACTTTCACAAACAGCATATTGTTCATAATTTTTTTCTGAGCTAAGGATTTGCATAAATCTAACAGTTAGCATAATATATAATATGAATTCTTGGTAGATAGCAAATGAAAACAGCAGCCCCACAAAATGCAGAATAAAAAAAAAACTATCTTATAATCAATTATTTAGGACCTTGATTAACAAACCAGTGTTTCACTTGCAGACATAAATGCTATATAGTGCAGGACAAGATCATTTGGATTCTGAAGCACTGTTATAGTGTCATTCATATTTATGGATAAAATTGCAGTAATCAAATGTTGCATGTTGCTTGATCATTAACTGAAAACATAGGTTGGTCATAAAAACCTAGATTTATTTTAAATAACTTCTATTCTGCCCATTTGCATTCTAAAAACTTTAACAGTGATATGTTTTCCTGCTAAGGACAGCAGCACACAATCCAAGCCTTCTTTCCAAATGTACTGGTCTCTACCACCTCTGCAAGGAGGCTGTTCTACACATGTACAACAAAAACACAGAGAACCCTGACTACACTCACACATTTACAACGTCAACAACCCACACAGAAAGACTAGGCAAACACCCTAGAGTGGTTAACACAATCTGCTTTATTGATTAATCCAGTAAAAAAAAAAAATCACAATTTAAAGATACAGCAGAAATGAGGTGTCTAGGGTAAATACATTTCTATCCTTCTAACTCTATATGTCCTGGCTACTGACTTTCAACATAAAAATAGGGTTACTAGATCACGATTATGCCTGTGAAAACACGTATACTTAAGGGTAGTGTTTATTAAAATTGAGGCCTGAAATAAGTTTTCATTATAGGTCTTCCTAAATCAACTGTTTGGTTTAGTTAATCATCAGCGAGTTCATTGCCTTTTTAAATGTATAAGGTTGCTGAGCTCCAGCTTAGCTGTATAAACAGATCCACGCAGTTTGCATACCAAAATACCCTGCCAGTAGGTTGCTATCCAATTTACAATGTTATCTCAGATTTAGTTTTTGTTTAGTACAGTGTAATACATTCAGCAATTCTGTACAGTAGGGTAAGGACGCACACATTAGTAGGATTATTCACAAAAGTGTGAATTGTCTGGAATTCAATGTGATTTTCCTTTCCTACACAGTTTTTTTAATTACCCTAATGGCAAATGACAACAAACATTAGCTTATATTTGGGGGCAATTATTTTGCTTTATTGATATCAAAACAAAGTTTCCCAAACTAAATACATCATATTTCCTAATTATCATATACTCATTTTGCCCTGCGCAAGTAACAAAACTTTCAATAGATACTCTACCTTTTCTTCAAAGCAGCCCCTACCCAACTGCAGTAGAGTTAATATTAACAGTTCTAGTAAAGTATGTAGATTGCATTTGTTCTTTTGACACATGAATATGCAAGATAAGAGGGATGTACACTTTGCTAGAAGTCCTATACACATTAATGAACAGCTTCTGAAAAATGCAGATTTCTATAACGTAGAATTTAATACGTCAAAAAAGAATTAAATCATTAATCAACGAGGAATCCTACGAAATGTAAATTCTACATACGGCATGGCAGCATGAGTAAAAAATGTGTTGTCAAACAACACATGGCGAATCTGGAGACCCCAGATGGATCTATCATGCTCTGCAGACACTTACCCTGTCTTGGAGATACTTGTTGGTCTCTGGTCCTGGGCACCTCGGCAACCTTAGGACACTGTCCTTGCACCTTCTCCAATCTTTCATTTAAATTCTGCTTTTCCTCTTCCAAAGAAGACTTTTCCTTTAGCAAGTCAGAATACGCCATCTCCAGACTGCCCCTCTGTCCTTCCCACTCATCCTTCTCTCTCCTAAGCCTTTCCAACTCTTGATGAACATTTTCACTGGCTTGGGGTGCATACGTTGAATGCCCTGAAACCTCTCCTCCTAACATCTTATTCACTACCCTCTCTAGTAAGGTGACTCGAGTTTGCAATGAGTCCATATGTTGAAGAAAGTTTGAGTTTTCACGACGAAGATCCTGGATAGCAGTATTTACCTCTCCAGGTTCTGAGCAGCTGCCCTCTTGAGGACTGGGTACTGTGAACGTATACGTACACTGTCCATGGCGATCATTGGCTCTCCGAAGTTGAGGACTTCCTTGCGCCATCCATATCAAAATTGACAGCATTATGTGCAGGCCAATAGACCCCATTGTACTGTGTTGTGGAATATGTTGGCACCGAAATATATATTTAATTTTCAATTATCTGACTGAAGGAGCAGATACTTGGGTACAGCTTAAGATATAGGTACAGATTTCTAATAACCAGAGTCTGTTTAAGGGCTAATTCAGTTCTCTGTTTGTGTCTGTTCACATCACCTTTCTTTTATACAGTTGGGTTGAAAGAGGGATGGGGGGAGGCGTGCTTAGCAGGGTCTGTGCTGGATAACATAACAGGAATCTTCCAGACTCTGCGAATGAAATGAGAAGTGACACAGTGCCTGGAGCCAGCTCATATTGCAGTCTCTCTCTATGTGACTCTTACGGTAGTGTTTACAAGAGAACGAAGCTGGTACATAAACTTTCAGTGGATCAACAAACTGTCCAAGCATTGATGATGGAATAGTAGTAATGAAACAATAGTGATACATTGTGTACAGTATAATAAGATAATCTTAAATTGAAATGACAAATGGTAAAGCCAAAGCTGAGGTGGAACAACTCCCCAACCTGTGTGCCAAGGGACCGTCTTTTAAACTACAAGTGATCTTATTTGTCACATGTGCTTTGTTATTGAACTACACTCAGTGTGAACACAAAAAACACCTCTGCAACACATATGAGATATCAGAGAAAATTTCCAAACGCACAGCATGTGCTTATGGAGATTCAAGAAATATTTAAGGCATCTATGAGTGCTTCTGCTTCACTGTGCAAATACGCAAATGTGAATTTCTAACTGACAGTTTTGTGCCAACTAGGTGTGTGTGCGTGTGTGTGCGTGTGACCTCTTCGCCAGACATGCCTCAAACACATCAGTGCAGAGCCCCTTCCCCCTGACATGTCCTCTTGCAGCCACATCTCCCAGCATACCAGATCAGCTTAAAGATTTAAATTCTGCAGGTGTATGTATTGCACACCAATGGCATGGGAGAGATTGTCCTGTATAGTATGATAGATTCTAATTTATTCATTCTATTTATACATTGCGCTTACATAATGGCTACCAAAAAGATAGATTAATAAATATCTGAAAAATAAATTACTCACCCTATAAGTGGTGCAGGGTTGTGGCAATGAAGCTCTGCGCATGCAGCATTAGAATTGTCAAATCCACAGCGTTTCCTTGGATACATATCACTTCTAAGCAGTTCATAGATATTTCAATGAAATGTGCTGCCCTGCAGTATGTAGAATTTATCTGCCAGTGAAAGACATTAACTCATTAATCCACCAGGGATCTCAAAGGATTTAGCACTTTAAAGGGACTCTCCGGGCACCATAACAACCTTATAGTATTGAATCCTATCAGTGGCTACCCATTGAAAACAGAGCATGAAAAAGGTAAGGTTCAAGGTTTCCTGATTTAAGTTTTGGGCATTCAGTAGGATTTCAGGGGCAGAGCAATCAAGTACTGGCTTGCAGACTTTGGGATTAAACTGTTTAAAGGACCACTCTAGGCACCCAGACCACTTCAGCTTAATGAAGTGGTCTGGGTGCCAGGTCCTTCTAGGGTTAACCCATTTTTTCATAATTATAGCAGTTTCAGAGAAACTGCTATAATTATGAATGGGTTAAGCCTTCCCCCTAATCCTCTAGTGGCTGTCTCATTGACAGCCACTGGAGGCGCTTGCTTCTCACTGTGAAAATCACAGTGAGAGCACGCAGCGTCCAAAGCATTGTAAATGCTTCTTCTTGAAGCGGCGCGCAGTGTGCGCGGGCGGGTAAGGAGGGGACCCCAGCCCAAAGGTAAAAAACCCCTTCCCCCTTCCAGAGCCGGGCGGGAGGGGGTCCCTGAGGGTGGGGGCACCCTCAGGGCACTATAGTGCCAGGAAAACGAGTATGTTTTCCTGGCACTATAGTGGTCCTTTAATAACAGTTTATACCTTACAGGACCTCTTTGCACCATAATAACTTATTTCCAATGAAGTTGCTTTGGTGCCTGGAGGTGTCCTTTAACCCCTCAATGACACAACTTCTGGAATAAAAGTGAATCATGACGGAATATTTCCATCATGTGTCCTTAAGGGGTTAAGATGAGTCGTTCAGGCATGATAGAGTCCTTTTTTTTTTTTTTATTACCCCTTAGTTTCACAGCTGGCATCAACAAGGGTGTGTGTATAATTTTCACACTTTTCCTCCTAAAAAGATTTGTGTAAGAGAAACTGTGATTAACACTTTATGAACTGCCCTCACAAGACAATCATGTCTTCAGAGGAATAATGCAAGAAAGGATAATTTCACAGGTCACATATCTGACATACTCTCCATAGAAATGGCAACCAAATCAAGTTCCATATTATCTTAATACCAAGAGAGTTCATTCGCATTTAACTAAGGTAAGACCCTCTTAATATCAACTTAACCTTTGATCAGCTTCTTACCCTAAAAACAGTATATCATTTTCACTACATAACATTATTGTTGCTCCATTAACCAGGGAGCGCTTTCAAAACTACAAAATAATTAGACCTATATGACTAGCGGCAGAACTAAAGTAGAGAGAACTTTTAGGGCCCCCTATTGCAAATTGGGCCAAAGGTTAGAACCTTATCTGTCGCACAACTTCCACAATGCTGTGCCAGCAAGGGATCTATCATTTGCCCATCTGTGTAGGGTTGCATTTAGAAGTGAGCAGTGTTTGTGTAAGGATGCTTTTGTATGAGTATGTGTGTGTGAATGTAGGGGTATATTTGTGTGTAGTGATTTTTTTTTTTTACTGTTGCCATTTGAAAACAGTGGTTTACTTGTGTGCAGTGTTTGCCTTTTAAAATGTAGTGGTGTATCTGTATGTAGTCTTGATATTTGAATGCCGGGGTATATTTGTGTGTAGTTTTGGTATTTGACTGCTGAGATGTATGCACATATACATATACAGTGTCACACACACATGCAAATACAGACACACATTGACACACATCCAGATATAGACACACAGATACACAAAGACACACAAGCAGATAAACACACAGACACACATACAGATACACACATACCCAAATACAAACATGCAGATACACAGACACCGTAAGGCATGAATGAAACACGTAGAGGGCTGAGGGGTGTGAATGCGACACATGGAGTGGCTGGGGGGGGCCAGTGCAATTTGTGCAACACGGGCCCCATAATTTCTAGTTACGTCTCTGCACATACAAATACACATACGCAGTTACACAGACACACAGAATGACACAGATACAAACAATGACATTCATACTGATCAAAACACTGACACACACACACACAGATACACAGACTGATATCGAAAGAGAACCTAGTTTAGTGAATTAGCAAAAAAATAAACAAAAATACATTTTTGGCAGCCCATTTTCTGAAGAAACAAAAACAAGTATTTAGCAAACAGTAAGTGAGATAGTTTAAGATACATGTTAAAGTATGCTGTCATTATCCAACTAATAAGGAGATCCTTTTCCTGGGTTGGTATCCATTTCTACAAGTCTTAGAATGAGAGAAATGTCCTCTATTTATAGATGTTCAACCACACGGGAACATAACACAGTGAATGGAGAGATCCTACATTCCAGTCTAAAACTATCCCATTCAAGTCATGTGGGGATAGTCCCAGTTTAGTACTTGATTACACATCAAATATAGATCCTAATAAAATCTTAATAAAGTCATAATTTATTTACACCAGATAGAATATTTGTCTGTGTAACTATTTAAGATATTATGTCTCCTACCTCTTCTTCCTGGTTCCAGATTTCCTGAATCTCAAACTGCTCTTCCACCAAAGGAAAACTTGTACGGTTATTCAATAAACTCTAGAAGCTTGATTTACTAGAGCCCAAAATGTTATGTGTACAGCAATATCATGCCAGAATTGCTGGTTACTAAATGGTGTAATTCTATAATGCCAATGCCAATTAGTAAAGGATTATGTGTGGAGCATGAATGCACCACAGTAAACCATAAAAACCACAACATTTGCTATTCACGAAACCCTACGCATAGTGAGCCCAGGCATAAGGTCTTACTAGGTAAGTTATTCCACACCAATTAATCCTTTCACAGATCAGAGTAATGTGCCGCTCTCTCTAGTTGTACTAAAAATGAAAGTAAATGAAGTTATGCAAAGCATGTAATTTGCTCATAATATAATAATGGATATCTGAACTGCTCTCTCATCAAAATATGACCAGGCCTCTCCATTAAAAATGTAAATAAGAAAAATAAGGCTAAGTCCACCAGAACCTCCACAAAAAAAAAAAAAAACCAAGAGATGCCCAGCTATTAGGTTTTTCTAATCTTCCACTCTATGGGCTGCAGTGTAAAAAGTGATATATTAAATCTGTGTCTCTTGGGTCCTATAATAAAAATAAATTTTGGCTCTGTTTGCCACCACAATGAATATTAAATAATACAGCTTTAATTCAAGAGGTTAAACAAAAATATTGTATAGGGGTGGAGCCTGACCTCGTGAAGGAGCAGACACCATTTACCATAGCTCCGCTCTTTTAAAAGCTTGATTTTTGGTGGCCAAACTGTGCATCCACATGGCTATCAATTAGAACTTACCACAGAGAACCCTACCACAGCAATCTATGCCATTTTTCCACATTACAAAGATGAAATAGTAGAAACGCAGATCTGGGGCCTACCCCAGACCTCAATTAGGCTGGTCTGCTCAGTGATCTTGTTTCTTCTGGAGTACCTGAGGTGGGATCTGTATCTAGCGCTCCACAGCCCAAACTTACACCAGCTATGGGACAGAAGTGTCAGAAGTCACAGCTTGACTTACCCTCAAGGTCAAGGGATATTGGGGATCTTCTCCAAATGCAATATCAGCCTGCAATGGCGGTACAGAAGAGCCACGCTGCTTGGAAGTCTTACAGAGCCTCACTCAGACGGAGTCACTCCCGTGATCTGAGCCAACAGAACATGCTCCTACAGACAAACAGGGTGGGTCAGTACCTGTTACCAAGCAGGACTTCCCCAACCTTGTAGTGGAGATAATGAATTTACTGGCGACAGATGTGGCTATCCTTAAGGCAGACATGCAAGTGGTCACAGATACGGTGAAGGCCTCTAATGAGGCTATTGGTGAACTTAAATAAGGACTGTGGTCATTGGACGTTTCTGTGCAAACCTTACAAGATCACAATATGCTCTGTCACTCCATCTCGGCACAATCATTTGAAGATCAGGGGCATTCCTGATGCGGTCACACTAGAAGAGCTGCCACATTATGTGACATGCCTTGTGGTCTCTCTCTTATCACCAAATCAGGCCCAGAAGCTTTCCTTGGATGGGACTTCTCGTCTCCCGAAGTCTGGCAGGGCACCTATCTCCGAAGTGTGAGATTTTATTGTCTGCTGTTCAGTATTCCAGGATAAGAGAATCTTGCTGACAACCTATCAAGATCTCACATGGTCTACCTTGCAGTGGTTACTGTCTTTGAATCCTTCCACAAACCAACTGAGAGCTGCTGGAATGAAGTACCGATGGATGTGGCCAATGTTCCTCATGGTCACACAGAACGGGACAGTAGAAAGATTATCTACATTTGTCAAATCTCCAACCTTCCTTAGGGCTTACCTGTTCCTCCAGTTAATTCTAGAACCCATCTCAAATTATCCCATTTTTCCCTACAAGTTGTTTGGCACTAACAACAGGAACTTGAGTTCTTGTACTTAAATGCAGTTTGAGTTATTATGTTTATTTAGCTATTTCAGTTTACTTGTATCTCATTTAGCTTATAGGCTACCCACAATTTATGTAGCCTCCCAAGAGGTGTCGCAAAACCTGGCTCCTTACACTCCAGAGCTCTGATGATATGGGCCTTACCCATTCTAGTAGGTGTCTAGCTCCCCACCTACACTTGCTAATCAACGTGTTCATACTCATTAATGTTTACTTTCTAATTTAGGCTGTTCCCATCGCAGTAGAACCCTACTGTATATAACTATTAATGCTTGGTTCCCACACTCTCGTGCATGTCACTTTACCAAATGTTACCTGTCTTATATAAACTGTATATATATATATATATATATATATATATATATATATATATAGTCCACAACAGTTTTTTATCTTATTTGACAAGCATTGATATGAAAAATTATTTTTAAAAACAATTGACAAAAAAATATTTAGATCGTATAAAATGTTTAGGAATTGCATTTATTATCATACCCTTATTTCAGAGGCTCAAAAGTAAATGTACAAATGAACATATTCATAAATAAAATGTTCATTTTTAATATTTTGTAATTTTAATATCCTTTGCAGACAATGACTACTTGAAGTCTGAAACATATGGACATCACAAAATGCTGGGTTTCCTCCTTTGTGATGCTTTGCCAGGCCTGTACTGTAGCTGTCTTCAGCTATTGTTTGTTTATGGGTCTTTCTGTCTTCAGCATGGGAAATGCATGTTTGATCGGGTTGTGATCAGATGTTTGACTCGGCCATTGCAGAATATTCCACTTCATTGCCTTAAAAAACTCCTGGGTTTTTGCAGTATGTTGTGGGTCAAAGTCCATCTATAAAGTGGAGCAGTGTCCAATCAACTTCACTGAATGTGTCAGAATCTGAGCAGACAATATATCCCTATACACTTCAGAATTCATCCAGCTGCTTCTGTCTCATCAATAAACACTATTGACCTCGTGCCACTAGAAGCCATGCATGCCCATGCCATGACACTGCCTGCATTGTGTTTTATAGATGATGTGGCATGCTTCAGATCATAATCCATTCCAAACATTCTCTGTGCTTTCTTTCTTCCCATCATTCTGCAGCAGGTTAATCTTAATTTCAAATAATGCTGTTCCAGAACTGGGCTGGCTTTCTTAGGTGTTTTTCATGATGACCCCCGTCCACTGACGAAACTGCCTTCAATGGGGATGTGAGCATCAGAACTGGACCATGGAGCAATGGAAGAAGGTTGCCTGGTCTGATGAATCACGTTTTCTTTTAGATCAGGAGGATGGCCAGGTGTGTGTGCATCATTTACATGGCAGCAAGATGCACTCTGGGAAGAAGGCAGGCTAGTGGAAGTAGTGTTATGTTCTGGCAAATGTTGTGCTGGGAAACCTTGGGTCCTGGTATTCATATAGCTGTTACTTTGTCACGTACCATTAACCTAAAATTTGTTGCAGACCACTTACACCCCTTCGTGTAAGTGGTGTTCCCTGATGAGGGTGGCCACTTTCAGCAGAATAATGCACCCTGCCACACTGCAAAAATTGTTCAAGAAGCCCTACCAGACATGGCGTGGACTACCACAAAGCCTGAGGGGACTGCCATACACAGGGATTGGATGACAGCCGGGCTTCTCCCTCAGGATGTCGACCCGCTCAACTGAAATTAAGTGACATCATCAAACATCATCCGTTATGCTTATTACTATGTTTTAGTTAGGCCTGTTGCCACTTATATTATTTTAAATACCCCAGTGATATATTGCTTGTTTAACACATGCCGAGTACACAGATGGAGCTACACTGTCTCACTAGCCTCAGTGGTTCACTAACTCCCTCTCTCTGCTGCATTCCTAACCGTACATATCCATGCACACTAGCACCTAGAGAGGGTACAACACATATTGTTCGTAAATCTCCCACCTTGTAATACACGCAGACATTCGGGTCTCGGATAGTCCTACAATACATGAATCTCTCGCAACTTAATTGCACCCCAAATGTACACTACACTTCATAGCAGTTAATCGTCAGGCACAATCAGCCACTTCTACCAAGCCTGTTAATAACTTAATGTTAACCCTTTGCAAAGGTACATACCAATACTGCTGTGGCGATTGACAAACCACTACTACCCATGTAAGCATGTTTTAAGCAACTGGTGCAAATACTCATGTTAATATCTAAACTGAAAAGTCTTGAACTCTTTGTAATCTCTTGTTTAGACCTGCGACTGTCACCCTGACATAATCTCACAATGTATAGCCTGACACTATAATATAAAATTGTGCCGTTTCCTCACATGCCTTATCAATCTACTGTTCAGAATGAGCTTATAGATGCTATCGGGGCACTGTAAAATAAAATGTTATCTGTTTTTTCACATGCACAAGACAAATAAAGAATTAAATAAGAAAAAAAAAATTGTTCAAGAATGGTTTGAGAAACATGACAAACAGTTCAAGGTGATGTTCTGGCCCCCAAATAGCAATCTGAGAAAGCATTTGTGGGATGTTCTGGAACAACAAATGCGATCCATAGAGGGCCCACTTCGCAACATGCAGGGCTTAAAGGATCTAATGTCTTGGTGCCAGATGCCACAGGACACATTAAGAGGTCTTGCGAAGTCCATGCCTTGATGCATCAGGGTTGTTTTGGCAGTACCTACACAATGTTAGGCAGGTGATTTTAATGTTGTGGTTGCTCAGTGTATACCAAAATATACATGTATACATATTCCTTCAACAATGTTGCAGAGATACATATGTAAAACACACTATACAAAATTGCATTTACTTGGTAAGGGCTGGTGTGAAAAATGTTGTAGAGAGGTGATGACTGAGACCTAGGGCAATAGTACATTGGTTACGAGCCCATGACATGTTAAATTAAACTCATATCCAGAAAAGAAAAGTGGTGCTTCTTAACCCCTTAAGGACCAAACTTCTGGAATAAAAGGGAATCATGACATGTCACACATGTCATGTGTCAGTAAGGGGTTAAATCCAAAGAAAAACTGCATACTGAAAAAGTAAATATGCCATCATTCTATTACAAAAAATAAACAGGAACAAAATGGCAAGTAGAACTGATATGAATACTGCAGTAGCAAATATGAATAATGAAAACTATTATTATCATTAAAACTATCAGCTTTGGAATTTCAAATTAGAATTTATTTATGTATAGGTGAAACACTTTATCCCTTTTCTCTATTTCACATCACATATTTTCAACAAGATCCCATATGCTTGACCATCAATTCATGCATGAGACCAAATGTCACAAAGCAAATGCATAGAAATGGACTGATGCATTCATAACTTTGCAATTATCCTGCAATCCATAAGAGTGGACTTGCCTATCAACTTGATTTCCCATCTAGTGAAGGAGTAATGGCTTAGCCAGTCTCGTGACAACCCCACCAGGTTTGAAAAAAAGACCCTCATTCCCCACAACTTCTTCAACATAAATACATTTTAAAATTTTGCCCATATGGCATAGTGTGCCCTAAGCTTTTTTCCTGGAGTACCCCAAACAGAGGTCTTTGATACTGCTTCCCAAAAATATTCCCAGTCTCCTCTCTCAAGAGTGTTCCCAATATCCCTCCACTGAACAGAGGTGTATTGCTTGGTAGTCCTACTAACAGGAGGTACGAGGTGACTAATAGAGCAAGAAAATTAGACCTTTTTTGTAGGATCCTACTGAAGCCAGATTGCCTATATCAGCATGAGCATTAATCTTTTACCAGCAAACAGTATCTTCTTATAAAATTGTAGAAAAATAAGCAAATATTGGTGTTGACAGTTTTCTCTGTGAGGGTTCCAGTGAGTACATTGGACCTAATTGGAATATGGTGGTGAGGCAGCATTTTGTTGCTCTCTCGGGCCCTTTCTTAAATTTATATCTACTTTTCAGTACTTAATTGGTAATCCATTGATCTCATCAGAGGTCACACATCTATTATAGAAAATTATGTAAATCCCCTTCCTTATTTTGAAAATACCGAAACTTGATTGTCTTCCTACATTTATGCTTTCAGACAAGATAATACTTTTTCCATAGAAATATAAATCTCCCCCAACGGGTAGCAAATGTAACATGTTTTCCAGGGAAAGATATAGACGGAGAATTAATATTAATACTAGGCATGTGCATGGGGAAAATTTTTGGTTCGGCATTTCGAAAATTCGGGACTTCAACACTTCGTAACTTCGGCAACTTCTGTACTTCGGCGCTTAGGAAATTCGGCAACTTCGGAATTTCGGGACTTCGGCACTTTGGGACTTCTCTTGCAGCCGCTTAGTAGATAATTCCCTAATTCCCACGGTATTAGGGAGTTATCTACCAAAAGGATGAAAGACCTAAATTGGTCTTTCAGCCAAATTTACTAATACTAAGTAAAAATTACTTATTAGTAAATTTTGCCCCTACTCGCTATAACGCGAGTAGGGGCATGTCTATTAAACACTGTTAAAAAAAATGGGGTCCCCCCTCCCGGGTCCCTTGGCTATCATGATCAGGGAAAAACCTGTGGTAAAATGTTCGTCCCTGTTCTGTTACTAAGATTAAGGCTGGAACGCGTGTCGCATGTACGGGGGTCTGAGTTGGTGGTGCTATGATGAGCAGCTCCACCAGTGCCTGGCGGTGCACCCGTCTACAGGGTGGGACCAAATGGATATCGGTCTGTGGTTAGCGATCATGCCCCGGCCAACATCTCACCAGGGTTGTCTGTCATCCTTTCTTGAGGGGGTGCAAAGGCCATTCCATGCCTTCTTGGTTACTGTTGGCAGTATAATGAGGGGCAAGCTCTAAATTCAAGCACGAGTACTCTTTGTGTGGGAGGGTTCATATTGCTTCCCCGTGTTTTAAGTGAGGGAAAACGGAGGATGATACGCCCTTGGCTAAGCCAATATAGGAACTGGAAAGCAGCGGAGGTGGTCCTTTGGGGTTTAGGGGACAGATTTTGGATTCCTCATCGGGACAGGGAGGCCAGTTCATCCGAGTTTTCATCACCTCCTGGGGTGTTTTTTCGAGGAAGGGTATTATGTGGATCTATGACTATCCATGGGGTGTTCGATCTCCAGCTTTTATTTAGAATGTTTTAGCACTTAAAACATGCACTACTTATGCTAAAATGAGTCTCTTGTAGACACACTATTGCTGCCTTGGATCTGGCCATTTCCTGGGCTGTCAACCTGCGTTTAAAGAATTTTCAGGGTGTTATCCATACTATGAGGTGAGTGCTAAGTTGTGAAAAGCGTGGTTGTTCTGATGGTGGCATAGCGAGGCTTGGGGGGGGTATGGCAAGGGAACATAGGAACAAGAATAGTAATAACATAAGTAACATTTTCTTAACCTAACTAAAGTATTTACATAGCTCCCTCATTGCAATCGGCGCCTTCTGCGGTTGAGACGCAGACCAGTATCCTGTGCCAGTGTCTGCGCTCATCCTTGGGGTGCGCTCGGTGTTAGGAACGAGGTATGGATGACTTGCAAGCTAATTGTAATAACACAGCCCTTGCATTATTAACTTCGTGTTGCCCACATATTCATTAGGACACTCCCAGGATCTCCCCCCCCACCCCTCCCACTATTGCTACACTTATTCAGTTAAAACGTTTGGCCTAATATTAATTGATCTATGTGCTTTTCCCCCTCTAGCATTTGTGTTGAATTGTGACTCTCATATTTACGTGAGGTTGATTGGTATAGCGTTTATCAGGTGAGGGAAAGAGTCCCAGGAGCATAGTCCTTTACGCTGTAGCGGGCGATCCCACCATCTGCCATTCTCCTTGCAGTCTTTGTTGTGGTGCAGTTGCGGCCGCTACCGTCGTTTGTATTGTGAACAGTCCCCATTCTTGTATTAGGCGCATGCCTACCTCCGGTTCATTTACCGTGCGGTTCTTGCCGTTTCTCCATACAATTATTTTTGTTGGGTATCCCCATCTGTATTGGATATTGTGATTCCTCAGCGTTTTCGTCACTGTAATGAATTCCCTGCGCCGGCCATCGTCAGAGCTGATAAGTCAGCGTAAATATTGATGTTAGTATACAGTTCGGGCAGTTTGTCAAGTTTGCGTGACGCTGTTAACAGAGCATCCTTGGATTTAAAATAATGAAATCTCACCACCACATCGCAAGGTGTATCTTGTGCCAACCTCGGTGGTCTCGGTAGTCGGTGAGCTCGGTCTAATAGCCATGATGTCAGGCTGTAAGGTTGTGCAAAGTCCTTTGATATATGAGGTGAGTACCTCTTTGCCCACGTTTTCATGGATCCCTCAGAATCTGACATTGTTTCTCCGGGACCGATCCTCCAAATCAGCCAGCTTGTGTTTGAGCTGTTGTTGTTCTTCTGCGGCCTTCCTAAAAAGTATTATGGCCCTTTACCATCAACCATCGGCAAAGGTATTCAGCACCGGCTTCCTGTCAGCACCCTTCACTATACACAATGGCACGCGCCAGGGCTGCCCACTGTCACCACTTATTTTTATCCTATGCCTTGAGCCCTTGACGCGACTTATAAATGGCAACACACAGATACATGGATTGACAACCCCGGGCGGCATACAGAAGTTGGCTTTGTTTGCCGACGACATACTCATGTTGATTCCCTTTATGTATTTAAATGTTTCTATCATATCCCCCTGTCTCGTCTTTCCTCCAAGCTATACACGTTAAGATCCTTTGACCTTTCCTGGTAAGTTTTATCCCGCAATCCATGAACCAGTTTAGAAGCCCTTCTCTGAACTCTCTCTAAGGTATCAATATCCTTCTGAAGATACGGTCTCCAGTACTGCGTACAATACTCCAAGTGAGGTCTCACCAGTGTTCTGTGCAATGGCATGAGCTCTTCCCTCTTTCTACTGCTAATACCTCTCCCTATACAGCCAAACATTCTGCTAGCATTTCCTGCTGCTCTATTACATTGTCTGCCTACCTTTAAGTCATCAGAAATAATAACCCCTAAATCCCTTTCCTCATATGTTGAGGTTAGGACTCTATCAAATATTATGTACTCTGCCCTTGGGTTTTTATGTCCAAGATGCATTATCTTGCACTTATCCACATTAAATGTCAGTTGTCACAACTCTGACCATTTTTCTAGTTTACCTAAATCATTTCTATCTTGCAGACATATTCACAAAATTAAATTACGTATGTTTATCACTTCAAGGAAAAAAACACTAATATTTTTAATGCAAGAGATAAAATATTTTCACTGTCTCGTAAACTGCAGTTTTGGACCTCATCTGTTGAGCAAAATAATTTGAACTCTTTGCCAACACGTAAGGATTTTCTTGAAGAATCAGAAATTGAACTTGAAGATGAAATTCGCAATGAAATTGTAGATCATCTTCACCATTTAATCACATCTATTAATCAATATTTTCCATTCTTTAATGAAAAAAATAGTGACTGGGTTTGAAATCCATTAATCCATTCCAGTTGTATAGCCTGCTGTTTTCTTTGTACTATAAAAATAAATATGCTTGGTAGTGTTAATTATAGTTGCCGTAGATGAAAACACAAGAGAATATCAGAGCAAGACATATCATTTTACATCAGTTGTAGCGGTGGAGGGCATGTTGTTGTAAATTGGCTGTTACAAATGACCCAAGGGAAAAGAGTAAATTAAGAACACAGGTTGTTTATTGCCACTGGAGGAGGACTCCCACGAGTTCAGTGACATTATCTACATTCCATAGTTTACAAAGATCAATTTTTCTGATTTAAGAAAATGACATATTGTACTGTAAGACTATCCACAGAGATAATATAAAATGATGTGACTTTAAGGTAAAAGATCATCAATCAATAGAAAAATAAACTTTAAATATATTGTTCCTCAGGTATACTTGAGGAAAAATGAAACGTTATCTTAATTCAGAGAAACTCTAACAGTGGTATATCCAGACATGTTTCATGCTATTCATCAATCTGTGGCTCTTGCAATTCAGTCACCAAATGGGCTGGCAGAGTGCACTCTTATAGTGAGCTCCGGCACTGTGCATGGTAACTCGCAGCAACACTACTAACTGCTGGAGCTTGTGGTAGGAATAATATATCTCAACAAAGGTATAGGCTAGAACATGCTTTGCTTTGTCAGCCACATACATGAAGAGGAACCTAGTGCATTCATTTCAGCCATAGCTTGTTACCTGCAGCATACAGAGCTCAAGGGCAAGTTACGTGAAAACATCATTACAAATACTTAAAGGAATACTGTAGTGTCAGGAATACTAACTTGTATTCCTAACACTATAATGCTTGCATGCAGCCAGTGGTGTATCCTGGTTTTGTGCTGCCCTAGGCAGGACAAAACTCAGGCGCCCCCCTCCCCCCGCGCCACCCCCACCCAACCCTTCCCCCCGCCCCACCTTCTAAATACACACACACACAGTCAGACACATACACACACACACACACACAGTCAGACACATACACAAACACACACAGTCAGACACATACACAAACACACACACACACACAGTCAGACACATACACAGACACAGTCAGACACAAACACACACACACACACACACACACACATACACAGTCAGACACAAACACACACACACAGTCAGACACACACAGTCAGACACAAACACACACACAAACACACACAGACACACACAGTCACATACACACACACAGTCAGACACAACACAACACACACACACACACAGTCAGACACATACACAGACACAAACACAGTCAGACACAAACACACACACACACAGTCAGACACATACACAGACACAGACACAAACACACACACACACTCACAAACACACACAGTCAGACACAAACACACACACACATTAACTTTTTTTTTAAATTTAAATCCCCCCCCAACCTCCTTACCTTTGGGAGTGCTGGGGGGGGGGTCTCTCTCCCTGGTGGTCCAGTGGCTGCAGGGCGGGCGGCGCTGGCGGGCGGGCGGCCGGCGAGGGAGCACTTCCCATGAGCTGACTGCTCAGCTCCCTCGCGCGTCGGCTGCAGAGTGAGGCTGGGAACCGGAAGATGACGTCATCTTCCGGCTCCCAGCCTCACTTTGCGGTGCGCGAGGGAGCTGAGCAGTCAGCTCATGGGAAGTGCTCCCTCGCCGGCCGCCCGGGATGTCAGTTAGCCGCAAGGCTAACAAGGCATCTGCCCTGGGCATTTGGGGGGCGGCGTTTTTTGCCGCCCCCTGAAAAATGCCGCCCAAGGCAAATGCCTTGTTTGCCTCGCGGCTAATACGTCCCTGCATGCAGCATTAGGTCAGTGGCCCCCCTCTCTACGGAGATTAGAGGGACACTATAATCACCAGAACAACTACAGCTTATTGAATTAGTTCTGGTGTGTAGAATCATTACCTTCAGGCTTTTTGCTGTAAACACTGTCTTTTCAGAGAAAAAGCAATGTTTACATTACAGCCTAGTGATAACTTCACTGGCCACTCCTCAGATGGCTGTTAGAGATCCTTCCTGGGTCATGGCTGCCTAAAATGCATCCAAACATTCAGTGTCTCCACTCTCTGCATGTAGACACTGAATTTTCCTCATGGAGATTCATTGATTCAGTTCATCTCTATGAGGAGATGCTGATTGGCCAGGGCTGTGTTTGAATTGTGCTGGCTCTGCCCCTGATCTGCATCATTGTCAGTCTCAGCCAATTCTATGGGGAAGCATTGTGATTGGATCAGGTTACCACTTCTGCTGATGTCAGTGGACAGGTCTAAAGGAAACAGGGACTAAGTAAGCAGCTGCAGACTTGAATATTGAAATTTGAAATTTTACGATATTTAGGGAGGCATGAGGGGACCAGGGTGGCTAGATGGTGGTTTTCACCCTGTAGGGTCAGGGATACATTTTTGAGACACATGTAGAGTAGGGGGGACATGAGATGCATGGAGGGGCTTAGGGGTATTGAACATGTAGGGACTTGGGTCCTGGGGCACATTGAAGCACATGGAGGGGCTGTGGGCGAAGGAATGAGACACATGGAGGAGCTAGGGGCCTGTGGGGGGGGGAGGGATGAGACACATGGAGGGTTCAGGGATGAGTGAATGAGACACATTGAGGGACTGGGGCAAGGGAATGAGGTTTTCACATCTGGGCCCGGTGGTTTTTAGTTACACCTCTGCCCTTCCACTTGCAGGCTTGGCCTGCAAGAGAGAAGCACAGTACATTTATTGCCAGCATGCGGTGCATTTTGATAACAGACAAAAAATGTTTTGCACAGAATTTTCCTTTAGCAGTCCAGGACAGAGTTCCAGGTGGCCATAGTCACCTGTGCTGGTAATGTAACAATCCCCCAGCACAAAAGTACAAATTGATTCGGTGGCCATGGAGTGCCATTTGCCTCAGGATAAGGTAGAAAGCCTGCGCCGGGATGTGGCGGTGGCCCAGTGCTTGCGGAAGATACAGTTGTGCCAGCTGCAGTCTCTTTTTGAAATTGAATTTCACATTTCGTATCATGCCCATGGGTGGGTATTCAGCAGGTGCCTGGCAACAGCAACCGCTGGGGTGGCAGGGCCTAGTCATTTTATTCAGCTCACGCGGCAGTTGCGGGATGACCTGGCAGTCTGAGATTCCTTTCCTATTGGCAAGCGCCCAAGGTGTTCAGTTTGGATCTTCGTCTAATATGGACGCTGCGGATTCCATCACCTTTGGGGCAGTCTTGGGGTCGCGTTGGTGCGCTGATACTTGGCCGGATGCATGGTGCGTCTCAGGCCTGACTAGAAACCTTGCCTTCCTTGAGCTTTTCCCCATAGTGGTGGCGTTGGAATTGTGGGGTTTGGAATTGCGGGACTGGCGGATCGTTATTCATTGCGACAATCTAGGGGTTGTGCAAGCGATTAACCATCTCTCTGTCTCTTCTCCGTCGGTGGTCCGTTTGCTCCAGCGCTTAGTGCTATGGTGCTTGTGCCTCAATGTGTCATGTGGGCGGAGTTCCGGGTGGCTGCGCCTCACGCAGACGAGGAGGGTTACCCGTGTCCGTAGGTACGACAGGCTGATGGAATTGGTTCATTGATCAGTGTCTAGTTCCACTTGGGCCAGGTATTCAAAGGTATGAGCGGAATGGCACGAGCTTGAGTCGGAAGTAGGGGTCTTTCTGGATTCACCCGCTCGATTGCAAGGTCTGTTGCGGCTCTTGGAGAGTTAGGTTACTGCAAGCATGTCGCCTTTGGCAGTGTCCTCGTGCTTGTCTGGGCTGAGCTTCTGGTGCGGCAGGCGGGTCTGCGTAGGGGTCGGGTTTCTGTGGATAGGAGGCCGGTATCTGGTGCCTTCCTGGCACAGTTATGTGAGGTGCACCCGCAGGTGTGTTTCTTGGACTTTGAGGTACGGCTGTTTTGCCTCGCCTTTTAATTCGCTTTCTTTGGCACCGTGAGGATTGGGGAGTTGGTTGTCCAAACAGGTCAATCATTGGGGGATCCTTTTCTCTGATGTTCAGGAGGGGCAGGACCAGTTTACTTTAAGATTCGCTGCTCCAAGACTGACATGTTCGGGAAGGGTAAGTGGATTCAGCTGGCGGCAGTCCCTAGGTTGGCCACCTGCCTGGCCTTGTCTATTCTGAATTTTTGCACAGTATGCCCTGCACTGTCTGGTCTGCTACTGGTGCACGTGGATGGGAGCTTCTTCTCCCACTTTCAATTTGTCCACATTTTTCGTTTAGGATTGGCTGCGTTGAGCTTGGAGGGCGCGGAGTTTGGGGGGGGGCACTCTTTCCGAATTTTCACTGAGACACAGGCTTCTCGGCTGGGTGTGCCAGATCAAGAGGTGCAGAGGATAGGGAGGTGGGAATCCAGGAGGTTTGTTTCCCATGTGCCTCCTGCCTGTCTGCAAAGCTAAATGTTTTTCCTCCTCCGGTTCGGTTCCCCCCAGGGTTTGGTGGTTTGGTAATCCTACATCCACTGGGCACGTCAGCGGTCTGGCCGGGAGGGGAGCTTCTTGGTTTTACGCCTTTAACTGCGGAGGTTCGGTGGTTCGGCGCCGGGGCATGTGGTGGGTCCGGCTCCTTTCGTAATTGGTCAGGCTATCTCGCCTGCTATGGGCGCCGTATGTTTTGGTCATCCATCTGGGGGGCAATGACCTGGGGACCGTTCCAGTCGGGGGTTTGGTGGACATGGTCAAAAGTGACTTGTACCAGATATTGATCTTGTTCCCTGATGTCTGTATAATCTGGTCGGAAGTAGTGGCTAGGAACTATTTTGTCATGGGGGTTAAGGGTATCCCCATTCGCCATTAGGTCTTTGAAAAGGAGGCGGCAAATTTATTTAGACCGGATGGGGTACATTTGACTGAGGTCCGGTTCGACCTCTTTAATTTGGTGATCCAGAGGCGGTGGAACAGGTTGTTTGGGTGGGTCCCCCAGCTAATTTTAGGTGTAAAACAGCGGGGTTTGTGGTGGGGGGCATGTCCTTTCCAAATAGGGTGGGAGATGGTTTGCAGGTAGATGAGTAAGGGGATAATGGCCGGGTCTCATCCTCCCCTGTCTCTTATGCTCCCAAGTTGGACGTGTCCCCACTGAGTTCAAAGACGGCTGGTGGGAAGCCCAGAATGGAAGAGGAATTTCTTATGCCGAGTGGGAACGTTTTGGTTACATTACTGTATGACATTATGCAACGTTATTTATATGTTAATTTATGATTGTTTTATTATGTGCAGTTTTATACATTTACATGCGTTATACAGTATTTGGTTGTTTTAATAAATGCTGTGGCCTGTTATATCCAGGTTTTAGTATCTGTTGTTATTTGGGGAATCCATGGTTGGTTTGAGGGGAAAACAGGCTGCTCACGGTATAGCGAGTAGGGGCATAATTTACTAATATTAAGTAATCTTTACTTAGTATTAGTAAATTTGGCTGAAAGACCAATTCAGGTCTTTCAGCCTTTTAGTAGATAGCTCCCTAATACTGTGGGAATTAGGGAGTTATCTACTTATTCATTCCTGTCATTACATGACTGGCCAAGTAATTTAAATTTTAAATGAATGTGTGTTACTTGATTGTTGTAAGTGTTGCAAAATGCAACATGCTTACAGCTGAATCCTGGCTATGTTTGTATACTTTTTATTTAAAATTGTATACAATGTAACATTCTTCTTTCACTGGGTAAGTATATTAGTACTTAGGCAATACTGTGCTTCGGAACTTCGGCACTTTGACACCTCGGAACTTCGGCAACTTCGGCACTTCAGCAATTTGGTACTTTGGCACTACTACACTTCGGAAATTCAGTAATTTCGGCACTTCGGGACTTCGGCAATTCGGCACTTCTGCACTTCAGCTATTCGGACATTCGGAATCACCCGAATGTCCAAATTACCCGAAATTCTGAAAAAAATGAATTTGGGCCGAAACGATTTGCACATGTCTATTTCACATGCTGTTGTGCAAATGGGATAGACAACAGGTGGAAATTATAGGCAATTAGCAAGACTCCCACAATAAAGGAGTGGGTCTGCAGGTGGTGACCACAGACCACTTCTCAGTTCCTATGCTTCCTGGCTGATGTTTTGGTCACTTTTGAATGCTGGTGGTGCTTTTACTCTAGTGGCAGCATGAGACGGAGTCTACAACCCACACAGCTCATCCAGGATGGCACATCAATGCAAGCTGTGGCAAGAAGGTTTGCTGTGTCTGTCAGCATAGTGTCAAGAGCATGGAGGCGCTACCAGGAGACAGGCCAGTACATCAGGAGACGTGGAGGAGGCCATAGGAGGGCAACAACCCAGCAGCAGGACCGCTATCTCCGCCTTTGTGCAGGGAGGAACAGGAGGAGCACTGCCAGAGCCCTGCAAAATGACTTTCAGCAGGCCACAAATGTGCATGTGTCTGCTCAAATGGTCAGAAACAGACTCCATGAGGGTTGTATGAGGGCCCGACGTCCACAAGTGGGGGTTGTGCTTACAGCCCAACACCGTGCAGTACATTTGGCATTTGCCAGAGAACACCGAGACTGGCAAATTCGCCACTGCCGCCCTGTGCTCTTCACAGATAAAAGCAGGTTCACACTGAGCACATGTGACAGACGTGACAGAGTCTGGAGAAGCTGTGGAGAACGTTCTGCTGCCCGCAACATCCTCCAGCATGACCGGTTTGGCAGTGGGTCAGTAATGGTGTGGGGTGGCATTTTTTGGGGGGGCCGCACAGCCCTCCATGTGCTCGCCAGAGGTAGCCTGACTGCCATTAGGTACCGAGATGAGATCCTCAGACTCCGTGTGAGACCATATGCTGGTGCGGATGGCCCTGGGTTCCTCCTAATGCAAGACAATGCTAGACCTCATGTGGCTGGAGTGTGTCAGCAGTTCCTGCAAGATGAAGGAATTGATGCTATGGACTGGCCCGCCCGTTCTACAGATCTGAATCCAATTGAGCACATCTGGGACATCATGTCTCGCTCCATCCACCAACGTCACGTTGCACCACAGACTGTCCAGGAGTTGGCAGATGCTTTAGTCCAGGTCTGGGAGGAGATCCCTCAGGAGACCATCCGCCACCTCATCAGGAGTATGCACAGGCATTGTAGGAAGGTCATACAGGCACTTGGAGGCCACACACACTACTGAGCCTCATTTTGACTTGTTTTAAGGACATTACATCAAAGTTGGATCTGCCTGTAGTGTGTTTTTCCACTTTGATTTTGAGTGTGACTCCAAATCCAGACCTCCATGGATTGAAAAATTTGATTTCCATTTTTAAATTTTTGTGTGATTTTGTTGTCAGCACATTCAACTATGTAAAGAACAAAGTATTTCAGGAGAAAATGTAATTCATTCAGATCTAGGATGTGTTATTTTTGTGTTCCTTTTATTTTTTTGAGCAGTGTAGTTAAAGGAACACTAGAGGCACCCAGACCACTTCATCTGATTTAGGTGGTCTGGGTATAGTGTCCCTGTTCCCTTAGTCCTGCGATGTAAGACATTGCTGTTTTGTAGAAACTGCAATGTTTGAATTGCTGTGTTAAGATTGCCTTTACTAGACAGACACTATTAGAGGCACTTCCTGCAGTTTCACAAAGTTTGCCTCCTTGAAATGACGCTCTGCGACCTCACGCTTTGCATGAGGAAATCCAACGTCAAGCAAAATCCCATAGGGTGAATTAATGATTTTCTACGTGGATAGCCGAATTAAAGCACGGCACTCACCACACATGCTCATTAGGTTCCTCCTCATTGGCTGACGTCAGCGGAGTAGGAGCGTGACCCAGCACTGAGGGAAATCACAGCTGGAATCAGGTAAGTGTTTAAAGGTTGTTGTTTTTTTACCCTTTCCTGGATGGGCGAGGGGTCAGAGTTACACTATAGTGTTAGGAATACATATTTGTATTCGTAACAGTAAAGTGCTCCTTTGAAAGTTTAGAACAAACTTTTCTGGAAATTATACTACTGATTAAAACACTGCAAATCGCAAATGCCACGTGTCAACCTTTTTTCATGTGGTGCTCCATTTTCCTTTAAAATTAGTCATAAAGCTTCAGCAAGTGACATCAAAATCCAATTCAGTTCAGGCACAGCATGGGCTCACAATGAGGAGGAGAACAGAAACATTGCGTGTTAAATGTATCTGGTCTAAAAAGTAGCGCAAACATGGGAAAGGGGTGGAGTCAATAATGTAATGTGCGTGCTAGTTTCACTGGTTTCCATGGTAACACAATACCTTCCATAAACAAACTTCATAAGAATATAATTTAGAATGTGATTATAACAGAATTTATTTAAAAAGTATAATAGAATTATAACAAAGGAATTCTTCCATAAAGTTGGCAAGTTGAATATGGAACAGTTTGGACAAAGTAATGGTCATAAAGAACACAGAATATAAAACTTGAAAAAACACATGCATTGACTAAACATTTGCATATATTTTCATTGGTTATCATTGCACTTCCACTTTAAATAAAGATAATATTTAAAGTATGTATTAAAAAAAAAAACCACAATGGAATGATGTGGATCAGTTAGTTTGCCATTTAATATTTACAGACACAGCAAAATATTTAAAGGGTTCTAAACATGTTTGAGGAGGCCTATTATAAAGCAAGCTTTGCTCAACTGGATACTAACTAAGGAGTACAATACTTTTGTTAAAGGACCACTATAGTGCCAGGTAAACAAACTAGTTTTCCTGACACTACAGGGTCTTTAGGTCCCCGTCAATGATAACGCAATGCTTTCTTATGGACGTCAGCGTCGTCTCACTTTGATTTTCACAGTGAGAAGAGCGGAAGCGCCTCTAGTGGCTGTCAATGAGACAGCCACTAGAGGCTGGATTAACCCTAATGTAAACATAGCAGTTTCTCTGAAACTATGTTTACAGCTGCAGGGTTAATCCTAGATGGACCTGGCACCCAGACCACTTCATTGAGCTGAAGTGGTCTGGGTGCCTATAGTGGTCCTTTAATATTTTCTAAATACATGTAAACATATATCATAGAGATTATAGATTAAGAAAAAGTCTTATTTACAGAAAATTTTGCATCTGTACATTATGTGGGGAGGTGAAAACCCCTATAAAGCGTAAATGACTGAAATTGCATCCATTTGACTCATTTGGATGTAGGAAATTAAATCACTTTTGTTTCTATTTATGCAGACCCGGACATACCTCCCTTGGCTGTGACTGACACAGCCTGCATTAAAACACTATACCCAGACCGCCATTTGCAAAAGTAGACAACCCAGGGTATTGCAAATGGGGTATGTCCAGTAATTTTTAGTAGCCACTTAGTCACAAACACTGGCCAAATATTAGTTTTTTGCTTTTTTCACACAAAAACAAATATGAACTCTAACTTTGGCCAGTGTTTGTGACTAAATGGCTTCTAAAAAAGACTGGACATACCCCATTTGCAATACCTTGGGTTGTCTACTTTTGCAAATGGTATGCCATCATGGGGGTAATTCCCATTCCTGGGCTACCACACGGTCTCAAAGGTAACATTACTAATCTGGCAAATTTCAATTTGAAAAAAACGGAAAAATTGAATGTGCTATATTTGACCCTGTAACTTTCCAAAACACCGTAACAACTGTTAATGGGGGGTACTGTTGTACTTGTGAGACTTTGCTGAATCCAAATATGTGTTTTTTTGCAGTTAAAGCTAACATTATTATGACATTTACAGCTAAAATGTCTACAATTTTTTTTAAAATCTTAATTTCTCACAGTTTTTTTAAATTTATTCATAATAAATTATGTTTCAATTATGAATAGTTCATAAGAAATTAAAGCCCAGTTTCTCCTGAAGAAAATGATATATAATAAGTGTGGGTGCACTTAATATGAAAGAGGTGAATTATGGTTGAACAGACATAAAGCGCAAATTCCAGATTTTGTTTTGATCAGAACGTGCACTATTGACTCCGTCCTGAAGGGGTTAAAAGTTTTTATCTCCTGCTTGCAAATTTAAATTAAATTACATACAGAAGACTCCTGCAGGGCATAGCAAGCCTTTACCAGAGCAGGAGATAAGAAATTATCTACTGTCATTAGCCATAGGATGTGCCATTTTACAGTGCACCTGCTTTTCTACTTGCTTTTGTATCACACAGCCATGTTACAATGCTGCCGCCAAGCCCATGGGAAAATAAGTGTGTAGGGGTTTAGAAAAATACCCCTTTTATAGTTGAAAACATCAAGGTGAATTGTTAATGTAGGACTTACCTAAGAGGATTTGCCTTGATGTGGCAGGTGAGCTTACACTTAAATGGCCATTGGGGTAATACTAAAAACCTCCAGTTCTTTATATGTGCATAGGGATTTGGGCTAGTGCACAGGTAACTGCTCTCTTTTGATTACATGAAAAGTTGGGCAAAGTTCCATAAATCAGCAATCACCAAAGAAACAAATAGAATATTTATTTGTATTGGTATACTTCTATAACCTTGTCCAATAGTAACAGAATGTTATACTTCCAGCTGTACTTTTAAAGTACCATTAAATGCACCCAGATCACTTCCTCTAAAGTAAAAAAAAAAAAAGGCCTGGTTGGAGGGCAAGTGGTCCTGTGGTTTTAGCCCTGTAATGTAAAACACTGCAGCTTTATCAAAATGCTTACATTGCAAGATTAAACACACCTATAGTGGCTGTCTTACGGAGAGCTACCAGAGGCGCTTCCTGTACAACAACTGAGTGAAACTCGTTTATGTGACCAAATACAGCTCATAGGAAAACACCGAATTCAGTGCTTTCCTATAAGAAGCATTTGATTTGATACATGTGGCACTTGCCATGCATACCAATCTCATTTCCAATGTTCGTCTATGAGGAGTACTGGATTGAACGATCAGTGAGGAAGTTAAACGGGTTTTATTTGTACTACTTTTTATTGCACTAAATCAAATTAGGGACTAGGGCACTATGACGTTGGGAATACAGGTTTGTATTCATAATGCTGTTAAGTGTCCTGCTGTCTCATCCTTTCTCGATGTAGTAACAAGTCTGGAATTCACTTGAACTTTATTCACAAATACCTACATTAAGCCAGAAGGATTATGTTTAAGAACAGCAGAGTGAAAGAGAAACACATGTGGCAGTTACAAAAGTGTTTAATCAATGGAACCCATTGTTGTGTTAGTTCTAGAAATGATTAACCAATAATGTTGTAACATATGCCATTAGTCAGTGTAACTTATAAATTCCTATGATTTGCAGTTATAGTAAAACATTGGGTGCCATTAAATGGACACTGTAGGCACGATCACCATTACATTTTATTAAATCGGATACTGTGCCTGGATTCCCTTCATGTTGTCCTTCCATTTAGTGTTAAACAATTTTCAAGCAATTTAATATGGAATAAACACCCACAGCCACCCACGTCCTGACTCACCCTGGAGGCATGGCTAAAGCAGAAATGACACTCTTCTTTAAAGGGACACTATAGTCACCAAAACAATTACAGCTGAATGTAGTTGTTCTGGTGTCTATAGCCTGTCACTGCACACTTTTTTACATTCATGCCTGGGGACACCTCCAGTCGCAGTCACTCAGAGGCACTGAACGTTCCCCACAGAGATGCATTGAGTCAATGAATCTCTATGAGGAGATACTGACTGGCCAGTTTGCCATTTTGCTCTGCCCCCTGCCTTGGCAATGCTTTTCCTATAGGAAAACATTGGATTGGATGAGTGTCAGTTTTGATGATCAGGGACAGGGACGGGACCGGAGCCAGTGAACCCTTGCAGCTCTGGAAAAAAGTTGATTTTTTTTCTACTTTTTTAAGGGGGGCCAGAGAGCAAACATATTTTTTTTAACACTATAGGTTCAGGAATACACTTTGTGTTCCTGACCCTGTAGTGTTCCTTTAACCATATCAATTCATATCAGCAATAGTTGGCATTTAATGTAATTTACTAAATCTTTTATATATTTAAAAGAACACTAAGCATCTCATGAAAAAAAGTTAATACAAGTTGAAGCTGAGTTTCTGTAATTTATTTAATGGTGTAAATGTCACAAAAGTGACAGTTCAATAGTGCCATCAATCATTTTACCCCCATCAATCATCTCTTTTTTTGGGAAACAGGGGCATAACTTTGAACCTCACAGCAAACACGTGTGCCCATCGTGCTAGTCATTTGCCCTGTTATATGAGAGTGGGGGCATGTCATGGTATATCCTTGCATTTTTATGTCATGTCCCATCCTTTCTACCCATGTACAGCGTGTTGTGGTTTCATGCTTTCTGGGGTCTCAAGTAAAAGCACAGCCAGTATAACAAGCATAGGCCCAGGTATCAATGTGATTGCCACACTACCTGATGGAGGGGTGAGCAGCAAAGTTCTGTTCCCCAACTGCCCAACACGCCCCGCTGACATTCATTTAGGGGACAATACACCTGCACCTGAGTAGCCTGGTGGAGCACTATCCTGCTGATGTTTCTTTTTATAATAGGCGACTGATTTTAAAAATGCCTGCCTGATATAAAATTAAAAAAAAGAAAAACACTAATATCCTCCTGCCCCTTCCACCAGCTGTAGAGATTTGTGGCTAAAGAGCAAAACACTCGGGGCTTCAAAGCCGCTCCCCCATCAACACGTGTGAAATGTACTTGTTTTTTTTTTTTTTTTATACTGAGTCTTTGATCATTCAGTTCCAGTTATTGAATAAAACACAGAAGCTCCATTAAAGGGACACTCCAGGCACCCAGACCACTTCTGTCCATTGGAGTGATCTGGATGCCAACTCCCATCACCCTTAACCCTGCAAGTGTATTTATTGCAGTTTTGTATAAACTGCAATAATTACCTTGCAGGGTTAAGTCCTGCTCTAGTGGCTGTCTATCAGATATAATTATGCTGACACTCCAAGCCAATCAATAGCTCTCCATTCATAAAAAAGGTATGTTTCATTGTTATCAATGGAGAGCTGGTGGGGAAATAAATACCAGGAGCCTGTATTCCAGTCAGCCTTACCTGGAGCCTGTATTCCAGTCAGCCTTAGTAGCAGTCCTGCAGGAGTAGTTTTAGAGAGTGTAAAACTCAGTCCCAACTCTTCCCTTATGCTCGCTAGTAAAATTTGACTCAGGAAATGCTTTGAAGGAAGAACATGCTGTGAGTGATGCACTATATAACAACTCCTGCAACTCTAATATCCTCATTCTGACTGGTCTAGAAAAGACATAGGAGGGTGAGAACTTTGCAAATAACCACTCAAACACCAGCACTCCGAGCCTAAACCTGAAAATAAACCCAGGGCCGGCGTGTCCTATAGGCGACTTAGGCAGTTGCCTAGGGCGTACCAGCCCGGAGGGAGCAAGTTTCAAGTGACCCTGCAGGAGGGAAGAGCACAGCACTCCCTCTTGCCAGTCACTTAGTGTAGCGTGGCCGGGCGCCGTGGACCACGGTACAGGAGCTTCTGTTTCCTGTACATGGCCGGACTGAAAGGATGTGCGCACTGAGTGAGTCGCCCGGCCACGCTACAAAGAGGTGGGGGGGGAGTGTAGACTGGCTGTTGGGGGCAGGGGACAGGATCAGGAGGACTGGCTGTTGGGTGCAGGGGAAAGGGATCAGAAGGACTGGCTTTTGGGTGTAGTTTGTAGGGCTCAGCGTCTTAGTATGTCTTATGTGCAGAAGGCAGGGCTTTGGGACTCTACCTTGAGAGTAGTGGATTTGGCTTGAGTCTGTCCCAACAGCAGGAACATGGCCTTGGAGAATTCCTGTGTGCGTGGTATGTAAAAAGTTTAAGTGGGGAGAGACAAGTAAGAAAAAGATGGAGGGGAGAACTCTAAGGGGGTGGGGGAGGAAGAGCACTATGGGATCGGGGGGCAGGGAAGAGCACTATAGGGTGTGGGGGGGCAGGGAAGATCAAGGGGAAAGGGGAGAACACTAAGGGACAGGAGGGGAGGGGAGACCTCTAAGGGACAAGGGGAGAAGAGGAGATGAGACCACGGGAGGGAGTGTAAAAGATCATCAAGGATCTAACACACAGACACACCGAAACATATAAGGCATCGTACACTCAAACAGAAACACACCATGCATCCCTTACATACACAAACACAAAATGCATACCTCACACACACACAATGCCACAGCCATTGCACACATACGCAGAAGCACACAAAGTATCCCTTACACACATACTGCATACCTTACATCCCTCCTGTCCCTTAGTGCTCACTCACTGCACCCTTCCTTTCAGTCTGTCCAGGTACAGGAAACAGAAGCTCCTGTACCATGATCTGTCCCACACAATGCATCTCTTACACACATGCAATGCACTCCTTACAGACACACACTCTTCATTACATTACATTACATACATACACAGAAACACACACCTTGCATCCCTTACACATACAAACACAGATTCAGACAATGCATCCCTTACACACACACAGAAACACATAATGCATTCCTTACACACAAACACACAATACATCCCTTACACAAACTGGTATCCCTATACACTACATTCCATAAGAACACACACACACACACACATTACATCCTCTACAATAACAAATAACACATCCCCTACACACATACACTCCACTCCCTGTGAGCAAACTCATGGGTGGGCCTTGTATGAATACTCACGTTCACTAAAACACTAGGGACACTGGCTGGTAGACATAGGGACACTGAGAGACATGGGGACTCTTAGACACTGGTGGGAGACATGTGGATATTGGGATACATGGGGACACATACATTTGGGGACACTCTGAGACATGGAGACACTGGGATACATGGGGACACATACATTTGGGGACACTCGAAGACATGGGGACACTGGGAGACATGGAGACACTGAGAGACATGGGGACACAGACACTGGGATACTAGGGGACACTGGGGACACTGGGAGCCATGTGCACACTGAGACACTAGGGACACTGGGAGACATCGAGACACTGTGTCCCTAGTGTCTCCGTGTCCCAATGTGTCTCCCTGTGTCTCACAGCGTCCCCTTGTGTCTCAGCGTCCCCATGTCTCACAGTGTCCCCTAGTATCTCAGTGTCCCCATGTTTCCCAGTGTCCCTAAGTGTCTCAGTGTCCCCACATCTCCCAGTGTCCCCTAGTGTCTTAGTGTCCCCATGTCTCCCTGCTGCCTTTCCCCCATCCTTCACATACCTGAGCTGTAGTCTGTCTCTGCAGGCTGGGAGCTGCTGTCTGGACTCTCAGTGCTGCGTAGCTGCTCCCCTGTGGATCAGTGAGTAGAGAGAGGAAGGGAGATGCTGTAACTTTCTATCCCTGCCTCTCTCCATACACAGTGGCCCCTGCTGGCCGGTGCTGGTATTGCAGAGTAATCTCCGTTAATACTAAGAAAAATATTTGCATTTGTATTGCCGGTATTACTGCAATAACATCACGGCCAGACAGCCTCAAATACCGACTGTGCCTTAAAATACCAGTCAGGTGGCAAACCTAAGAGTAGTGTGTAAAAAAAAAATATATATATATAATTTTTTTTATGGGCCTATTCAATTGGCCTGGGCCTGGAGCTGCAGCTCCATCAGCAACTATGTTAATCCGGCCCTGGTTCTAGTGTCTATAGCCTGTCCCTGCAGGCTTTTTAATGTAAACACACTGCCTGTTCAGAGAAAAGACATTGTGTGCAGCACTGGCGTTGGCTCATATGGCAGATCATATGGGTGGGGCATTGTGATGTCACATGGTGCCACTGCTGCCTGCCTCAGGGGTCCCTGACATTTGCCAGGGCGATTGGGGGCAGCTTTTTTTGCCGCCCCTTAAGAAAGTGCCACCCAAGGCAAATGCCTTGTCAGCCTCGCAGTAAATACACCGCTGGTTGCAGCTTATCCAGAACTTAGAGAGCATTCCCCACAAAACAGTGGTGATACACATTTTGCTGGCTGAAAAAATCAGCATTGCCCACCATTGAAAGGGACTGACCCCCCCTCGATTAAGGAAGTTTGGGACAGAGTTCATACGGTTTGCCAATACGAACAAATGGCTTATAGGATCAGAGGCAGGGAATCACGCTTCTGGGGAGATTGGTTGGCAACCAAGAGCTGGTTGGCAACCAAGGTACAATAAATGAAAGCAAAAAATAAAAATAAAGTAAAATAAAATAAATACATCAAATTGAAAAAAAGTAAAAACAAAAACAAAAAAACTGGAGACAACCAGGGAGTCCCTATGAGTGCTGCCGTAGAGGACCGCTGCGAACCACATTGTCACCATGATGCTTCAATAGCAGGCTGACATTTTATTTATTTATTTATTTAATTTTTTTCTCTTTGTATCTTGAGTTAGATATTAAAATTGGGGAGACAAAGGGAAAAGAGTAAGAAGGGGAAAGAATGAAAAGGAAACACTAAGATTGTGCATAGGTTCAAAATATTATAGGTATTCACGTGTGTAAAACACTTTGAAGATCTATGTAACAAGACAAAAATAGAAATTATTTTCATTCCCTCCTTTGCGTTCTTGTTTTCTCTATCTCCTCTTTCCTGATTTCCCCATGATCTCCCATTTTTATTGCAAAGGGGTGGAAGGAGGGAAGAGAGGAAGAATTGAAGAAATATTGGGGACAGTAGAAAAGGACAGAAAAAATATACTCGAAAGAAAATCCAGCTGCCCACATCTTCATATATAGATGTATGAAGATTTAAAAGGCCTGGTTGCCCAGACAACGGACAGCCGTATCTTGATTTTCCAAATTAATTGGATATTAGTAGTATTCACTGCTATATGTATGGTTTTATATGTATGTATAAATGTTATATGTATGTTCTATGTAAACATTGTACAAAACAAATGTCCTTCTTTAATCCTTTTTTAGATAACAAATATTTTTAAAATTATTTCTATAAGTTTATTATAAGAGATTCAATACATGGATATATTTACTGATGTCTAATATTAGAAGGAACTTTGGTTTTTTTTGATATAACATTTGTCTAACATTTGATATCTTTACATGGGACATTATGATATATGTATGTATTTTCTTATGTTCAATAACAGATCTACCTCACCCATATTCAACTGTTAAAGGGACACTATAGTCACCAGAACAATTTGTGCTGGTGAGTAGAATCATTACCTTCAGGCTTTTTGCTGTAAACACTGTTTTTGTTCAGACAAAATGCAGTGTTTACATTACAGCCTAGTGATAACTTCACTGGCCACTCCTCAGATGGCTTTTAGAGATCCTTCCTGGGTCATGGCTGCCTAAAATGCATCCAAACATTTAGTATCTCCTCCCTCTGCATGCAGACACTGAACTTTCATCGTAGAGATTCATTTATTAAATTGACCTCTATGATAAGATGCTGATTGGCCGGGGCTGTGTTTGAATTGTACTGGCTCTGCTCCTGATCTGCCTCTTTGTCAGTCTCAGCCAATCCTATGGGGAAGCATTGTGATTGGATCAGGCTACCACTTCTGCTCATCTCAGCAGGCAGTGGGCAGGTCAAAAGGAAACAGGGGGGAAACAGCTCCAGACTTGAATACAAGTAAGATTTTACTATATTTACCATATTTAGGGAGGCATGAAGGGACTAGGGTGGCTAGTTTTAACCCTATAGGGTCCGGAATACTTGTTTGTGCTCCTGACCCAATAGTGCTCCTTTAATGTTTTTAATTATTTTGTTTTTAATTTTTGCTTTTCTCTCCTCCAGGCACCAATTATGGAACTCATGAGCAATTATTGGAACATTACCTAATTAAGAAGAGTGAGCACTTGAGAGGTACAAGGCAATGATGCCATTTAGTTCTGATATATAATCACACACTAACCATTCACCTTGCTTTCTTGAGCTTCTTAATAACCTTAGTAGGGATCACATGGGATGGGCAGCATCATCGTAACATAGCTGTGTGATACAAATGTGAATACAAATAAAAAAATACAAGCCCTGCCTTTAAACTCCCACTACTCTTTGGCGGCAGCAACGACCATAGTACACATCAGCCCCAATGCATACAGTAAAAACCAAATGCCAATGCCTTGACGTGGCAGGTGGGAATTTCCCTCTAATGGCCATTGGAGTAACTAATATGTTATATGTCATTTCCGGTTCAGCGCAAGTGAAGACAGGAGCATCAAGGGATCTGAAGTATGGTGGAGGAAATGTAAGAATTGTAAGAATTGAAGGTGGAACTTCCAGGGGACCCAGCTGTGGAAATTCATATGGATAGATGACACCATCGGAAGAACACCCGATTGGTCTAATACCCTTATAGCATTACAGACATTCAAAAGATGGAACCAGGAACTCTGCTACATACCAATTGAAAAACACATTTGTGAGGTAAAACGTGTCTTGGTGAAGAAGGAGGGTGATTTCCAGTACCATTACTATTTTTATTTGTAATTTTTAACTTAATGTTTATTTTTATGTGAATAAATAATCAGGATTTTTTTTAAGTACCCTACTTCCTATTCATCTTTGTTCCTGATTCCAGACAGGAGTATCAACCCTAGATCTGACACTACACTTGGAAAATTAGAACCAGTTACAAAAAGGTTCTTAAAAGGGTGAGCACAATAATTATTGTGAGGATATTGTGTGCTACTTTGTACACAAGACCAAAGGTGTTGCACCCAGATCTTCTCTCTATTTATTTTCTTACAACTTGTGAGGATACACTTGGAGAAAACTACTGAAGAAAAGGTCCTAGTGTCACCTTAAGAGCACGGAAGCCCTAAAGTTTAGAGCCTATTATAACTAAAGGCTCTAATAAATGTGAGTTTTATGCACATATAAATTAAAATTCAAACTGTGAAACTATATCACATTATTATATTTTCTTTCGTAAAAAACAATTGAGGGGGTAAGTGTTTTTTTAAAGGGGCTCTCCAGTACCTGCAGTGCCCCTCTCCCTCCCACCCCCATCTCATGTTGCTGAAGGGGTGACTTACCTGAATCCAGCGCCGATGTCCCTCGGCGCTGGGTCAGGCTCTGCCCACACTCCTCCCCCGCCAACGTCAGCCAGCAGGAGAGACCTAATGCGCATATTCAATGCTTTCCTATGGGGATTCCGGCAAGGCTAGAGGTCCTCATGAATAGCGTGAGGTCGTCCAGCGTTGTTTAAAACACTTTCTGTGTTCTAAGAACACGGAAGTCCCTCTAGTGGCTGCCTGATAGACAGCCACTAGAGGAGGACTTAACCCTGCAAGGTAATTATTGCAGTTTATAAAAACTGCAATAATTACACTTGCAGGGTTAACAGTGGTGGGAGTTGGCACCCAGACCACTCCAATGGGCAGAAGTGGTCCTGTGCCTGGAGTGTCCCTTTAAGCATTGCACTCACACTTGGTTAAAACAGGTGAAGGGACAAATGACCTGAACTTTCTTTTACAAGGTTCTTTGTGGTTTTTATACTTGTGGTGTTTGGAGTACCCACAGAGTGTTTTGTGGCTATATAAGATTATTTTAATTTAAGCACCTTTTGTGTCACACTTAGTTGTTTTATTTGTTACACACATTGTGCTGCCTGAGAACAGCTCCCTGGTGTTCCCGGATGCTTAACACCAGAGAACTAAATCAGGACAGTGGGACAGGAGCCTGAAATCGGGAATATTGGGAGTCCTGATAGTAGGCAATATTTATTACAACTCATTTATATATGTATTTAGTAAATTTAATGTAGCACTCTTCACCAGTAGAAAAGGGAAACATAATCTGGACTTTATTTGGTGAAACATATCTGTTTATTTGAACAGAAAAGCCCTGAACAGAATGGCCAAAAAGACACAATAACACTTTTGTTTATACATACTTTGTTTAAAAATCAAGTATATTAAAGGCAAGCAGTTTTAGAACATAACAGAAAATGTTCCAGAAAAAAATAGCTATGTAAAAACCTTCACGATTCTGTTTCATTACTTATAAAAGGGTCTTTTGTTAGGACCATAATGGCATTGAATCTATTTGGCACTAGGGGGACAAGCAGTATATTGGCAGCAAGAGACTAATGACATTTTCAGTGAACAAAATGGACAGTCTCCCAATAGCTTGTTGTTGCAGTTTATTTGACATATTTTACAAGGTACTAAAGTGACTGATTGGCCCACCAACACACTTGGTCTTCCTATTGAAAAAAGCCAAATATTTGAAGAATGTCAGCACTAAGATCTTGCTGTAAATATCAATCAGCAAGGGAGGTCTTGCAGGAGATTTTGCAGTAATTTAAGAGCAGGTTTGATATTCCCTGTGGTTTTACAGACCACATTCTCCAAGTGATGCTTTTACAGAACGTGTTTGTTTGTGTTTTCCTGCTTTCAATTAATGCGATCCCTCTTTGAACTAATGGCACGTCATTCAACACAAGAAGAAGGGATCTGTTAAAATAATTTGGTTTAGGATATTTCAAGAGTAGATAAAACAAGAGTTTTTTGATGCTACTGTTAAAATCATATGCATAAACCATATTTATATTATAGATTAAACACACGTCTAGATCAGGCATTTGCATTATACGTTCTCGAACAGGAACAGCCTAAATGCATACCTCCCAATTGTAAGGGTTGCCGCGGTCTTACCTGCCTCCTCTGGCATTCTCCCTGATGCTACACGCGTGCTAAGCGTGTCCTTTTATTTATGCAAGCATTTTCATTCTGAATTCACATCCAAATGAAGCATTCGCCTATCCGAATTGGGTGTGCTCTGATGATGCCATGGATCAGGCTGACATGGTTTTTTCTACACACAAGTTATTTGGAACTCTAAAATGACGTTCTCCAACAGGTAACAGGCCCTTTCTATTTATACTCACCTGTCCTAGTCATAATTGTCCTGTTGAGGTTTTTATTAGCCCAATAGAGCTTTCTTGTAATCTCAACACAATTGGTATTTGCAGGGCCGGACTGGGAAAAAAATTTGGCCCGGGCATTTTTTAATCACAGCGGCCCACTAACAAGGGGGCGGGGCAGATGGGTTGTGTTTTGTCACCACCCAATGACAAGTACGCTCACTCTCATAGTGAGCATGTTGGTTCAATGCTCTTCCAGGGCAGACCATGTGCAGAGCTCTACTGAAGAGCTCTAGCATTAGAAAAAGTCCCTGTATTTGTTCTGCACAGTGCAAGCTAATTTAATAACATGCTTTTCTTGCAACTGGTCTAAGGTGTCTCTATAAATTGGATATTAGGAGACAAAAGGTCTAGCAAATAGTATTGTACAGTGTGTTTGGAGCTTGCTTGTGGGACTGCATGTGTGTAGAGTGAGCTGATTGTGGTGTGGTACTGTGTAATAAGGTCAATTTTAGTCGTGTTGTGTTTGTGGTGTAATGTAATGCATGTGTGGCTAGAAGCTGTAGAGTGTGTGTGTGTATAGGGGATGTATCAAGTGTGCATACGGGCTATAGTGTGTGTATGTGTGTATAGGTGATGTAGTGTTTGTAGGGGTTGTAGAGAGTGTGTGTTTAGGGAATGTAGTATGTGTTACACTAGTAATCTAGTGTGTGTGTGTATGGGGGATCCGGAGTGCATTTTCAGTTTAATTTGGGGAAACAACTTAAGCATTTGCTGTATTTCTCCATTAGAAATGTTTTGGCTTTCTTGTTATATTCTTATTATGTTAAACTGTCTGGTTTTGTTGCAAAACTAGTTTATGTGAATAAATATTAACAGCTGGGAGACAGTAAAATATTCAAGTAATTATTTCATATACCAATTACTAAAAAGGGAAAAAAAAACTCTTTGTGTACCTCCGTTTATTGCATTACCATCCAAGCCAAAGTAAAGGTATTAAAATTCTGACAGCTCATCACCATCTGGAATGAGAAGTTAGGACAAGGGCACATTGTTGTTGTTGTTGAAATGAGTTACAAATAAACATATATCATTATTTTCCACATCTTATATTTCACTTTTAGCTTTAATCAAGTGATGGTTCATTCAGCAGTGTAGATAATTCCACAATTCTGTACCAACTCAAAAGCTAAAAAATATATATTTTATTTACAGTGTTATAAATTATCTTTGAAGTAGAAGTAGGGTTTGGTTCTGCTTCAAACAATAAATAATTGTGCTCTTTCTAGGAGGTACTCCATCTAGTGATGTCTCTCCAAGCCCCAGGAAAACAAACAAGCTTACTTTACTCATCTCCTACCTGTTGTTCATAGGGGTTTAAGAAACATTTAAAATTCTTTGAAAAGCAGGATACCTATCAATGTTACATCAATGGAACTCAAGCTCTTATCTGCAATGCTTTTCTTAATACAAAAAAATGATACTGCACTCATAAATTGAAGATGAATCTCATTGCTACATTTAATAAATCATTGGTGAATTCATTATCTTACGTAAATATAATTCATTGGTGAAGTTATGTTTTAAAGTCTGAAAAATTGATAATATATACACGCTTAAATTGATAATATATACAAACAAGTTAATAGAAACAATACTTTATGGATCTCCTGTTATAACTTCATGTTAACCATAGGAGTCCCTGACCATGATACTAGATAGCTGTATTTGGCTATTCCAAAAGATTTGTTTTTCTTATACTGTGTTTCTATATATCTAATAAGTATAGCACCAAGAAATTACACAACAAAACATAGTCGACGGATTAAAAAAAAATAAAATAAAATAACAGCTGGTTTTGTAATCTTAGAATTTTGGATTTGCATTTTCTGTAAGGCAAATTAATTTATTTTCTCAAGGTGGCTATCTCTGACTTTTAACAGAGTGCTCTGAACAGGAGAAAATAGTGAGAAATTAGAAATGAACACAAAAAATAAAGAATTTTAAAATTTAAATCCTAAATTCTCATTCTGTGAACTTCTCAGAATGAACCAGGGATAACTCATTTAGAATCGAAGAAGTCAAATGTTTGAGAAATTACTTATGGAAGATTTAGAAAAAATGTATTTTAAAAAGAAAATAATACACAACATAACTAATGGTGAAATATAGGCAGATGAAGAGGTAGAAAACAATAAATTGGTGGTTATTAAACCGGCAACTAGGGTGGCGGGATAGTGATTTTAACGTAGGAAGCATAAAAAGCTGAGCATTTTAAACAATTACATGATGAAAGGGTATATAAAAAATGATTAAGTTATCCAATTATGGACATTACAAATATCTTACTAAACAATTAGACAGAGCAAAGATTTTGAACAATTTAGATAAAGATGCATATGATTATCTTTCCCCTGCTACCACTTGTCTCAAATCCCCACGGTATCCTTTAGATTGTAAGCTCACGGGCTATCTAGCTAAGCACTATGTATAAAAGAGCTTAAATGGCTAGACCTTACGGGAAGGGTCCTCTCTACCCTTTGTATTTGTCTGTGTATATTGTATGTTCTCCACTAATTGTACAGCACTGTGGAATCTGTTGGCGCTTTATAAATACCAGTAATAAATGAAAAATAAACATAATATTCAAAAACCTGAACTTTTTATATTCTACCGAAAATTCCTAAAGACCCTATGACTAAACCTGGACTCCCTATAATATCGGGGTTAGAGTTAATATCATCCCGCCTCTCTGAATACATAGATGTTTTCTTACAACAAACGGTAAAAAGAGGAAATCATATTTAAAAGATACAGGAGATGCCCACAGAATTATAAACAAATGTAAATAGGTACATTATCAATTTATAATAACTTGCAAAGTGAGTTCACTGTATAAGATTATTGAACCCATTTGGGTAGTCCCCGTTTTTTACCATTCTTGAAAATATCTGTGATTTCTGCCATTATTATATTTAGGCAGTCAGAATATCACATCTGATTTTAGAATTTATATTTACTAATTATAAAACTTTCTTAAAAATCTTGTGTTTTCTGTACTGACTTGTTAATGAACTCACAGCATTTTTTTACGAAACATTTACTTTTATACCGTTAGCCACCATAGTCTCTATTTTTCCATTTGTGTTGTGTTGGCAGTTGTGCCTCATTGCTAAAGTCTTCCACTCATTTTCCTAAGTACGTTGGCAACATTTATTATTTTTCAGCATTTTAATCAGTTTACGTGTGAACTAGTGACCATTACTTAATTTGCAGAATTTATAGAAGGCTGGGAAATATGCTATTACTTTTGAGTTACGAACTCTCGCTGTTTTAATAGAATCCATTATCATAGCTTTTCAAAGGCAGATTGAAATTGACTGGGTTATCCACTAAAGTGATCATTTAAAGTGAATTTCAAATTTAAGACCAAAATACTTGAACTGGAAGCATTGCTGGGAATTTTCAAGTGCTGATAATTTAACTTGAACTTTGAAAATCACTATGAATTCTCACTGTAGTGAATAACCCTCTGAGTGTTTGTAATCACGGATGTCCAATTGGAAATTGTCATCCCCACATGTCCATTTGTAGGTATTTCTTGAGTAAGAGCAGGACTAATATTAAGTTCAAAAAGGCCGATAAGTTGTTTTGGGTGTCCCTTTAAACAGGCTTTTGGGGAGAGATAAGTGCCAGGAGCCTTGGCCAGTGTCTATGTAGTCCAGTCAGCCTTGATAGCAGAGCTGTAGCTTTAGAGGTGTTAAATTCAGTGCTGTCCCAGCTCCTCCACTGTGTGTGTGTGAGGCTGGACAGGAAGTGGAAGGGATCACTTCCCATCTGCCCACTAGCAGCCGCTCACACAGGAAATAAATTGCTGTAGTAGCAAGACCAGAATTGAATGATGCACACTGTTTGACTTCTGCAGCTATAATATCATTAATCTGACAACATAGGCAGGTGAGTACTTTGCAAATAACCCTGCAAACCCCAGCACTCAAAGTCTAAACCTGAAAATAAACTCTTTACTTTACTCCTCAATTCGTCTTAAAAACTAAAGATATTAGGTATGTTAACAATAAATGTAACCTAATTATAGCCTTAAATTCAATAATCCTGAAACACCCTCTGTACCCAAAGGTTAAATTTAACCCCACTCTTACCCTAAATAGCCTTTATACTACATCTTTACTTTACCCCTCTCAAGCTGTTAACCTTCTTAACACAAAACACTCTGTGTAATCTAATTCTGGTGTTTACCCTTCTGTAAACTAATTACTTCTAACATTATTTTTAACCATGCATACATTTATGCAACTGCATACACTTAATATATTCACAATGCATTAAAAGCACATGCATACATTTATACATATACAGTTTTCAACTCTGAATATGTTTTAGCTGGTTTTAGACCTACAATGTCCAGTTAATAAATTCATTATGCTTATTTATATGCCTTTTTGGGTTGGGGAGCAGGGAGCAGGGAGCGGGGAGCAGGGAGCGCCTTAATATGTTGTGGCTACAGGCAACTGAAATGTAAATCTGGAGCTGTATGAGAGCGATTGATTTATAATAGTTGAGGTGAGAAATGCTCAACGCATAAATAAGTGCCTTACCTAACTTAGTTTCATGTTCGATTGGAGCAAGTTAAAACAACATTCTCAAAATGGAAGTTACAGGATTTGGAGATGCATACATTTTTGTCTTTGGGTGCACACTATGCGTGAGACAATGCAGTAATAATAAAGCATTCTTAAAGGACCACTATAGTGCCAGGAAAACATACTCATTTTCCTGGCACTATAGTGCCCTGAGGGTGCCCCCACCCTCAGGGACCCCCTCCCGCCCGGCTCTGGAAAGGGGAAAGGGGTTTATACTTACCTTTTTCCAGTGCTGGGCGGAGAGCTCTCCTCCTTCTCTCCTCCTCCGTTCCGCCCCGTCGGCTGAATGCACACGTGCGGCAAGAGCTGCGAGCGCATTCAGCCGGTCACATAGGAAAGCATTCATAATGCTTTCCTATGGACGCTGGCGTGCTCTCACTGTGAAAATCACAGTGAGAAGCACGCAAGCGCCTCTAGTGGCTGTCAATGAGACAGCCACTAGAGGATTAGGGGGAAGGCTTAAGCCATTAATAAACATAGCAGTTTCTCTGAAACTGCTATGTTTATTTAAAAATGGGTTAACCCTAGCTGGACCTGGCACCCAGACCACTTCATTAAGCTGAAGTGGTCTGGGTGCCTAGAGTGGTCCTTTAAAGGAAAATATAGCTGGATATCAGTAGGACCTTGTATCGATTAACTCTCAAGGTTCTGAGGGGCTAGTGAGTGAGCATTAGCTTGTGAGCGAGCAGTAGGGGTAGAATTTGGAGACGTTGAAATGAGGTATATAGACCACATAGGGTCACAGACATTTCTTATGAAAAGCCTCTCCTCTTACTGCTCTTAGGCTTTTTTTTTTTTTGTAGTAGATTCTATTTTCTCTCTACTAGAGACAATTTGTAACTATACATTGTTACCAGTTACAGAGATCATGGTACTCTTTTACGATGTAACTTTTGTGTATGTTTTTTCTAATATAAAGTAATACTAATATTAAGCAACAGAATACCAGTAGATAGAATTGGCTATGAATTTGTACAGTTAGTTTCTCCCTCAGCTGATTCCTTTAACAAATATGATGATAGCTTTTTTTTTTATATATTAAAAGGGCAAAATCCCTTTGTAGTATAAACATTTGGTTTTGTGTTTCTTTTTTTTGCTTTTTGTTTGCGATCTTGAGTTTAAATTTTTAAACATTATAATAAAGTATTTTTAAAAGTTAAGAATTCTCCCTATATCCCTCCTTTACTTTGGGATCGGGGGTGGTTGGGGTTGTTGTTGTTCTCTACAATATTTGTAGTTGGCCAAGGCCTCTTGGTATATATAGGTTAACCCATTGTGGCATACAGCAGACCAAACATACAAAAATAATACATCAGCAGGACACTCAACAGGTTCTTGTAAAAATAAAATATTGATTTATTATATATAAATGTCAACTGGTTATTTTAGTATGTAATGCTGCATAAAATATTGGAGTAACCTCTTCGGATTGTCTTGTCTCAGGGACACATGTTCTTAATCAACCATTGTGAAAGCGCATATTACATTCCATATATCCTGATTGAATTATTTTGCTTACTTCAAATAAAAACTCTGTGTCTGTTGCGCCCATATGTGTCATACATAGTTATCACAGTGTTGATAGTTCCGAATGAAACTTGAGAGGAATAAATCTGAAAGATCGCAATGTCTTGTGCTATGCAGAGATTCCAATTACTCCTTTTAGATGAATTTGTTTTAAATATGCAAAGCATTGGTGCTGCAGAATTAATTAACTGATAAATGAAAGGTAATTGTGGAAAAGTTCACCAAGCACCTTATTCTCAGTGACACATATGTCGTTTAGACAAATGTGTTTATACACAGCAGCAGATAATGTTTCATCGGCATTGTACATAACAGAAGAATGCACTAACTACTCATATTTTATTTGTCTTGTCTTTTATGTTTCAATCTCTAATCTTATATGGTTTACAAAGCACGGAACCAATGGAAAGTGAAAATTATTCTTCCCTGAAAATCCTGTTTTTAATTAAGCTATAAATAAAAACACCAAATATAATGTTAATCAGGTTCAAGTTGTATGATTAAATTAGGGGACTGACAAAGGTGGTTGATTCTCTGTCTGAACCAGTGTTTTACTTTTACTAACTTCTGATTACAATACATTGTTTATTGTAAACTGATGTGTGATTATTAATCATCATAAGTATGCAAAATAGTAGCTGGATCTGTGTTAAAATGCTAAATGTGAAATAAATTCCTAAGTTCTCATTGATGATCGTCATTTTTTTTAAATTTTATTCCAAAGTGAACATTAAAAATAACAGAATTTTTTTTTTTTTTATAGTGGAAGTTAAGGACTGTACCAGATGTTTTACAAAGAATGTTTGCAAAATGTATTTCAGGTTCCTTAGGGGAATTACAAACCAAACGGAATATAATGAGGAAATAGCTTTGGCTCCTGAACAACTCCAAATTTTCCAACACAAGTTTCATGCCCAACCTGCCAAGCTGCTACTGAGTAGACGTAGGCAACTTCACTAGAAGGTAAACAAAGATATCAAAGGCAGTTTATAAATGGTACATCAGATGAAAAATGGTATTAAATATTAAACATGTTCTTCGGTTCCAGAGTGATTGCCTACCCTTCAAACACAATATTTATATGGTGCATCAACAAGGTAAATCCACCTTTCATAAACAATCTGTGGTGAGAAAGAGAGAAAAAATAGAAAGGGTAGAAATACCTAATGACGTATTAAATGATTATAGGAGGAAATGATGAATAGCAATGTTTCTTTCTCATGATAGGAGAAGGAAAGGGCATCTTTTCTTTCGGTAGATGAAGGAAAATATTCACAATTAATTACTTTTAATGCACATACAAGTGTACCCCTGTAAGAAGCTAACTACAAACTAGTCTCCAGCTAGTACAATACACCAGCCAAGCTCCACACGTTTAGACACTCTCACCCACTTGTTGGAGATGCTGGCAGGTAAATGGCACATTAAAACACATCTGGTGGTCATGTCCACTGATACATACATTCTTGGAACAAGTGGAGACAATGATTAGAAAGATAACTGGCTATAAACTCATATGTACGCCTAAAACAGTGTTACTACACCTCACCAATATAGCGCTAAAAAAATACAAACACTCCCTGATTTACTTCCAAGGCAGTCGTGGCTGGAACGTGGAAGAGCACACAGCCACCTTCCCTGGTAACTTGGCTGGCAAAACTGGAACAACCGAGCATTGGAGGAACTAAGATGGGCTTCAATACACCAACTCTACGAATATAGGATCATTTGGCAACCATGGCTGATACATGTAGGAAACAGGGTGGAGGGTACTGAATAATAGTTTACACACTAATCACAACATACAAAATAGTTCCGAATCATAGATATGACTTAACAGCACCTAAGATCCCTTTATAGATCTCACCTAGACGAAGCATCAGGAAATGTCACACAGCTGAGGATCACCATAAATTCACCAAGGATCCATATTGATCATATTTGTTCTGCGCAACATTGGAATATTGGTGCCTATTTAATCACTCAGGAGTGGCCCAAGAAGGCACTCATGGAAGTGCGGATTTAATCTAATGGAGGCGAGACAAATTAATGTAACTAAATAATCATTTTGTGCGAAGCATGTCTTACCTATGTTGATGTAAATTAATTTCAATGAGGTTCCTGTGTGGTGCATGTATCACTCTGTATGTTGCATTAATAATATGTTCTGCTTGACAGTACTCTTAATAAAAATATAATTAAAAGAAAAAAAAAAAAGTGGTGAGAGCACACTTGATAAGTTATGTATAAAATCACATATAGTTACCATATAAAATGAAAACACACATGCAATTTTTTACCATAAAACTTAATTTAAAAAAACTAAAATATAAAAATAATAGACCATAGTGTAATCTGTATACAATAAATATAAAAACAAACAAAAATGGTCCCACTCACATATTACTGAGCCACTTAATAGTAGGCTCAGACTTTCAGCACCTTTGATGGTAAATGTTGCTGAGATTAGGTAGGTAGGATTCCACAGGATACTGGATATGGAAATTCCAACACTTAATTTGTCACAATAAATAAAGGGTAACAAAAAGTAACCAGGAAAAATTAAACAAAACAAACAAAAATAAATATATATATATAAAAAACTTAAAGATGTACACTACACAAGAGCACGTGTGTACAAATTAGTCATAATACTGAAGATTTAATGTTACTATTAATGTTTTTATACCAGTGGGGGGATATATATATATATTTATTGTACATTTATTCATGTGTGTGTTAGCTTGAAAAAGAGCATTTAAGCCGAAATGTTGCAGACTGTTGGGTTTCTTTAAAGTTCGGCTCATCAATTTCCTGGAGTGACTGGACCTTTTTTCTCTTATTTCATCTGTAATTGAGACCTGGTGCTGTTTCCAGGTTATTGATTGCAGTTCTGGATTTGGTTGTTGGAATTCCAATACAGTCACAATATATACTAAGACATGGACTACTTTGTTTACACTTGACAAACAAAGCAGAGTTACCTTTTGTCAAACCCTCAGCCATCACTAGAGACTGCGATGTACAAAAAGCTCTGTCTGTGGAGACCCCCCAGATCGTGACAGAGCTTCCTGGCAATTCTCACTTTATGAATAACCCTGTACAATGATGGGGGTGGGGAGGGAGCAAAAACACTTGAATTGGAAAATATTGTTTGATTCTGTTCAAAACTTATACTATGCTCATGTGGATCATTCTCACACACATTTTCATTTAAAGACAGATTGTGTAGTTTCAAAACATCAGTTTACGTTTAATTTTTTTATTTCAGCCAATACCAATGAACACTCATAATACTTTTTCAGAAATGTAAATGGTTTAATTAACTGGTTAGATCATATAAATATTCAACATAATACAATTAACATCTGAACTTAAATATACAAACATAAGTTATTGAAAACACAAGAGGTAAAATAAAAATGCACTCAAGGAATAGAACAATCTATAAGGCAAAAATTACCGTGTCTGTGTATTTTCTTGTGCGTTACGTTCTAAATGGTGAATGGCTTGGCAACATTTGCATTATGACTCAAATTACAGTAATGTGACAAGTAGCGGCAAATTATTTTTCAGCAGTTTATGGGCAGAAATTTACACATGCAAAATTAAACATGTTTGCATAGTGTAATATTATGCATATACGTATATGAAATATGCAACTTCTTATGGCATATGGATTTCCTGGTGTGTAGCTAGAGAAAGTCTGTTAAAGGAAACTATATATTCGTATGTATCTTTTTATTTGTTTCCATTTTTTATTGTATTATCTTTAGAACGTTAAAAAAAGGCAATTAACATCACTAGTTTCCCTTTAAAGGGACACTATAGTCACCAGAATAAGTATTTGCTCTGGTAAGTATTATCATTCCCTTCATGCTTTTGGCAGTAAACACTGTCTTTTCAAAAAAATGCAATGTTTACATTACAGCCTAGTGATAACTTCACTGGCCACTCCTCAGATGGTTACTAGAGGTGCTCTCTGGGGCAGTGTGTCCACCCTCTGCATGGAGACCCTAAACTTTCCTCACAGAGATACATTGACTCAACGAATCTCTATGAGGTGCTGATTGGCCAGGGTTGTGTTTGACTTGTGCTGACTCTGTCCCTGATCTGCCTTTTTGACAAGCTCAGCCAATCCAATGCTTTCCTATGTGAAAGCATTGTGATTGGATCAGAACATAACTTCTGATGATGTCAGCCAAGCAGGCAGATCAGGGTCAGAACCAGCAACAGCAGACTTGATTTAAAGGTAAGATTTTTCCATATTTATGGAGGGCAAGGGTGGGGGTAGATAGTGTTTTTAACACTATAGGGTCAGGAACACAAGTTTGCGTTATTGACCCTATAGTCTTCCTTTAATGAAGTTTCACTAAATATAGAATAAATTAAATGAACACTCCAAGGTGGAATATACATTTTTAGGCATTATAGAACAGGAATGTATGGACAAAGGTAAACAAATCGCCACATTATTAGAGCAGTGCTAATTTATGATTTTATTTATACGTGTAGTCAAATGAGACTAAGTTTTCATGCCAAATGCTTCTGTACAGCTCTCCCAGACAAAAAACAAAACAAAAAACTTTTCCTAGGGAAAAGGTGGAAATCATGCAAAAAACTAAAAAATTATGAATGTCGCTTTGCTCCTTAGTTGCTGGGAGAGAGTCTTTAGTTCAGCAGTTAAAACTTTACTACTCAAAAGTGGCTCTGAGAACTCTACTTACAATGAATCATGCCCATATGGACTTCCATTTATCTGCAGAAAACAGCAAATTCCCCTTTGAATTTCCTCGTTTTAGATAAAGTATGAAGTGATTAAAAATACCCAACTCAAAACACAATATGACTTTATAACTGGAAATGTATGATGTGTATTATGAGGCAATGTACAGAAATGAACATGCCTAGCTAAGCACAATATATTAGGCCATTTGCCCACATGTTGCGCAATGTCTTTGTGTAAAGATGCATCAATATAAATGTTGAAATAGGAACGCATTTGATTTTGCAACAATCCAACTGCAGAATCATGCAATATTGAACCTGGCAGTAGTAATATGGGGAACAGTATCACAACACTTCCCCCTTCTCAAAGAGAATGCTGACGACTTTACTAGCAAAACAAATTGCTTTTTTCTGTCCTATATTTTATGGCTTTAGTAATTTGGCAGGAATTGAGTGACCCAAACTAGCATCTACAAATCTCTGCGTCCCAAGTAGATGATCAAAGCATGATAAGCAATGTACTGCAAATGCCCTTCTAGAACTTCAAATGGTTAAATGACAACATGGCCAATCAAAAGATTAATCTAGTTACATACAGTAAGATTATGTTTTTGTTAAATAAATGCCTTCTTACTGGCAAAAGATAAGAGGTACAACTCTATTTAATATATTTTAATTCAAATATATTTTTTTGGACTCGTACACAGAATTTTGTTTTCCTATTGGAAGCGAAAGAACCAGTTGAATCCATTATACAGCCAAAAGTACATACAAGGGAAGAAATGTATTCTCTTTCTCAATAAAAGGTTTATAATTTGTTAGATGCATATATCTTTCTGATAGTTTTGTCGATTCTAATAATTCTCCTCTATTCTCTGCTGGGTATTTATTTTGCTATAAGACTTTGAAACCTAAGTTTCTCTACACACAGATTACTGCCACCAGAAATTTCTACAGAGCTCACATAATGCTGTGAAACCAAAAGGCAGAACCACTTTATACTCTGAAAGGAGAATTTCACTTTAAAAACTCTGAAAATTACAGTGAGCCGCACCCAAACAGCTTTCCCAAAAGGGCTCTGGGTAGCAAGGATAGATCATAATAAGAAAGGGACAGAGCAAGGCTGTCTGACACATATTCTCAAGGTTACTTAATTACAATTTCCAAAATGCAAGCATTTAAATGTAGTAAGCCTGAAGAACTGAGATTTCACTTGCAATTAATCTGAAGCACCAAAAACTATTTTATAAAGATGATTTCATAAAAAGCTGTTTATTTAAGAAAGGGAAAAGGAGTTTCAAAGGATGTGAAACTGTATTAGATACCTTAAGTCACCAGTGCAAAACTAATCCAACCACACTCATTACCCTTAATTCTCTGCCAGTTTACCATCATCAAGGCCTATACAGCAGCTCTAAGGCAAGGCCAATATTTTGTAAGCTGTAGTGTAATGCTCACATTCACACAAGCCAAAACCCTTTTTGAAGAACTATAATCATTTTCTGCCTAGTATGACAGAACAGTTTTGTTATGTACAACATAAGTGTGCAAATTACAGATTATGTGCAAATTCATCATTATTCCAGATTCTATTTTTTTTTTTTTAAATTAGTGCACAGACACAATGAAAATTAAAGAAAGAAATCAGTAGCATTGTTTCACATAACCGGTAGGTGAGCAAAATTATGGAAAATATCCAGAAATATCTGATGAGTCAAATTTACCTCATGCTAGGAAAAAAATAATAATTTAAAGTGACAAAACAATAAATAGAATGATTGAGGATTTTCCCAACACATATCTTCTTATTCAATTACATAAATTTGTCTCTGTACAAAATGTCCATGAGGAATGTTAATCTGCCCCCTCTGCTTGAAGCACAAAGGCAAATGCATAACAAGACAATACAATGCACTTCCCTCAGGCATGAAGGGGATAAACTGACAACAGAAAAACAAAACAAAAACAAAAAAACACCGTTCTGTACAGAGGGTTTGCTGTGTTTTCAGAATCTCCATTGGGGCTTTCAAACTGAAAGTTAGGAGCGGTACTTCAGAATTATGGGTACTGCAGAGGAAGCAAAAGGGATTGTTACAACATACTATGATGACAGGTGGCACAGTCATATACAGATGAACAATTCTGAAAACAAATGTAAAAATATGTAGCAGAAAACCACACCTCAAAACAGCATCATCAAATGCAACATCTTTCTTTTTATAGAATATATTAAATAAAAAAAAAAAAACTCAAAACAGAAAAAAAAAATATATACATATAATGGTGAAAATGAGAAAGTTAATACATTTCAATAAATAAATAAATAAAAGTGCACCGTTTGTTTCAATAGGGTTAACTGTAGCTTTGAAAGCTTTTCTTTTTTTAAATGTACTTTATTGCATAGGTTTGGGTGGCGGGGGAAGGAAATCCCCAAAAATCTTTCATTGCAAAGGAAATGTGTACCAAGTGATGCTGTTTAGTGTGTAGTTACTTAATTCCCACCTCTAAAACATAAGTACATAGTACTTCATCATAAAATGCATGCAACAATGGATTTCCAAGATAGTTATGTGTTTGTGCGATATATTTTATATATAATATATAATAATACAAACACTTATTTTACACGCATATACACTCTTCAAAGAGAACAGTCACCTAACCTACCCAATTTGCCCAATATGTGTAGTGTGCCTTTAAGAACATGCATCAGCTTTTAAAACTCCCAGATTGTGTTATCCAGATGGTAAGGTAGTCATTTTGTACACATATTTTGACAGTAACCGGATGCTTGGATTACAGTGTGTCCCTCCAACTTTTCAAAAGCCCCAAGCAAATGCTCAGTGTAGGCAGCTTTTTGTCTGTTCTTTCTGTTCCAAATTAAGAATTTCCCTAGGGGGAAATACAACCGAAAGTGAGGGCTATCAGCTAAATGTGGAAAATAATTGAGCAATCTAAATGAAACTGTGTTAAAGTCACTCAGTGCAAACCTTATAGTACTTTGTTATTTTTTTTATTTGAAATGTCGGGGGGTTGGGGGAGAGAATCATTGGAGGGGGAGAACAATACTTATCGTGACATTATTGCATATTCAACAAATTTTAATAAACATCATGCCTTGGTATTGAGAAACTTTACATTTATTGAAAAAAACAAAAAACCTTGTTTGTATAATGTGTAATTAACACATACATGATTGCACTTAAAGTCCTCAGACTGCTGCTTAGCCTGTGGATGTGGTTTGTTTGCATCAGCCTGCAGAACATCCCATTAATGGCACTGACCAATGAGGAGACTTTCACTTTACACCGAGGGACCCTTATTTTATAATGAAATCAGTACATTGGACCTAGCTAAGATCGCCTCCATCAATTGTATAAAAAAAACAAACAAAAAAACCCCCAAAAAACAGAAAAACAGAGGCTACGACCCAGGCAGTCGTACCAAAAAGTGTGAAAACCAATGGCACAGTATGAAATTACATGCATACAGACTGTGTATTGTGACATATATTGTACCTTTTATCTTGGCTTTTATTAAAAGGAGAAAATGTTTGAAATTGTGACTTAGCGGTTCAAGAGATGGAATAATGCCTTTCCATTAATGGCCTTTGTGTTTTCACCCTTGAGATGACACATTTTAATAGAATTTACGGGTCACAAACGGTTACTTGCTAAACGTAGAATTCAGGGGAATTTAAGATTAACTTCAAAATTTAGACCAGAATAGCTACAGTAAAAAAAAATATTGAGGCCTATTTTGGCATCAAGGGGACACGGTAGGCACCCAGACCACTTCAGCTCATTGAAGTGGTCTGGGTGCAGTGTACTTTTTGCACTTAGTGCTACAATGTTAAACATTGCAGTTCCAGAGAAACTGCAATGTTTACATTGCAGCTCTAAGTTTGCCCTCAGTGGCTGTCTACCAAGAACCAGTAGAGTGCTTCCTGAATTGAAATGGACCTTTGGTCCGGTATCTGACGCTGGACGTCCTCACGCTCTGCATGAGGACCTCCAGTGTCAGATTTTTCCTCAAAGAAAGCATTGATTTAACGCTTTTCTATGGGGAGGTCTAATGCGCGTGAGGCATTTGCCACGCATGTGCATGCGCATTAGAGCCCACTTTTCGCGGGACGTCGTAGGAGGCAGAACTTCGCGCCTGCGCTGATGGACATTGGCAATGGGAAAAGGTAAATAAAGCTTTGTATTCTGGCACTATAGTATCCCTTTAATATTAAAATTAAATTCAAATTCCTGGCAATTGTCACTTTTGTGAATAACCTCGGAAGTCTACTTATGTATCCAATTTTTTCCCTTATGGATCCTTAGAAGAGAAGAGACACAGAATTGTATTCAAACTCAGGGATTATAAAATTAAAGAGACACTCCATTCCTAGAACACCTTCATCATAATGACATCTTTATGGGGAATAGAGACCCTGGGTTCAACGTTTCAGACATATGCTAGATCCCTACACCCTCTTACCTTATTGGATCAAAGGGCACCAATAACTACCGTTTCCATTACAAATTAATTGAGATGAAGTGGTTTTGGAGACAGGGTGTTCATTTAACACCTACATTTGCACATTTTATGCCAAACTAGCAAAAAAAAGTGTAATCTGCAAATCATGTAAAATTTTCATCCCATACTCACCATTATGGTACTATATGGCTCCCTGAAACTTGTTTTAACAATAGTGTGCAATACTCAAAGATGATAGCACTTCGATATGAGAGTTAGCCAATCTTTGTACCATCTATGCCAACTGCAAAATGCGTTCCAAACTAAACTGTAATAATACTGATGAATGTGAATCAGGTACATGTTAGTGTTATGTATTCTCTAATTGATGTGAAGGTTTTTTTCCTTTGGTAACCGTGAATGCATCAATAGTCCCGGATACACTTAACTGATGCAAAAAGATTTTAGAAGGTTTTAGAAAAAGCTTTACAACTTACTGATAATCACTAGCAGAATGAGAATGATAACCATGGCCACAATTGCTTTCATCTGAAGAAGAAATAAACAAACATCATTATTATCAGGTAATGAAGTCAGTAAATGAGTTCTATGCATGAAATCAAACATATCTATTAATGTGATAATATCTGCTTTAAAGTAATATGTTGATTACAAAAACATGCAAAATGTTAAAGGGACACTCCAGGCACCCAGACCACATCTGCCCATTGGAGTGATCTGGGTGCCAACTCCCACTACCCTTAACCCTGCAACTGTAAATATTGCAGTTTTCATAAACTGCAATATTTACCTTGCAGGGTTAACTCCTCCTCTAGTGGCTGTCTAGTAGACAGCCACTAGAGGGCACTTCCTGGTTTAAAGCACAGGTTGTCTGTGCTATAGCGTCGCTGGACGTCCTCACGCTATGTGAGGACCTCCAGCGTCACTAAAATCCCCATAGGAAAGCATTTAAAGCATTTTCAATGCTTTCCTATGGAGAGGTCCAAGGCGCGTGCGCGGCATTGTCGCGCATGCGTATTAGGTCTCCCCCGCCGGATGAGGAGGAGCGAGGGCGGACCCTAAACCAGCGCCGAGGGACATCGGCGCTGGACCCCTTCAGCAACATGGGATGGGGGGGGTGGGAGGGAGAGGGGACCTTCAGTGCCAGGAAAACTATTTGCTTTCCTGGCACTGGAGTGTCCCTTTAAAGTGACAACTGCTTTTAGTGCTACTGCGTTTGTCGATGGCTGAAAAATTCAAACTGTGGACTTATTTAATTTAATGGTTTAAAAAAACAAACAAAAAAACCCCACATAATTATTTTTCAAAATAAATATGGCCTTTTATTTCAGTTCTTACTCTTACCTTACATTCCCTCCACCACATCTGCCTTCGGAGTTGTCTTGATCTGCTGCTGAATGCTGTGGCATTGTCTGATAAACTTTCTGTGGTTCAAAAGAGATAGGACAAAACCAAACATATGCAAGTTATTGTATCAAGAAAATATTCAACTAATGAATACTCAGACAAAAACAAAAGTATACACATGCTTGGCTTTGGTGGTGGTCATGGAGAACATTTTACATTTAACTTTTACAAGCATGTTTTGGTCTGTCTGGTTTGACCACCTGTTTTTCCAAAGTCCCGCAGTGGGACTTGCTTCTAAGACCTACCCCACAACTTACCCTATCACATCACTACCCCACAGTCACTTCTCACATACAGTTACCCTGCCACACTTACTCCCCCCACACACAGTCACACTAACAGTCACCCAGAGCAACCTTTTCAAACTCACCCCTCTACACAGTCACCATGTCACCGTCACCCATTCACACCCACACAGTCACACCCACAGTCACACTCACCTGCCAACACCCAGTTACCCTGCCACACTCACTCCCATCCAGTCACCCTGTCACACTCACATCTCCACTCAGAGCCACACTGTCACATTCATCACTCCCCAACCACCCTGTCAAACTCACCCGCCCAAACAGTCACCTTGTCACACTTACCCCAGACACATTCACCCTGTCACACTCATCCCCCAAACACAGTCACCCTGGCACACTCAACCTCCCCAACACAGTCACCCTGGCGCACTCACCCCCCCAACACAGTCACCCTGGCACACTCACTCATCCCCTCCCCCAACACAGTCACCCTGGCATACCATCCCCAACACAGTCACCCTGGCACACTCATCCCACCCAAAACAGTCACCCGGGCACACTCATCCACCCCAACACAGTCACCCTGTTACACTCATCCCCCAGACACCCTGTCACACTCATTCCCCAAACAGTCACCCTGTCATACTCAGTTAATTATTTTTTTAAAGTTTGTATGTCCAAGCAAAATGTTTGTTTTTGTTTCCATTCAAGAATGTCATCTATGCACAGCAAAAAAAAAACAAAAAAAACAAACAAAAAACTTTACTTTCCAGGACTCTCAAAATACTCAGATTCTGGGTCTGGTAGTGAATGGGTTAAAATAACCCACTTAGTAGTTTATATGTTGGGAAAAAAATTAAATAAAAAGATTGTAAAAGGTACAAAAAAAAAACAAAAAAAAAACAAAAAAAAACACAGCTATGGAAAAATTGCAAAATCTATAAGTTAGAAAACGTATTAAAATACATTTTCTCTAGAATGACTTATTTAGCTGCTTACCCGACTTGTCCTGAAGTTCATCCAACCTTTCTCCTCTTTCTATCACTTTGGTGATGTTTTCCTGCATGACGTCAATGACTTCATCCACCTGGTTCTGTGCGCTGAAAAAATAATGTGTAGTATCATTCAGACACCAAGAAATGCTAAACACTTGACACTGCAAATGACAAAAATAAATCACGGTTAGTAGATATACTTCCATTGAATACATGCATTTAAAAAAAAATTTCATTCATTGCAGAAATTTTTTTTTCATTTATTTATTGGGAGTATAACTTAAAAGAACTTTAAAAAGCACCAGATCCAGAAGCCCTTGCAATCCCTCTCCTTTTTCCCCGGAAGAGACATTAAATCTTCTCAGAGCCTCTGGAGTTTTCCTCCACTCTGAACGCTGTGCTGTGTACGCCAACACTGGTCTGATCCGAGGTCCCAGAGAAACGATGAACCTCCTTTGAAACAAACCTCCTTTGACAGCCGATTGGGGGTTCATTAATTATAAAAATGCCAATTTGTCATAGAAATCAGCACTTTTATGAAGTGACTAAACTTGGATTCTCCTCACACATAAATCCCCTTAGAAAGTTGAAGTGCTCCTTTAATCTGCCTGCGCAGTATTCTTATATAATCTCTACATTATAAACTGAGAAAGGCCCTCTTCACATCACAATTCACAATTAACATCAATGTAGGTTGGCATCTAAATTTGTGTGTACAAAAAAAAAAACAAAAAAAAACCATAAATAAATACTCAGTCGAACTTCATTAGAGAAACATAACTCTACCAATCTCAAGTTCCGTTCAACTGGAAATTTAAGGACACATTACCTCTTTAGGCAGCAATACATTCCAAACATGCAAGATAGTGTGGACTCTGGACTGGTGCTCACTCCTTGCATTGGTACTAGTGTAAAATACTAGCTGAAATGTTATTCTTTATTACCTAGTTAGGAAAATAATCCCATTTATTCTAGAAGAATTAGTTCCCCGAGCGTGGACTGATTTTCTAGCTTTGCAAGCTGGATATTCCTCCAACACTATTTACAGAGAGTAGATCACATTCTCCTAGGTTATGAACAATTTGCATGAAGGCATTTTGCAGAGTTAGCCTTCCTTAACCCTGAACTCTACTTGGTGCCTGGAGAACAAAGGTCAAATAGCATCATTAAAGGGGAAAATAGGGATGTAGACGGACTGTCCTGTGATATTCCCCATTACAATTTCCTTTGAAGTATGCAAGACACTGACTGTTACACCAGCTGTTTCCAATCACCCAGCCATATCACTATTTCTACTAGCTGCTGGTAGTATATTTACACTTTCAACACTTCGAGTTGGATTTGAACATCAGTCCTGCCTGTTCCTAAACTTCTCTGCATTTATTTGTTAAATAAAAAAATATTTTTGCACACAGGCCTCCATTAGAACTCGCTATAGATTAGTTCTTTTAATATATAACAAATTTTATTTAATTTTTTTATTTTAATGTTTTGCTAATAGGCTTTCTCCATTCTTTCTTTAAAAAAATGTCTATGGGAGTGAAGGGGTTAAGGGTGGCGCAGTTGTTTTGGAACAAAATTATTCACAGCTTTGTGATTGAAAAAAAAAACCATCCTGGCTTACAAAGCCTAAAATGGGATTTTATGTGCGTTCCGGTGTACTGCTTCCAAATGACACACGTATGGAAAGACGCAATATTGGGAGACTGGTGACAGAACTTTAAAACACATTGCTGGCATCTCCACTGGGAACAGAAACATTTTAAACGGCCATAGTCCTGCAAAAAGTACACCTTATCTAGCTTGGCTTCCTAATTACTCCTTTCATCCAGCCATTTTCTCTCTCTCTTTTTTTATGCAAAACGTATAAGGATTCTATCCACATAACATGGAAGTTGAATGTTATGCCCACCTCTGGTCCACCATAACTCCTCCTGCTCTCTTCATGACACCTACATGTTGGCTTCATTGATAGTGTGCTGGGGTCTGAATGGAGGGACGCAAGTCATTCCTTTCCTTTACCCCCTAGCCAGTGCTAGCAGCGCCAGTTAGAGAGTTTCCATAGCAACCACAGCGCGTGCACTGTGATTGCTATAGTTGGTGAGCAAAAGGACTGCCTAGGGGAGGTTTCCTTTTTTTTCCCCTCTTCTCTCCGTTATCAATCAATTCCTCGGCATGGAGTCTATACCTACAAATTGATTGAAAAGTGGGAGGGAAATCCTATTTTTAAATTTTTCTCCCAATTGATACATTTGCTAGCAAAATTGCTTGCACAATGTACAAATTAAAAATTTAAAGTAAAAAGAGCTATAAAGTAGTGGGACAGGATAGGTTCTAGAGAGTATTTTTTAATTAGTTTGAAAACACCTGCACATCCAATATCTTCCAATAGTATTGCAACACTTGAAAACAGGAGTTAAAGAGAAATTGTAAGCACCAAAACAACTTTAAATAATTGAAGCCGTTTTGGTGTAGATGTCATGTCCCTACAGTGTCACTACTCAAGCCGTTTAGGAGTTATGCAACCATGCCTTTCCTGGCTGTTGCTCATACAATATATATATATATATATATATATATATACCCTGTTTTCCCGAAAATACACCCTACCCCGAAAATAAGCCCTAGCTGGATTATCGGGGTGGGCTGCAATATAAGCCCTACCCCGAAAATAAGACCTAGGCAGGGCCGGCGGCTGCCGGCCCTTTAAATGCCACAGCCAACTGAGCGCTCTATAGAGAGCTCTCAGACGGCTGCCGCACTGCCTCACCTCCCCTTCCCTGTAGCGTGGCCGAGCTCCTCTCTGGTCCGCGACCCGGCCGGACTGACAGGAAGTGCACACTGGGTGTGCACTTCCTGTCAGTCCGGCCGGGTTGCAGACCGGAGAGGAGCTCGGCCACGCTACAGGGAAGAGCAGGTGAGGAGAAGATTGGAGGGGGGAGAAGGGGGAGTATTACAGGGAGGGGGAGAATATTACAGGGAGGGAGGGAGGGGGAGAGTATTACAGGGGAGGAGGAGAATATTACAGGGAGAGAGAGGGGGGAGAGTATTTACAGGGAGGGAGGGGGGAGAGTATTACAGGGAGGGAGGGGGGAGAGTATTACAGGAGGGAGGGGGGAGAGTATTACAGGGAGGGTGGGAGGGGAGAATATTACAGGGAGGGAGGGGGAGAGAGTGGGAGGGAGGGGGAGATATACATGAGTATTACAGGGAGGGAGGGGGAGAGTATTACAGGGAGGGGAGAGTATTACAGGGAGGGGGGATAGTATTACAGGGAGGGAGGGAGGGGAGAATATTACAGGGAGGGGGAGGTGAGGGTCTCTGGGGGGGTTACACAGCGCAGACACCAGCTGACAGACTGGCTCTAAGCCCTACCCTGAAAATAAGCCCTAGTGTGTTTTTTGTGACTAAAATTAATATAAGACCCGGTCTTATTTTCGGAGAAACACGGTATAACGTTTTCATTATACAACATGCTATTCCTGCTCTGCTATTTGAACTTTATTCACACACAGGAGGCTACAGTAGGCTCGAGCAGGCAAATTAGCAGGAGATAAAATCTAAATCAAACACACTGATAATAATAATAGTAATAATAATAATAATAATAATAATAATAATAATAATATTAGAAAGTATTAAAAGTTAGACCTCTTTTTCAGGTGTTCGTAATGAGGTAGTGAAACTCGCATCCAGGGGAGGTATTGCTACAGTTTTGTAAACAAATTGATTAAACTCTTTAATGGAGAATTGAGACATGATACGACAAGGGAATATTAAACCTGAAAAATATGATCCCGTTTAAACACCACTGCATGTCTGGATATCCCAAAACCTTTAAACTTAAAGTGGCTTTGTCATGTTTGTATTCTTTTAGTTTTCCTTTCCTTTCCCTTTGTATCTGAATGATTGTACTCATCCTTTGCCATGTGCCTTATATGTATTATCTTTTCTTCCTTGCAACAGATCTTAACCATTTAAGGACCACATGATGGTTTATGCCGTCATGCTGTGTACGGCTTTAATGCTCAGTGACAGCATAGATCATCATGCTGTAAAAGTTACCAGCTGCGGTAAAATTGCTGTTAATATCAATTGTGAAGAAATCACTCTTTGTGTTCGGTATTTCTCCCCTTTTCATTCGGTAGATGTAACTACCGAACAGAGACCACCCCCCTGGCTCGTTAACTTCAAAGCATACCTCAATTGAACCCTCTACCTGTGCGGCCGTCGTTCGTATTGCCGAACGCCACGTGGCTGAGAAAACGGTGGCCATCTTTTTTTTTTGTACAAACAAAGGCGGCAGGACTTGGTCGTCGAGTGTCTGGAACTAAAATCGGACACTCGATTTCCCGAACACCGGTCCCAACATACGAATGCTGGAACACTAGTAGAACACTGTTCGGTACTTTGTTCATTCGTATGAGGGGAACAATCGCTGCTAAGAGCCAGGGGAAACAGTTTGTGGAATTATTTGGTTTTTGCCACTTTACGAAATGGACCAGCAAAACTACCCAAACTCATGTAACTGTTTTGGGCAGCAACCTCGCGGTTACAAGGGCACAGAAGGTTCTGTATTACTCTGATGACTTCCTGTCAGACTGGGCAGAGGTTACAGAAGCTCCTCTACCGCGGTCCGTGACTTGGCCATGTTACAAGATGTAGGTGAGCAGGCATTAGAGGGAGAGACCTCAAAGGGGAGTTGAACGGCCCTTTTGTGTCTTCTTTGCCCGGTGGACGGCCCTTTTGTGTCTTCTTTGCCCGGTGGACGGCCCTTTTGTGTCTCCTTTGCCCGGCGGATGGCCTCAAAAGGGACAGGCAAAGGAGACACAAAAGGGCCGTCCGCCGGGCAAAGGAGACACAAAAAGGCCAGCAAGGGGCAAAAAGAGACAAAGAGAGGCTACCGGGCAAGTGGCAATAGAGACAGAGGAGCCGGCTGGACAAGGGGCAAAACAGACACATAGGGGCCTGTCGGACAAGGGGCAAATGAGACACAGAGGGGTCTTACCCCAATCACACAGGATATACACTTCATTGAAAAACATCTATACTCAGACCAAAACCCCCTCCCGCCCACAATTAAAATCTAGACTCTGAAGTCTACCTTTACCGGCACACTTCTCTTCTCCCTCTTACACCACAATTTATCCACTACTTTGGGGTTGTCTTGAAAACAAAGACTGTACCTATATATATATATATATTTGCACAGCCAGTATAAGAAAAGCATGTCTCTATCCTGTCGTTATATGAAGATTCCTGAACAACACATACTAATCCTGATACTTTTAATTGTAATTTTTGTGGTAATTTGTTTTGAAAAACCAAAAATTAATTGTGGAAAAAAAAATAAAAAAAATGAAATCTGCAAAGTGATAGACCTGCTTGAAGTATCATTTTTTTTAGGAATATCCAAGTTACCCAGGTTTAATGTGCTCAACAGTCACTGGCATGACTTCAGCGTGGAAATCCACAGCTTATTATGGGTAACTGATGCTTTGAATCATGTGGATGTAATAAAAACATTAGAAGATTACTCTGGATAAACTTCAATCATTAAAAAAATATATATATTTTTACTCTAACGCTCTCAGACAACGATGGTATCTCTTGATAATTGAGTCCCAGATGAATATTTTTTTTAAGGTAAAATCTGGAACTTTATGGAAAGCTTGGGGTAATGAATAACTTCTCTGGGCATTGAGATTAGTGCAGTCATGGTACAAGAATGTTGAATTACAACACATTTTTACAGAGTGGATGGAATATTTTTCTAAAATATTAGTTTAAAAAATTTAATTATTTTGGATAATAGAAAATCTGAATTCTGAAGTTCTCTTTTAAGTAATGTTATTCAAGTGTATGCGGGTATAATTAAAAATGAAATATACCTAAAGGAGAAACACTTAATAAAAACAGGTTTCTTTAAAAAAAGGCATTTTAAATCAGACCCCAGGCGTTCGGACTCCTTCTTCTGCCACTATTTCACACACAAATAAATATAAAATTAAAATACCGGTAACAATAATAAAATTTAAAAAAATGCAGTTTCATTATCTTTGTTTTCTTAAAATCTACATTGTAGAAGCAATGTGCAGATCCCATAAATCCCATCTATATACATTCATAATACATTACTGCGAATGTGGTGGTTCTTGTACATAAAGCATGTACCTGTAGGGTGAGCATTGTAAACGCTGCCTTTTTGTAAAAATTTTGTGTTACACTGCTGCCTAAAGCCACCTCTAATCACTCGGGCAGCCACTGGTTCAAGTACCCTTTGCAATGTACAACACCCAACAACCTTATTTCTTAACCAGTGGTACGCATAACCCAAGTGGTGCACGCACCAAAGATTGGGTACGCCTTGAGCTAGCCACCTTAGCCTCCCCCCAGGAGGCGGCCAGCTGTGCTCTAAGGTAAAGTAGTTGGGTTAGGTGGTCACTCCTAACAAAGAGCAATGCTAGAAGAGCACGAAAATTAAAGAAGCCCTGCACTGGTAAGGAGGCTGGGTGGACTTAAAGGGACACTCCACTACACAAATACAAGCAGGTGCTCTGGGCAATTTCTGCCTTTTGAGTTCAGTGCAAATAAGCACACCAGGAAGTAACAGGACCTGTTGTCTACACTAAAAAGCCAGGAGGGATGTAACCAGTATAATTTACATGTCAATTAAAATCTGCACTACTGTATACTATTCACACAAAGCTTTTCAAGAAGCTTAAGTACTTCAGGGGTCTGGAGTGTCCCTTTAAATAACAAATTAATTAAAACAAATGTGTGTCAGTGCATATGAGAGAATGTGTATATATGCCAGGGTGTGTTAAACAGTGAATGTCAAATCAGTGAGAGTGTGTCAGTGTCCTTTGTGTGAGTGTGTGTCATTTTCCTATATGTCAATGTCCCCTGTGTGTGTATGTCTGTGTCAAATCAGTAAGAGTGTGTCCTGTGTGTGTCAGTATCCTTGGTGTGTAAATGTGTGAGTCAGTGTCCTCCGAGTGTGTGTGTGTGTGTGTTTTTCAATGTCCCCTGTGTGTGTGTATGTCAGTGTGTCAAATCAGTAAGAGTATGTGTCAGTATCCTTTGTAAATGTGTGAGTAAGTGTCCTCCGAGTGTGTGTCAATGTCCTCTTTGTACCTATTGTGTATTATATTTTAATTTTGTGACTTTTATACTTCAAATTAATAGTTTAGACTCTACTTACATATACAATATTTACATTGTCATATTTTTTATAAATATATATATTTTTGTTACTATCTTTAACCCCTTAAGGACACACGACATGTGTGACATGTCATGATTCCCTTTTATTCCATAAGTTTGGTCTTTAAGGGGTTAATCGGGTTTATTCTCCAATATGAGATTTACTTAAATATCAATGTCTACACTTTTCATTTGGAATTTAAATCAATCAAAATAATTTTCTCAATGCAGGGTACTTAAGATTTTCTTTTTTCTTTTTTTTTCTTTTTTAAGATCGCCAGGGGTATTTTGCTGTAAAAGTTTGAGAAACACTGACCTACAAAACCTAATCATACTGATGACGTGTCAGGCCAGACATGATATAAAGGGTCTAACCTCAGTCTGGAACAACCAATTAAGAGCAAGTTCCGTCACCAGATTTTTAGTTTCTTCTGTCACTACTTATGCAATCTCATCTTTCCTCAGCTTAAATGTGAAATGGAAAATAAACTTTAAAAAAATACCCAATTTCTTAAGTGATACAACGTGGAATAAATGTAGGTAAAGTCACCTATTTTACAAATCTGTAAAAGAGAAACTGGTTTAACTACTTCAGCTCCTAGCTGTTTCCCACACTTACTGTCTGATCTTGTCATTCCTGGGTCCAAACTTAGGAGCAGAAGGTCCCCTCCTGGCAAAACAGAGCATTCATTCAGGTGAGTATCAAATGATGGTAGACCAAAATATCATATTAAATGTACACATGAAATATTACTCCGTTTCTACACAATTTTACAGAAAAATAAGCAAACAAGAATGCTTTAACTTTACCAGTTTTATGACAGTTATTTTTTATTTAAACCTGATCTATTGTAAAAATAAATAAAACAAACACATTTTGCATCTCTTGGTTTGTGATGGGGGGTGATTTTCACTTTTTCTAAATTATTTTGCTAAACAGTGAATTGTATAGAATTGAAGATATTACCTAAAATAACGGTGAAAAAAGAATTATCACAGTTAGTTACTTTGTCTAAATTCTGAAATTTGGCTTTCAGTTCACTACAATTCACGGTTTAGTAAACAAGTTCCAGAGTAAGAAGGTACAATTCACTACTAGAGATGTCGCGAACTTCCCGCGAACGGCTCGCCGCGGTTCGCGTTGGGCTCCGGTCAGCTGACACATCCCGGCCAATCTCCAGCAGACCCTCCCTCCCAGACCTCCCACCTCCTGGACAGCAACTCAACATGGATGCTGTCCAGGAGGTGGGAGGGAGGGTCTGCTGGCAATTGGCCGGGATGTGTCAGCTGACCGGAGCTCGCCGCGAACCGCGGCGAGCCGTTCGCGGGAAGTTCGCGACATCTCTATTCACTACTCATTTTATCTGGAGAGCAAAAGAGGAATAATGTAAACTCTCCTTTCTCTTGAGTTTATTCACCCCTTTCTCAAAGATTTGACATTTGTTTGTGATGGGCTTTTTTCACCTTGTGTTTGTCAGCATTATTTGTGTATGTCAATTACTTCTTGTGAAAGGGTTACTCAAAAACCACTACAGCCTGCTGCACATACAGACTCCACGCACCATCACCACTTAAAATTACTGAAGTGGCGGTGGTGCTTGGGATAACCCTTTAAAGGACCATTATAGGGTCAGGAACACAAATGTGTATTGCTGATCCTATAATAATAAATCCACCGTTTAGGTCGCTTACCCACACATAAAAAATAATAAAACTTACCTTATTTCCAACGCCATGCGGGTCTACCAGCGCTGACCCGGCCCCCGATCTGCCTCCTTGGTTGACATCAGAATTGATAATCTCAGTCAATCCAAAGCTTTACTATAGGAAACGCATTGGATTGGCTGAGGTCACCAAGGAGACGAGGCCAAACGCCAGCCTGGCCAATCAGCATTTCCTCATAGAGATGCAATGAATCAATGCCTCTCTATGGGGAAAGTTCAGCATCTCCATGCAGATCGTGAAGACGATGAACGTCAGCACTGGCCCAATAAGCACTTCTAGTGGCCGTCTGAGGAGTGGCCACGAGGTGTTCCCAGGCACCAATGTAAGCACAAAAGCCTGCAGGAACAGGATATAGACATCAGAATAACTACACTTTTTTTAATTTAAACCTGATCTATTGTAAAAATAAATAATACAAACACATTTTGCATCTCTTGGTTTGTGATGGGGGGTGATTTTCTGGTGACTACACTGTCCCTTTAAATATCCTCATATTGTAAAATATTGGTGCTATGTAAATTATAATAACAATTGTAATATCGGAGCAGTCTATAAGCATCACTTTGAATAGCAACACAGGATGCAGTTCTGGGTAATGAAGACAAACAATGGTATTCATTATTTGTTTGGTATATTGTATAGTGATATGCCTGAATTAATACTTACGGAAGTTCAAATACCTGGGGCTTTTAAATATTAGGCAGATACACAAAGAGGTTTTTTTTTGTTGTTTTTTTAAATATCATGCTAGTTCCCAGATTGATAGAAAGCCCAGGTTGGATTGTTGAATTGTGTTCTATGCATAGCTAGGTTACTGTATAATCCATTGTCAGTACAAAAGTATGGAGCCAGCTAAGCAATGGGATCCTGGGAGTAAGCTCTTATAGAAAATTAAAACAAGCTGCACTGAGTGATCCTCTATTGGAGTCAGAAAGGAGTAGCAATATTTCAACTGGCACTCCTATCATTATGGAAGAATAAATAGAGCCTGTTGAAATATTGCTACATTTCCTTTGATGCTAATAAAGAGGTACGTGTCAGTTTACTTTTGGCGTATTGAAGGCTGCATAATGGCTACTAAAGGCACCCTATAACTGCTAAATGGAAGCAAGTGAGTACTACTATATTTCTATCTATGCAGAAACATCTTTGCTGCAAAGCCCTGAGGTTTTTAGGGGTGTACGTGCAGACAAGGAGCATTGTGCCTGAGTAAAAGTGAGAAACCGCATATCACGTGCACATTTTCAGGCATCCATTATCTATACAGATTTGCATTTCCCATTTATAAACCGTCATTTATCCTCTTGCTGTTGAATAAACATGCTTCCTTTTTACACTAGAGACACTGCCTAATTGTGCATTTTATAGCACCCACAAAAACACACAGATCCCATAAACACCTACCAGTCTCAACCATGGGGAAAAATATAATTTTTAAAACTGGTGGGAATACATCCAGTGAAATAATTTAACGAATAGAAATTTTTGTTGCAACTTATATAGGAAACTTCTAAATAAAGAAGAAAGTGCTAGAAAAATGCACAAATTTATTATCAACACTTGATAAACACAAATAAACGCTTATATCCCCATTCCGTCCCCATGAGGTGAAGATATTGCCTTGGCACACCCTGTAAAAATGCAAAAACTGGCATGCAAGATGTGATTTACTAAAATCAATATGAATGTCGATATTAGTAATATAGTATAAAAAGAGTAATATGATTCTGGCCCGCCAGAGTAAATCAGAATACAGAGAAAAAAACAATACATAATAATTGGGCAGTAGAATGGTGTTCTAATGTACTTCACACTTATGCAGTTACCTTATTCTTCTGTGTACTAGCTTCATACTATTTACCATTACTGATTTGGGTGTATTACATACCTTGGGACAATCTTTGCATTTTTACAATGTGTACAAAGGCAAGACTTTTAAATCGTGTGGAAGAATAGAGTCACTTGTGTCACAAGACGTTACAGGTTAGGGTCCTTGTGGCCTGTTAGGGACATTGTCTAGCAAAAATAATTTTTTTTTAAAATGTAAATTTAAAAGCAATGAAAATATGCCTAGATCGCCCTTTTAGTAGTACAAAGAAAAACAACATGGTTTACCAACATAATATTACACAAATCCCTCCAAAGATTTTATGAAACCAAATTTAAAAAAAACAAAAAAAAAAAAAACTAACAAACTCCGACATAGTAAAGGCATTTAAAAGCCAAAATTAAGAGCATTCCTCTTTCAAAAGGAAGGAGTGCATTGTAAATTGTCCCAACTAAATCCACTGGTGTTTTAATATTGGCATATCCAGGCTGCATAGTTAAAAAAAAAAAAAAAAAAAAAGGAAAACAAACCCTTTTGCTCTTGTCTTCTTAAAGTCAAAATCCCCATGGCAGCAAAAACCTCACACTGTATTTAACCTAAAGCCAAAATATTTAAAACAAACAGTTCTACATAAATTATTGCTTTTGGTGAAACAAATATTTATGTGTGCTCATGCTACTTGTATTATTGTATCAGCACATTAGAATATTATACAATCAACTTGTTAACGTTGTTATAGTGCTTGCAGTCCTGCCTCCCCTCCCTACCCCCTAAAATCCAAATATTAAACTAATTAGAAGCCAAAGAAGCGTGGTTTTAAGCTACGCATCCAAGCCCTCTGGGCATGAGAGCCAAGAATCTTACTGTAATGTGCACAAGCTTAGTGCCGTATGTTGGCTATAGAGAATCATTGAATAAATTGATCCTCCTTGGAGAAATTGTAGGCACATTGTGGCAAGCGCCACACATGAACCTACATTCCTCAATGCTCCTCGAACACTGTAGTGTTCCTTAAACGTAGGCACACTTTCATTAATTCTTGAGTAATTCTTTTACATGCAAATAATTTTAAAAATTCTATCCACTTACAGGAAGAAATCTTCCTCTTCATCAGAGTCTTCTTCTAAAAGGTTTCTCTGTGAAAAAAATAAATGGAAAATTATTACACGTTGAATGGATATGTGAAAGCAGACAATTGTTTGTTAACCTACATAATTAATATTTATTTGTATCATGAAGATGTGGAAACTCAATTATATTTTAATACAGGATGTAATGGAACTTACCTGGACAACAAGTGCAAAAAAAATAAAAAAAATTACATATATACACATTATATATATATATATATATATAATCTTCCTATTGTCTCCTTGCACACACACTTCAATGTGGATTTCTGCCTGGTGCTGTCAAGCCAATGCCATAATATACACAAATATAGGGAACAAGAGGCAAGCACTCACGGTCTTTTGGTTTCTTTAAAACGATTTTCCTTTTTTATTTCATTGCTTAAAACTTGATCGCTGTTTCAGCCACAGTACATGGCTTTCATCAGGATCTTTACAGCTCCGAGAATATATATCTTGATAAAGAACCCAGGAGGGTCGAAACGTTGATCTGTGTGTACCTCACAGCTGATGCATTTTTTATGATACATTAAATAATTTTTTTCTACACTAACGTTAAGACCCAGTGTGCTCCCTGGATTACATTTTCTGAGAATATATATATATATATATATATATATATATATATATATATATATATATACATATACATACACACACATATATACACACACACACACTTTACAAACATATCACTCCTCTCCTTCTGAACCTGCCCTCACCTAGAATTTTGCTATTATCCTTCCTTTTCATAGTATAGCAAGTTAGCAGAGTTGGATTGTGAGATCCAAAGCTGCACAGGAGTGTGTGGGTGTAAGATGGAAAGGCTAATGTACTGCCACTGGAATGACCTGTCAAACCATTTTATATGGTGTGAAATTTTACCTAGGATTTGCCATGCTTTGCGTCCAATAAAATTACATATATATATATATATATATATATATATATATATATATATATATATATATATATATATATATATATATATATATATATATATATATATATAGTATTACTTGTGTTCTGTGAATAGCTTAAATTGCAGAGAGTTTCCAAAGTCCTCTGGAGTTGGTTAATACGTCAATAGCAGGCAAAGTGGGACATTTAACTCCGTGTCAAGTTTGAGTATAGTAATATATTTTTTTAATTACTAACCTATTTAACCCCTTAAGGACCAAACTTCTGGAATAAAAGGGAATCATGACATGTCACACATGTCATGTGTCCTTAAGGGGTTAAAAAGCACCAATATCTTTTGCAGTGCCATAAAATGGTTGAATGTACAGGGAGGGGTTTAAGATGGTACAATCTCGCAAACAGGTATAAAAGGAAAGGTTGTCCCGACAATAAGCCTACAATCTAGCATGTGCAACACCCCTAAATGCCAAGCAATGCTATTCTAAAATGACTGACTTACGAAAGAAAGAGCACTAGCAGGGAAATACCAATAACAAATACAAAATTGGTTGTGTTATTACTGCTTCTTCTGTCAATGCGTACATCATTCTGTTTTTCACCACAAATTTAAATTCTAATACATAACCTTTAAGGCAGATGGTCACTGCACTGGAAATTACAACACTAACAAAAAACTGAAAGTTGTCAATAACTTGTATTACCCTGTTTTTAGCAAGTGGCATTACAATCTAGTCAAATACAGAAACAGTCCAAGCAATAGCGTAAAGGAGGTGAACAGAAACACTGTTTAGCTTTTTCCTTTTCTACTAGTTCAATGGCAAAAATTGCAACATTAAAAACATTCACTGACAGAGGCAAGGCAGAGGTGTACAGTCCTCCGATAAAGGTGTCGATTTCTACGTTTAATAAAATTTTTCCAAACTTCACACGTTTACTAAATAAAGGGGACAAGCGTATATCACTTTAAAAATCATGATAAGTGAGAGATTCCCTTTAAACTAATAGCATTTAGTACACAAGGGGCAGCATTGAATGCATGCTCAATACTGTATAAAAAGCATTAGCAGGTGAGAGCAAAAGATGTTTAGCGTACCTTGCCTAGAAAGCCAACGTTCATTTAGTCTGGTTTATGGATCAGTTAAAGTTGTACTCTAATTTATCTTCTTTTTTTTAATGATTTTATTTATTTAAAAGGTAGAACAGTCATTGATATAAAAACAGTGATGCAAAAGGAATATTGAAAAAACAAATGACTAATTAAATCATCTTCTCTGATGTCAGAAATAACAAGTAAAACAATGACACAAGCAAAGGTAAGTATAGTAAGTGTCTCGAAATGTGGTAGTAGACAAAAACATTCCTGCTTTGTATGCAGCAATAGGAATTGTAGGCAAAGAGAAAAAACAGAAGTGGGGAATAAAACTACCAATTTCAGCATTATAGAAGATTGGTGAATTTGTTTGGCGTACGGAAAGAAAATTTGTCACCCAAATTTTGATTGTGGATACTTCCAAGCAACGACTGCAGCTATGGCTTCCATTTATAGTGAAAATTAGGTTATTTGTATATATGCATGCCTTACTTGCTAATTGTTCACAACTTACTCTTTCACTTTTGATTGATCCCGTGACCTCCTCATCATGGAGGTGCCGCTTAAACTTCGGAGGCATGCTTTCTTTTTCAGGAAAGAAAATCGGACTTTCTGGTCAAATAACAAAAGAGATATGTCCACTGCAATTAAAAGGAGAAGATTATAAATACAGAGTTTAGCAGGTAGAGTAATTTCTGATTCCAACACACATTCTCAAGTGTAGTCTTTGACTCTCATGTAGGATCATTTAGTAGAGATGAAGCAAAATAAGCAGTATTTGCTAAACGTCAACATAGTTCATACGAGATAGTGCAGAGTTTTGGGTGTTTTTATTATGTATTTTTACAAAAATTAATCTTCTGAATCAGACACTCACCAACCTGACACAGCAACTGTCTAGAATATGCAGACATTCCAGACATTTTAAATTATGTCATCACATTAGGGATCGACCGATATTGATTTTTCAGAGCCGATACCGATACCGATATTCTGTGAACTTTCAGGCCGATAGCCGATATAATTTGCCGATATTCTGTACATTTACCATTTTGGAAAATAAAAACTATTTCTAAAGGTAAATGCACAAAATATACATGCCACGTGTAGTGGATGCAGTGTGACAGGGGAGCTGTGTGTGTTTGTGTAGTGTGTGTGTAGTGGATGCAGTGTGTGTTTGTGTAGTGTGTGTGTTTGTGTAGTGTGTGTGGAGGATGGAATGTGTGTTTGTGTAGTGGATGCAGTGTGTATTTGTCTAGTGTGTGTAGTGGATGCAGTGTGTTAGTGTAGTGAGTATATAATGAAAGCGTAGTGTGCGTAAAGTGAATGCTGTATATACTAAATGCAAAGTGTGTGTGTGTATATAATGAATGCAGAGTGTGTGTATTGTGTTTATATAATGCAGAGTGTGTGTGTTTGTATAGTGTGTGTATATAATGCAGTGTGTTTGTGTAGTGTGCATTATATAAACACACTACACAAACACACTGCATTATATACACACACTACACAAACACTGCATTATATAAACACACTACACAAACACACACACTGCATTATATACACACACTACATAAACACACACCGAATTATATAAACACACTACACAAACACACCGCATTATATACCCACACTACACAAACACACACTGCATTATATACACACACTATACAAACACACTGCATTATATATCCACACTACACAAACACACACTGCATTATATACACACACTGTACAAACACACACTGCATTATATACACAGTGTGTTTGTGTAGTGTGTGTATATAATGTAGTGTGTGTTTGTATAGTGTGTGTATATAATGCAGTGTGTTTGTGTAGTGTGCATTATATAAACACACTGCATTATATACACACACACACTGCATTATATACACACTACACAAACACTGCATTATATAAACACACTACACAAACACACACACTGCATTATATACACACACTGAATTATATAAACACACTACACAAACACACCGCATTATATACCCACACTACACAAACACACACTGCATTATATACACACACTATACAAACACACTGCATTATATATCCACACTACACAAACACACACTGCATTATATACACACACTATACAAACACACTGCATTATATATCCACACTACACAAACACACACTGCATTATATACACACACTGTACAAACACACACTGCATTATATACACAGTGTGTTTGTGTAGTGTGTGTATATAATGCAGTGTGTGTTTGTGTAGTGTGGGTATATAATGCAGTGTGTGTATATAATGCAGTGTGTTTGTATAGTGTGTGTATATAATGCAGTGTGTGTTTGTGTAGTGTGGGTATATAATGCAGTGTGTGTTTGTGTAGTGTGGGTATATAATGCAGTGTGTTTGTGTGCATTGTATACAAACACACACACACTATACAAACACACACTGCATTATATACACACACTATATATATAAATATATATATATATATATATATATATATATATATATATATATAATGCAGTATGTGAGGGGGCATTTTTTATTAAATTATTAAAAAAAAAATTATATTTACTTTATTATTTATTTTTGTTGTCCCCCCTCCCTGCTTGTTACCTGGCCAGGGAGGGGGGATATGACAGTCCCTGGTGGTCCAGTGGCATTGGCTGAGCTGGGAGGGGGGGGGCGGAGAGCAAGCGCTTACTCACCTCCCAGCAGCTCCTCCAGCTCCCCAATGCAACTCTCGCGGCCAGCGTGTCGCGCGGAGCGTTGCCATGGTGATCCATGGCAACGCTCTGACGGCCGCGGGTCTCGCGAGAGTTACACTGGGGAGCTGCTGGGAGGTGAGTAAGCGCTTGCTCTCCGCCCCCCCAGGACCGCCGGGTTTGTAATGAGCCTGGCGGTCCTAGGAGGTATTATCGGCAATATCGGTATCTGAATTGGCCGATACCGATATTGCCGAGAATACCGAATATCGGCCGATTATATCGGTAAAACCGATAATCGGTCGATCCCTACATCACATGAGCTAAAATAATAACAAAAAAAGTATAACCAGGAAACATACATTCAGATCACTCTGGTTTCCAAGTACGTCCTGGGGATTTTACATTTGCCCAACATCCAGGGGTTGTTACCATTACCCAATTGATGGTACTCATTTCATCTACCTCGGAAGGATGAAGGGCTGAGTCAACCCTGCCGGGATTTGAACCTGCGACCTCCAAGGGTTGAACAGATTCTACCTCTAGCATGTAAGCTCATTGAGCAGGGTCCTCAACACTTCTGTTCCTGTGTGTCCAACTTGTCTGGTTACAACTACATGTCTGTTCGTCCACCCACTGTAAAGCGTTGCGGAATTTGTTGGTGCTATATAAATAATAATGATGCATTAGCCCATTGAGCTACCTCACCGGTAGATGTAAGTTTGTTTATACACATTCTGATAAGGCTGTTTTTGTACATATGATATATCTTTATGAAAATTAAATAGGAGTCAGTATATAATGCAACCAGTGTGTGTGAACATAAAAAGTACCAACGAAGAAAAGTCAACTGTGACAATAAAATCTCATGTATGCGAGTCTGCATACTTCTAGTATCAGTTCAAATTATCAACTGTATGCAATATATGAACTCATTATTGCAACGCTGACAGTTTTATAAGGAAGCACCCTGCATTCACTCTCATTTCACCATCCCAGACAGCAATTTAAACCTCCTTAGCTGTGTCAATTTTGTTTAGTTGTGTTTGTGGTATATTGACACTGAATCAAAAGTTAGGAAGTCATGGTCACACTCATGCACAAACACACACCCCAGTTCACAAAACGTTTAAAGGAACACTCCAAGAAGCAACTTGCTGTAGTTATGGTGCCAGAAGAGCCCTGGTGTTTCTCTTCACTACCCATTTTTGAATGGTTTGATTTCATCCCCTTAAGAGAAGAGACGAATACTGAGCAGAATGGGTCTGGGACCAATATAATCCAAACATGTAAGGACACACAGCAGCTCACTTAATAGCAGTATTTATTAAGTAGTGTCCTCACACTGAGGGCTTTGCCAAGCTTTATAATGGCCTCAGTATAAGGCTGAACAGTTGTGTTTAGGTGCACTTTGGTAGAATATATATTGCCATTAAGTGAGCTGCTGTGTGCCCGTACTGTGGGAGCCTAAGTCAGCTCCAATTCAGAGCACCTGTTTCAGCTTTATATGGAAGTGTGCAGTCCCTCTCTATATCTTACTCCAAGCCTGGGACCAGTCCTCCAGTGTTCCAATTTCTCTATCATTCAAGTGTGCCTTGGTCCAAAATAGCATTGGTAACCACTGATCTATGAAACGCATTAAATAGAAGGATAGTATTATAATATAATTATACGTTATTATTCACTAGAGTTTCTCTTAAATAAGTAATATCAGAGGAACAGTGGAAGATAGGTTTACTTATCTAAAGCTGTACCCCACAGCTGCAACCATCTTCTTTGATTTCTGACACATTATTTGCCAGAAGAGTACAAAACTGAGATATATGAAGGATCTCTCAAGAGATCATGAATGAATCCCACAGCCATGACAGCTGCTGGGATTGAACAAACATTTGACCACGGAACACTGCTTGACAACCTCAAATCTAACATACATTGCCCTAAATTGGAACAGCATTAAAGCAGCACTGTGACTATGACATACTCATTTTGACTGTTTTGGAATTTCACTGAAATCCCAACCCAGTCAAAAGATACACTTAGACAAAGTAGGGACTAGAAGTGTCAGCCCTCCCAGCTGTCATTGTGATGGCTGCAGGGAATTGGCTCGATCTATGGTGGATCCCACTGCCTCCTCCACAGACCTCAATGCTGTACTCTTGTGCATGCGCAAGAGTTTAGCAGTCTCATCAGCTTCTGACGCTGAAGAGGACCCACTGGAAGAAGATGCCGGTGCCCGCAAGGGACAGGTTCAAGTAAGTAAATCTCACCCCCCCCCCTCACTCCTCCACAAGGTTATTAAAACTGAGCAGAGAAGCTTTAAGTGGGAAAATTCACTGAAATACAATTTTTTTTTGTGAATTAAACCCGAATAAAAAAAAAAAAAAAAAGGAGGCATGAATATCATAGTTGTCACTATGACGGAGTTAAATAATATTTCCTTATCAGCAATTTTAATTGCATCACTTTAATTTTATTTGCAAAGATGTGAAGTTTGGACAATAACCCTGTACTGCAACTGCGCAAACACAAATAACACAGTTTAAAATCTTTCACAGCTATGCCTAATTTTTTTTTTTTTTAAATGCAGATTTAATAATCATGCCTCCAGACTAAATGTCCCCTTCCACCCCCCCCTCCTCCTTTACAAACATGCCTTTAAAGAGACCTGGAATACTTGGAGCTGTGTTTTTGTTTGTGTGCTGTTCCATAATATCTATGTTGTGATAATGTGTAGATTGCTACTAAGAAATGCTTGGTCTAGATAAGTCCTTTATCCCTTTTTTTATTTGGTATCATAATGAGAGACACCCAGTCTGACATAATGACTGACAGCCCAGGCAGCATTCACAGGTCAATGAAGACTATTTCCCAGTGACAAATGGTTTGTCATTATAAGATCATGTCCCTAGTTATGGATATAATATAGATACTGCTCCCCTAGTACCTGTATGCCTGAGTGGTTTCCGGGGTACATATATCTTGATATAAAGCGATAGACATAGACCATTCACATCACACGGTCCTCTGCTCCTTTTTTTCAGACCCCTTCCGGTTTATGCGAGACATACATAACGCGCAGTCGTACTGCTTGGAGTGAAGTCAAGTAGCGGCCATCTTTGTACTCCTAGACCTATCGCTCTAAGTAGGCGCCATCTTTGTACTCCTTTATAATAAAAAAAAAAGGACTTTCAATGCTAATCAACCAATTGTAACCTGCTGCACAAAATGTGCCTTAGTGGCCTTTAAAATAAAAGCTCACGTTAGCACCGTTTTATGTGCCACTTTGGGGAAAGAACTTCCGGTGGTGTTGGCCATGACGTTTAGAGCCGTCTCTGATGACGGAGTAAGCTAGGAAGTGCTGGGTACTTTGCAAGCAGAGGGTAGCTAGCCAGTAGCAATATAGGAAGGTGGGTGAGCTCTGCTAAACTGGCCAGGGAATGGGCTGGAGGTCTCCAGGATAGCACTTTTAAAATTATGCTATACCTTTTCCAAACAGATTCAGATTGGGGGATAATATGGTACTATTCTAAACTTTCATTTTATTTAAACTGCTAAAAAATGTAATGGATAGCTACTCCTACAGCAAACATGTTCCATCTCTCCTTAAAGGGTTGGTCCAACCACCATGCCCACTTCTACTTTTTGGAGTGAGTCATGGTGGTAGGAGGCTGGATGTGCAGTCTTTATCCTTGAAACACTGCACATCCAGAGCTATGTTTAATTATGTGCTGGCAAGTTGCATCCCCAGCGCACATTACGCAGGCTGCCCAGAACTCTGTGCTATCAATACAAAGTTCTATTTGTAGCACTATAGAACAATCCACCCCATCCCCCTGCAGCCGACAGATGGTTAAAAACCTTTTGTCACTTACCTGATTCTAGCTTTGATGTCTGTTGGTGCTGGGTCAGGCTCTGCCTCCGCTCCTCCTCTAAAAATCAGTCCACAGTGAGCACCGCAATCACAGGACTTTCCCACAATAAAGCATTATATCAGTGCTTTTCTATAGGGATTTAGTTACCGCTTGGTGTCCTCATTCAAAGCATGAGGGTGTCCAGTGTCAGCAGACCAAAAGTCTTTAAGCACCATGATGTCGAGTAGACAGCCACTAGAGGTGGATTAACCCTGCAAGGTAATTATTGCAGTTTCTTAATAACTGTGATAATCACAATCAGGGCTGCCATCAGGGGGTGACAACCATGCACTTAGGGCCACCCGATGGGCCCTATATCTTCAGGGGCCCAGCCAGCGCTGTGGCCGTGGTATAGTGCGACCGCGCCCCTTTAAAAAAAAAAAACGCAGCCGCAGCAAGTGCTGCTGGGAGGAAGTGGTCATTTCCTCCCAGCTCACTCCGCACGGGAGGATCACAAGCCAGGCAGTGAGGGAGAGCCGTGCTGACTACTCCCATTAGCCCAGCCACCCTCCTGCAAAGAAAAGGGAAGAAACAGGAGGGTGGTTGGAAAATGAGCTCTGTGTGTGTGTATGTCTATGTATTTATGCATGTATGTCTATGTATGTATGTCTGTATATCTGTTGGTATGTATGTTATTATGTATGTCATTATGTATAAATGTATGTATGTATGTATGCCAGTATCAATGTATGTCTGTATGTCAGTATGAATGTATGTCTGCTTATCATTATGAACGTATGTCTGTGTGTGTATGTTTGTATGGATGTCTGTATGTATGTATGTCTGTCTGTCAGTATGTCTGTATATATGCATGTATGTCAGTCTGTATGTATGTCTGTATGCCATTATGAATGTATGTCTGTCAGTATGTCTGTATGCATGTTTGTCAGTGTGTATGTATGTATGTGTCTTTATGTATGTTAGTATGTGTCTGTCACTATGTATGCCTGTGTGTATGTCTCAGTATGTGTGCCTGTATGCGTGTATGTCTGTTTCAGTATGTGGGTCTATTAGTATGTATCTGTGTCCTTTTGTATCAGTGTGTGTGTTTGTGTCTGTATGTGTGTGTGTGTGTATTCCTGTGGGCGGTATTTGGAGGCGGGCCCCCAGGTGGCCCAGACCCTGAGCTGAGTTAGGCCCCAATATTTCTGTGGCGGCCCTGAGCACAATTGCAGGGTTAAGGGGACAGAGGCACTACACCCACACAACTTCAATGAGATTAAGTAATCTGGATGCCCTTTAAAAGGTGATAGTAAACCAGGACCCCAGAAAGTTCTGAAAAGCTGCCATTATGTTGTTTGAATTTAACAAAAATTTCAGCAGACTCAATAAAGGATTGCCTGTGATGTCACAGGTAGGGTAAAGCGGCACTGTAACCCCCTCACCCCCTTCCCCCCAATTAGGATATAATCTTTATGATATACTCATTTGGAGTGTGTTGGAGATTTACTGAAATACCAACCCAGTCAAGAGATAGAGAGAGACAAAGTAGGGACTACTTTCTCCATTGCCTGACTTTCTTAGAGTCAGGACGGAGTCTGTGTCAATCTCGACAAACGTCACCAGCAACAGCTGCAAGAAATTGGCCGTGTCTTTGGAGGACCGAGGAATCCTCCGTAGACCTCATTGCTGTATTCTTGTGCATTCGTGAGAGTACAGCAGTGACATTGCTTCCACAGAGGATGCGCTGGATCAAAATGTCTGTACCCACAAGGGACAGATTCACGTAAGTAAACCTCCCCTTTACCGACCTCCGGACCCCTAGTGGCAATGTTACCTTCGGGAGTCTTTGCAAATTTGGCAAAGTTCCATGATGGTGACAGTGCCACTTTAACATTATACAAATATATTCGGGGCCAATACAAACCATTGTGTGGAAATCTATTCACAAACCGGACTTTACATAGGACACGAGGCCATGCGTTTAGACTGGAAGAAAGAAGATTTCGTCTAAGGCAAAGGAAAGGTTTTTTTTTACTGTAAGAACAATCAAGATGTGGAATTCTCTGCCTGAAGAAGTGGTTTTATCAGAGTCCATACAGATGTTCAAACGGCTACTAGATGCATACTTGCAAGAACAGAATATTCAAGGATATAATTTTTCAATGTAGGGTAATAACTGCTTGATCCAAGGATAAATCTGACTGCCATTCTGGGGTCAAGAAGGAATTTTTTTCCTAGCTTGTTGCAAAATTGTGCTTCAAACTGGGTTTTTTTGCCTTCTTTTGGATCAACAGCAAAAAACAAATGTGAGGTAGGCTGAACTTGATGGACGCAAGTCTCTTTTCAGCTATGTAACTATGTAACTATATGTAATGTAACTTTAAATATACTCTGGGACTATATATAATGAAGGTAAACAAAGATAAAGAAAAATAATAAATATTATCTTTCCTTTTCAACTTTACACAACATAATCCTCCTTTCTTACACTAGCATCCCTTTCATTAAAGAGATACTATAGGCACCCAGACCACTTCATTTCATTGAAGTAGTCTGGGTGCAATGTTTCTGTCACCTTAAGCCTGCAATGTTAATTTTTGCAGTTTCTGAGAAACTGCAAGAATTACATTGCGGTGTTAAGACTGCCTTTAGTGGCTGTCAATCAGTATCTGGCTCGATCTGGCTTTATTTTATGCGTCATATAAACCGCTAAACCAGTTTAAACGTGGAGATCCTTAGAGGTCACTGTCTTATTGATTTAAATTAAAGGACCACTCTAGGCACCCAGACCACTTCAGCTTAATGAAGTGGTCTGGGTGCCTGGTCCAGCTAGGGTTAACCCATTTTTTCATAAACATAGCAGTTTCAGAGAAACTGCTATGTTTGTGAATGGGTTAAGCCTTCCCCTATTTCCTCTAGTGGCTGTCTCATTGACAGCCACTAGAGGCGCTTGCGTGCTTCTCACTGTGATTTTCACAGTGAGAGCACGCCAGCGTCCATAGGAAAGCATTATGAATGCTTTCCTATGTGACCGGCTGAATGCGCGCGCAGCTCTTGCCGCGCGTGCGCATTCAGCCGACGGGGAGGAGAGAAGGAGGATCGGAGGCAGAGAGCTCCCCGCCCAGCGCTGGAAAAAGGTAAGTTTTTACCCCTTTCCACCTTCCAGAGCCGGGCGGGAGGGGGACCCTGAGGGTGGGGGCACCCTCAGGGCACTATAGTGCCAGGAAAAATAGTATGTTTTCCTGGCACTATAGTGGTCCTTTAAACTTCCCAGCATATTTAAATTGGATGAGTTCATTATGCAAAATATATATATATATATATATATATATATATTATGATTTTATTTATATTTAGACTATAATTCTATGACAAATGTATTATTTAAAACAATATACAGGTAGGATTGCAAATTGTTTTAGAATTGTCTTCATTAACATATTTTTCTGTATTAAACATGTTCCATTGAAAGTAAATTATCCACTCTTTTAATCTCCATCCATATCCAGAAGAATTCAACTCCTTCAGATAATCATGTGTCTAATCAAATCCTTTCCAAGCCCTTCCCACTATCATTTCACAATCCGCTCACATTGCTACCTGCAAGGGTGCAATTAAAGGACCACTATAGTGCCAGGAAAACATACTCGTTTTCCTGGCACTATAGTGCCCTGAGGGTGCCCCCACCCTCAGGGACCCCCTCCCGCCCGGCTCTGGAAGGGGAAAGGGGTAAAAACTTACCTTTTTCCAGCGCTGGGCGGGGAGCTCTCTGCCTCCTCTCCTCCTCCGTTCCTTCTCCTGGGCTGAATGCGCACGCGCGGCAAGAGCTGCGCGCGCATTCAGCCCGTCGCATAGGAAAGCATTTACAATGCTTTCCTATGGACGCTTGCGTGCTCTCACTGTGAAAATCACAGTGAGAAGCACGCAAGCGCCTCTAGTGGCTGTCAATGAGACAGCCACTAGAGGGAATAGGGGAAGGCTTAACCCATTCATAAACATAGCAGTTTCTCTGAAACTGCTATGTTTATTAAAAAATGGGTTAACCCTAGCTGGACCAGGCACCCAGACCACTTCATTAAGCTGAAGTGGTCTGGGTGCCTAGAGTGGTCCTTTAAAGAACACTATAGTGTCAGGAACACAAACATGTATTCTTGACACTATAGTGGTAAAATAACCATAGGTCACTTGCCCCCTTTCTGATTCTACTCACCTTTATTCCCCCACACTGGACCAGTCTTGCCTCGTGTCTGAGATCATCAGACATAGGAAAGCATTGGGAGGCTACTGTGCATGCATCATGAATCCGTTGCATCTTTATGGGGAACGTTCAGCGTCTCCATGCTCTGAATGCCATTGTTGCACTGACACAGGAAGCACCTCACATAGTCCAAATTTAAGTAAGATGTTAAAACTGGAATATAGAATTGGTATGAAAGGTATAATAAAATATAATTCAGAGACCTCATGTTCAAACATGGCTGGCTGCAGAAATAGTTTGTGGGATGAAGTTCCTCCACAGCAAAGGTATCCGTCACGTAACTTAAATTACTTTGCATAGTGCATGTTTCCTGAACACTCTTATTTATGCTACTTACTTTCTGTCTTTCTGGTCATATTGTTCATTTATGATTTATAAATCCTACTTTAACCTCTCCATGACAAAAGATTGACCTCTAATAACTAGTGGAGTTCTCGTACTACGCAGATGACCTGCACTGAATCTCCTCATTTTTAGCATACCTATTAGTAATCAATGTGCTGTTAGAGTGGTATACCCCAATATGATGCTTTTCTGTATGTCCAGTGGCCCTTGGGAGATTAAGACAAGCAATATGCAAACAATATGCATTGTATCTCTCTGTTAAACAGAATTTTGGGAACAGTACAACAGATGTCAGTCTGTACCTATCAGGTCATTATGGTTTCAGTATGCATTGTGATGTTATACATTGCCGGTGCAAGGATTTCTGCCGCCCTATGCAAAGATCCATTTTGCAGCCCCCTCATGTCACTCACTCACTCACTGACAGACACACTTGCTGACTGAC